>JAVIWB010006488.1:0-600000 GCA_031893035.1 Dermolepida albohirtum
TTTCTTTCTCGTTGAATAAATAGCTCCAAATTATTGCTTGACGTTAATAGTTTTTCACGTTTTTGATTCATTACGTTTAATATCACCCACCTTGCTGGCATTTTAGATATGTCTAATTCTTCGTATAAAATGTAATGTACACATTCATTCAGTCGATATACTGTATGTCAATTCTTCGGTTGTTCAAATCAATCATCAAGCTTGTTGATTATTTTCCGAGTTGTAGTTTTAGATAGTTTTCTCACATTATCTTCGTTGTTCATATCAAAACGCTTAAATTACGTAACCCAGTGACAAATTGTGGTTTTTGAAGATGAACTGTTAAAAATTTGTTACATGTCAGTCAAAATTTCAGAGGCGATTTAGGATTTTCCACTTAGATACTTTCTTTGCAGTTTCAAATTAAATGTTTGAAAAGTAACCAAATTTCACCTATCACTATAAGAAAGATGTCAGAATAAGAATATAATATGAATTTTTTTTGAAAAATGGTTCTAGCAATCGAATCTTATTTCTTGTCAAATCATCCTTATACATATTAATATTAGTGTTATATATGTATATTTGTACTGTTTATTTTTCCAATGAAATACATTAAGCTTATATTATGAAGCTAAAATATCTGAGTTAAGTTTATACAATTTAAGCGTCATCAAATAGTGTTATTGTATATACAAAAAATATGTCGGTAGCTGCAATAGCAAGAAAGATTAATGTTCGCGATGTGCAGCTCGCACAACTTACACCAGATCAGTTTTTAATGGATAAAAAGTTATCTAAAACGTACAACCCAAAAGGACAGTTATTAAATATATATTCTATAAACACAAGGAAGTCTATCTAAATAACACTTTTAAAAAAAGTGCAAGTTATATCATTTTTTAGGTTAAATGTTTTTAAACAGGCGGCCCAAATACTCTCAAAGTAAAACAGCATAAAATCCTAACTGTACTGATCTGATAAAATACGATTGCGCTGTAACCCCAGTCTATAATGGCCTAGGGTTATATGTTTACCATCGACAAGAAGAATAGTACTTGTGCGGGAGTTTAACCAGTAGTAACCGGTGTTCCGCTAGAAAAGTAGTTAAAATAATTCAAAGAAGACGTAGCTGATTACTCCGCTCAACAAATGTCGTTTAAGTTTTGCATAATGGGACATAGATAGCGCCACTAATCAAATGTTAGTACTAAAAATTAGTTTCCCGTTGGATATCGCATCTGTTGGCCGAAGAACAGAAAGCAGCTAGGGTGAATTGGTGTCAAAAAACTCGAAATCGTTTCAACGCTGGAGACTCTAAAAAAGTGTTTTTTCAGTAGTGTTGAATCTTGAATTTACCCAAACGAGCCAGAAAGTAAACGCCAGTCGTCTGTTTGGATGTTCTAAGGTGAAGAAAAGCCAACAAAAGTCATCCGTTCTCGCGACATTTGTCTCGAAAGCAGGTCATGTAGCAATAATTCCTCTACAATATCAAAGAACTGTTACTGCCGATTGGTATATAACCATTTGGTTGTCGCAAATCAGCCTCCACTAAGACAATTCAAGTTCGCACACAGCACGGAAGACAATTGAATTTTTAACGCAACAAAACGTCGAATTGTTGAATCATCCTCCGTACAGTCCGGACCAAAATTCCAATGACTTCTTTACCTTTCCGAAAATCAAGTATCAAAAACGTAATTTTGATTGTACCAATAAACGAGTGAAACAACCGTTTCCTGAGTTAGTTCGAGCGCATGCAAAAGTGCATTAATCTCCGGTATAGAATACTTCGAAAAACAATAAAGTCTTTGAAAGCTATCTACTGTTTTATTCCAGTTTTATATGCAAAACTTAAAAGACAAACCACGTATACATATCGTGCAGCCACGCTAATGCAAGAATCTCAGAGAAATTACAATAGTGGTCGAATGAATAATCACGGTATATATTAAAGGTAAAGTAACTAAATGTTCATTAAAAAAAACATGAAAAAGTGTAGAATATAAATTTAAGCAGAATATTACGGCTACTATAAAGAATAGGTATTTAAAACAAAGTATGCGTGATGCAGCAAAATACATTCTTAAAATTATATTTGTAAATAAAGAGTATTTTATTCAATTTTCTGCACTATACTTGAAATTGATAAACAAGAGACGTGTCTAACAAATATGAACAAGTCTGTATAAATTTTCTTACAAAATAATTTTAACTGCCGAGCATATAACTTTAATTTTTTCTTCAGATTGTGTATGCACGAACTCCTACTAGCAGTGCCTTGAAGGAAATCAGTAATTAATATGCATTTGTCTATTTGAATATTAAAAACAATTCATTTAGTATTTTACATCACGAAATTACGTACAAAGAGACCAACAAATACTCAATAACTTAATTTATAAAGGTATTTTATATTCCAGGCGTACGATTTAAATATTAACGTAACCTGCTATTAACCTTGGAAGCATTATTAATATTTCATTTAATTTTGTTTTTGTTTAATATTGCGTATAAGTGAAATATGATTAACAACAAAATATATTTAATATCAACTGCAGTTAGATGACAACCGTTTTTAATAGAGATGCTTTATTATTAATAAATATGAACAAGACTATAAATTTGCTCACAAAATAATTTTAACTGCAGAGTATATAATTTTAATTGTCTTCAGATTGTGTATGCACGAACTCTTACTAGCAGTACCTTGAAGGAAGTCAGTAATTAATATACATCTGTATATTTGAAAATTTAAAACAATTAATTTAATATTTTACGTCTCAAAATTACGTATAAAGAAACCAACAAATATTCAACAACTTAATTTATTAATTTATTTTCTATTCAGTACATACGATTTGAATAAGTATTAACGTAATCTGTTATTAACCTTGGAAGGCATTAATATTTCATTTAATTCTGTTTTTGTTTAACATTGCGAATAACTAAAATATGATTAACAAAGAAATATAGCTAACATCAATTGCAGTTGGATGGCAACCCTTTTTAATAGAGATGTTTTATAATTATCCTATTGTATGCGTTCTATATTCTATATATACGATGTTAATTTCCCTGAAGCCAAAAAACTTCGTTCCTTTAAAATGTTATAAATTGCTAGTAAAAATAACTAACGTGGCCATGACTATGTATTGACTCAAGTAATTTAGGGATCTTCCTATAATGTAAACGAATACACAACTATATAATTATGGCCGAAATACAATTTATTGCTTCTCAGTATTATCTCTTTGGTACATAAGTATTTGTTATTAAACTTATATTTATACCTTTTATTCACGGAGTGTTGTGGTAACTACTCATTCTTAAAATGTAGGTTAAGCAAATGTAAGTAAATCTACTAATTACGAAAATACCTTATAATGACACTGACGTTTTTTAATGTAAGTAAAAGTATTGAAATCTCTAGATAAACATATTGCTATGTATGTATATGAGAAATTGAAGTAACACGTTATGTATTTATGTACATTCACTATATAAAATATTTAGAATCTTACTACATCTATATATACAGAGATGTACACTACATTACAGAGAAGTTTAGTTTGATTTTAGAAATGTATTATCTTGCTTTGAAAAAAAATCAGTTCAGTGGAATGTTTTCGCATATCTCAAAAACCGCATGAGTTTCCTTATTATGTAAGACTTATATTTCACAATATCAATAAATATTTTCCAAAACACTTTCATTTGTGTCTCATTCTTAAAGTTTGTATGTAATTTCTTGAAATTCTAAAACTGTACATACTGCAATTTAAGTTGCGTTAAAATACCAATTTATACAAATGTACGAGGTTTGTTCAAAAGAAACGGTGAATTTTGAATTTTCGCGCGCATGGTGGTACACATGTGTTAGTCATATGTTGGCATTATCAGCCAATTTGTATTAGTAGTTTGTTGTTGACAACTGAAAAGCTTAGTCACGTTTGTGTGTGTTCTTCGATTTTTGACTTTTGAAAAAAATTTATTAAATTTTGCATTAAAAATGAAATAAAGTGCTCCAAGGCACTTGACATGTTGACTGTGGCATTCGGCGAGTCCACTTTGTCTCAAAAAAGTATTTGTAAGTGGTACAAGCGCTTTACACAAGGCCGAGAAAATGCACGCCAAGTTCAATCAAATGTGAAGGTTTTGCTCACTATTTTCTTCGATTACAATGGCGTGGTGCATCATGAGTTCTTGCCAACAGGTCGTACGATTAATAATAGTATTATTAGGTTGGCAACGAAGTACTTTCGGTTTTTACTGATAGAGAGCGTTGCTTTATTTTTTGTATAACGTATGTTAGTGCTGTACTTTACCGTTTGTCGCGTGATACTAGTCACATTGACGTAACTTCAGAAGCAAGTAGTGCGTGATTTTTATTAAAGCTATTAGTTGTGGGTTAATTTTAAATGGAGTACAGAAACGAACATTTTCGACATATTTTACTATTTTATTTCCGTAAACGAAAGAAAGCTGCTGCGGCTCACAAAAGATATGTGAAGTTTATGGTGCTAATTGCTTAACAGAGCGCACGTGTCAGAATTGGTATAAAAAATTCCGTTCTGGAGATTTTTCCCTCAAAGATGAGCAACGTTCTGGTCGGCCTACTGAAGTTGATGATGACCAAATCAAAGTCATAATTGAAGAGGATCGTCATATAACTGTTCGAGAGGTTGCGGAGAGGCTACATGTATCGCACACAACAATTGAAAAACATTTAAAATGTCTTGGGCTAGTTAAGAAGCTTGATATTTGGGTCCCTCACGAATTGAAAGAAATTCATTTAACACAAAGAATCAACTTTTGCGATATGCACCTTAGACGAAATGAAACCGACCCTTTCTTAAAAAGAATCATCACTGGTGATGAAAAATGGGTCCTGTACAGTAACATAGTTCGAAAACGATCATGGAGCAAACACGATAAACCAGCTCAAACCACATCGAAAGCTGAATTGCATCCAAAAAAGATCATGCTGTCAGTTTGGTGGGATTACAAAGGTGTTGTGTTTTTTGAGCTGCTTCCAAGGAACCAAACGATCAATTCTGATGTTTACTGTCAACAATTAATAAAACTGGATGAAGCAATCAAAGAAAAACGGCCAGAATTGTCAAATCGGAAAGGTGTAGTTTTCCACCAAGATAATGCAAGGCCTCACACATCTTTGGCAACTCGTGGGAAACTGTTGGAGCTTGGCTGGGAAGTGATGCCACATCCCCCATACAGCCCTGATCTAGCACCATCTGATTACCATTTCTTTCGAAGTTTGCAGAATTCTTTGAATGGTAAAACTTTCACAAATGACGATGACCTTCACTCGCACCTGGTTCAGTTTTTTGCTGATAAGGACCAGAAATTTTATGAGCGCGGAATCATGCAGCTGAAAGGAAGATGGCAAAACGTCATTGAGCAAAATGGAAAATATATAATTGATTAAAAACTATTTTTTGTTTAAAAAAGTGTTTTATTTTATACTACAAAACCGAAAGTACTTAGTTACCAACCCAATACAAGGAAGTTATGCAACGATCGGAATTGTGGAAAAGAAAATCATGGATTTTGCATCACGATAATGCACCAGCTCACACATCAATGCTTGTTCGTGATTTTTTGGCCAAAAACAACACCCTAATCATGCCTCAACCACCTTATTCACCAGACTTGGCTCTCTGCGACTTTTTCCTATTCCCAAAAGTGAAGAGACCAATGAAAGGAAAGCGTTTTGCCACAATCGATGAGATAAAGTCAGAATCGAAGAACGAGTTGATAGCCATACCGAAAAGCGCATTTCTGAAGTGCTTCGAGGATTGGAAGAAGCGCTGGCATAAGTGCATTATATCTGAGGGGGATTACTTTGAAGGGGACAAAATGTATATTGATGAATAAATAAATACTTTTCAAAAAAATTCAAAATTCACCCTTCCTTTTGAACAAACCTTGTATTTAGCAATTTTTTTATAGTTTAAATATCTAAAAACCAATTTGAGTAAGTTTCAATAACAGTTTAAAAATAAATATATTGTCTAGGACCATACGATGAATACAAACGAAAGCAACTAATAGTCTATATAAAAAAAAAACAGTACTAATATACACAAAGGCAAAAGGATATCAGTATTTAATTTTTTTTTTTCATTAACAAGCTTTTGTTTTTAGACGCAAATTGAGTCCAGATCTTTTTAAGAGTTATTAGAGATGACACAAATCTGTAAATAATAAAAACACATATCATACTGTTTAATGAAAAGTTATCATTTTAACTATTTTTTACATCGCATATATAATGTAAAAATGCTTGCTCTCCGCGCGACACTTGAAACCGCGATCTCGTGCTAACCGGGTGTGTACCTCTACCCTTAGTTCACAGAGAACGGTGAATTCGAGTCTTCTAACGAGCCATAATTTTAATTCCTTGTTATTTCGTCTAATTATTAATCAGTCGTTTTATTTATTTGAATGTTGTGCATAATTGCATGCTAAAGCTAGTTGATTCAGCTCGACCCCGAGAAAGTTTACAAAATTATTCACAAATTTAAAAATATTATGCTGTATGTGAATACTTATCTAGTAACGTAGATTTTATTCTCAAAATGGGTATACACTTCCTTAACAAGCACGAGAAAAACCTCAAAAAGCATACCACAGCAATATGAACCAAAGTTATCGGGAAAGCCATGACGCATTTTTGCAACAGATGAGGCTAGTTAGTTTCTGCAAGTCATTCGTATACTTTATACTATGACGTGGGAGAGTTGAGAGTTCTAACATTATGCAAAAAAAAAACAATCTCATTTACTTCAGCAGAGCGCGCATCAAGCTTATAAAAAGTAGCGTATATGGTACTAGTTACCGGAACGTCGACGTTGCTTGTTCACGAAATGCCGTGCTGGTGAATCTTAACGACGCTCTTCGGTTAGGAACGCGTAATAAAATTGATGACGAAATGAAGGCATTGCTCGAATAAAATCCATAGTACACGTCACGCAAGATTGCAAAAACGTTAAACATCCATCTTTCTAGCGTTTTCGACCACATGGAAAAGCTAGGATATATCAACAAGCTCGATATTTTAATTCCTCTTGAACTCAAAAAATTTCACGACGCGTTTAAACATCTGCCATGGGCTTCTTAAACATGAGCAAAACCATCCTTTTTTTCTGAAGTGACTGATGATGAGAAGTGAATTATTTACAACAATGTGGTGCGAAAATGGTCTTTATCTCGACCTGAAATCCACCTCAAATATCATCATTGTTTTAACATCGTTACATGTTCAAAATTTTTGACCTACTGTGTATTTTCTTAGGTATGGAAAAAGGTAGTAATCCGACAGCGTTAAATTGAGCGAATAAGGCGAGTGTGACAATAAATCGAAGTCTAATTAATTTTTTTGCCATACCAATAATACTTGTGTGGAGTTATGCGTTGTCTTGGTGGAAAATGTTCTTTAATTTTTGCTTTAATTTGTATAAAAGACTTGTATAATATGCGTCTGTAATGGTTTGGTCTTTTGGGAAGCAATCAACGTTTGGAAGTCATTACCATTCCCTGCAGATGTAAAATTCGCCGTCTTTGACCAAATTTTTTTATAGCCAACTTTTTATTCAAAATGTATGTTGCACGTTCTTTGAACTGTTTAGAGTCTCCGCTATTTCCAAATGACAGTCTATTAATACCATAGCATGTACTTTTTTTTCAATAATTTTCGGTATAGTGACAGATTTCGGACGTCCACAACGTGGTGCACCTTTAACGGTTGTACGAGCACATTTAAACTCCCAAACCCATTCATCGACAATGGAAAGTGAAGGAACCGGGTTCTTCAGATTATCCGGCATCTCTATTGACTGATAAGCCTTTCAAGAAATTCTATTGAATTCACGAATTTCAACACTATCCATCACGTGGCCAATTCCAAGACGTTTTAATTAGACAATGGTCACAGTGAAACTAGTAAACGTAGCGATCTGAAATTTGATAGTCGACGTTGTTAGGGTCAGTATGCTACAAAAGCAGTCTGAAATTGTGCCATCTGTCCGTCATTCCACGTCAGCCCACCCTAGTATAATATAATAATAATGGCCAATAAGAAAGTTAATTAAGTATACAGTGTTCACATAAAATTTGATCATATGCTATTTATAAAAACGGTCACATCGGGCACTTTGAAAATTGTGCATTCAAATGCAATATTTTATTTGAACCCATATCCTTAAAATTCAGCGTGTAATGTACACAGGTCTTATTTATTAAAATATAAAGACAACTTATGACAACAAGATACTGAATAATATAGTTAATTTCACTCTATTCAAATTGCTTCACAGAATCCGATAACGTTGTACGCAAGCGAATGAGAGTCAACATATGTTAGTAGTCTCATAAGAACCTGTACCGTTTTTCTAAGGTGCCAATAGACTATATTTTCATATCATTGTAAACCTGTTCATATTAAACGTCACTAATGTTTAATTTAGAGAATAAATATAAATTTAACTTGCCGGCGCACGACAAAAACTATCTGGATCTGCGCTATTTATCAGTCATTCCCCAGCTAGCCTTCGTATTTTGCACATTATACACATTTTTCAAGAACGTTAAAAAAATATTTTTAGAGTGTGATCGGAGGAGTAAACTATTGATTTTTAAATTACAACGTAAAGCAACTTTCGCAAATATTAAAGAGTAACAAAAATTAAATATTTTAATTTATAGCTCCAATATTTTATTGTCCTAATTTTAGAATAGAATAGTACTAAACATGCCCCAGGGTGGACTACTAACACACAGGTTTAATTTTTGTTGGGAATATTTTCTAAAGATAACACCAAATTGAACATAGCCATGTGGAGAGTTTAAAAACCGAAGTTAGTAAAAGCTTTGAGCCACAACCTAGCCCCTTGTTTTATTAATACACCCTTAAAGAAATAATTTGAGTGTCACTACATGGAGCAATGGAGTATTTATGTATATTGTAACGTTATGTATATAAATAGTGTAACAATATAGTGATTCCTTTAAGGGCAGCAATAATTTTATGCTACAAACGGAATATTCTCTTTAATTCCAAGTAACAATGATTGGCAATTCATGCTGGGACTTTTACTAACCGTTTCCACAAACCAATTTACGAATAAATACAAACATAAAACTATAAAATTATATTAGTGCTCAATGTTATCGGGCATTCACTATACTTCTGCAGTTTAATTGGAAAATTATTTAGTTTTTATTCCACGCAAAATTCAATGAATTTTTTTTGAAAATACATTTGACGAAATATTTACTGCATTACTAAGCAAAAGATATATATATTTAAAAAACATTATCAAATAATAAAATGTTGGTAAATATTTTCGAAATTTGCTATGACGTCAATTTTAAAGTAGATGGCATCTGTTAACCTGATAAAGACTTAACAACAACATTCTAAGTCTTTAATCACAAATAAAATACATGCATATGTAACACTTGCTGAGCAAAGGTCAAATATTTGGCGTCTTTGCCTTATTTATAATGCAAAAGCGTTAATAGAGAAGAACGACGTTTCTCTGAATGACAAAATTTCTTTCACTTCTAACTGGGCTGTGAATTTTGATTTGATTTCACAATAATAATTTCACGACCTAATTATTGAAGGTTAACATGTGTCATTTCTTAAATATATTAATTAACGAAAATTTAAGATTATAATGCCTATTTTTATGTGATTTTGCAATATTATAAAAGTCAAATTTAATTAATAATTTTCTATTTTGCATGATGAATATTGCAACAGTGGGACATACAAAGGATACTAGGAAAGTTTTGCGATACAGCTTTGTTTATTTAATTTCTTCAAAGTAATTTCCTCTGCACTCAATACACCTCCCCATCCTCCGAAACCAATCTTTAAATCAGTTCTGTCAAGTTTCACTAGGGAGTAAAGTACACTCGTTGTCCAAAGCCCGCATAAGGTCCTCATCACTGGAAAACCGCCTCCCTTTTAGCTTCATTTTCACATGCGGGAATAGTGTAAAGTCGCAGGAAGCAAGATCTGGACTGTAGGGAGGGTGCTCGAAAAATTTCAGTCCTGTCGTAGTCAAATATTCGGTGCTGGCTTTGGCGCGGTGAGCTAGGGCATTATCGTGATGGAGGAACCAGGTGTCCATTCTTGACTTTGGCCGCAGGTTCTTCATAGATCCAATGACTTTAGGCAGGCACTGTTCAGTATACCCTATCTTCTGTGTGTCCAAAACGGCGCGTTCCACAATTCCACTGGATTTGAAAACTACAGCTATCATTTTCTCCTTTACAGATCGGGATTTTCTGACAACTACGTGTGTGTCCTCATCACAAAAACCCAAATTATGTTTTGAGCTATGATCGGCACATCGTAATAGTACAGCCAAGTATCGTCACCTGTCACGATGTTGTTATTCACATACCGAGATTGCTCCTTATTAAACTTTTTTAGCATCCCCCGGCACCAAGTCACACGTCGTGTCATCTGCTCTTTAGTCAGTCGACGCGGCACCCAGAGAGAACGAAGTTTCTTCACGTGCAAATGATCATGCAGAATCGAACGAATTGCTGGTGCATTTAGGCCTGAAGTACCCTCTATCTGTTGGTAGGTCACTCACCTGTCCTCGCCAAGCATTTTCCTCACAGTAGTAACGTTTTCCTCCGTAACTGATGTTCGTGGCCTTTCCGACCTATCAGCATCCTCCAGTTAAATATTTCCTTTGGAATTCTCTATATCCGTTGAATATCGTTGTGCGATGTGGACAAACATCACCTAGTGCAACAGTCATTTCTTCGAAGCACTGATCTATGTTTAAACCACGTACGAAATTGTAACGCAAAACCGCCCTTATCTCATTTCGTGACCACGATGCCATCGCAAGCACTTTACACTCTCACTGCTAATGAATATCTGAGCCCATCGACATGGCGCGGCGGCTGCTATACACGTATGAACATGTCTCAACATGCAGCAACAAGCAGCTTCCTACGATTCATTGTTGCGTCATATTGCAAAACTTTCCTAGTACCCTTTGTATTGAATTATCGGAAAAACCATTTCTATTCTTCGTAGGTCATTTATTAATGTAAAAATGATCGATATATTTCACCCGTTTTATTCGATACCTTTTACTGTCAAGAAGCTTAATAATTTCTAGTTCATAAGAGGGCGAAAAACTTTTGAAGAGCAAAAACAAATGAAAGTCTGAAGATACTATGTTCGCCGAGTATAATGAATGTAGTAGCACATTCCATTCACAACTCAATAGTTTTTGGCAACTAATGAAACTTGTCTATGGTGTCGGATTGTCATAATACAATGCCATTCCTTTACAATTAACAAGCTCTGGACGTTTCTGGATAATGGAATCGTTTAAACTGTTTGTCAGCAGTACATACTTGAATTAATAATTCCGTTTCCTGGTATTCATATAAAAAGAAATGATTAATCAATTATATATTGTTCTTTTTCTTCTATAACCCTTTGTTATCGGCAAGCTTTATAATTCCTCGTTCACAGAAGGACCTATCTTTATAGGGAAAAAAACTACGAAGTGCTTATTCACAGCTTCGTCTGAGTCGAACATTACACCATACTAAGAGTTTTTAAGAAAACGAAACAAGTGGAAGCTTAATAGTGTGAGATCAAATGAGTATAGTAGAAGCACATCCCATTTAAAATACAATAATTTTGATGAGGTATCAAACTACTCTCGCGTTGTTGTGATGAAATATGACTTCTCTACAAATAATGAGCTCCGGACGATTCTGAATAATGGATCCCTTCAAACTGTCCAATTGCCGGCAGTACAAACTTGAATTAATTGTTCCGCTCCTTGATAGATGCTCTAAAAATACAACACCTTCAAATCCCACACATTTAGCATATAACCTTCATCTGACGAATGTCTGCTTTTAATGACGTTTGAAGTGAAAATTCAGATCGAAACCGTTTCCGCACCACATTATTGTAAATAATCCATTTCTTATCATCAATTGTCAGTCACTTGTATCGGAATGTTTACACGCGTCGTAAAATTTCTTTGAGTTCATAAGAAACCCAGATATCAGGATGGTTGACGTATTCTAGCTTTTTATGTGGACGTTGTTCGAAAACTTAAATACTTATACATTATATTATGTATTATTATAGTATATCATAATTTATTCTACGCCAGAATAGTTTATATTATTGTTGATATTATATTATTTTATTTCTAAGTCATTCTTAGAATCTACTAAAAATGAACAAGTACCTGCACTGAACTATAAAGTGGGGGGATTTATTCGAACACTTTATTACTGTAAATAATAATAATTAAGAATTGTCAACAACATATTAGAATCTTTACGTCTTTATATTTAGCATGTTCAGCAATTGTCCGTCGATTTCCCAATTATAGATATTAGGTGTCAACGTGTATCATAAAATGCAAGTAATATTATTTCCTTCGATTCCCTCGGTACTTGTATCATACCCTACCTCATTTTTCTTTGGGTAACCTTCCCTAAGTGTCCGAACCGAAATAACTGCTTATTGTTAAGTTCTATTGTATGGGAAATTCTCTTCATGCCAACGTCACAAACTTCAAGCAGTTTTTCTTCTTATCAATCATCAATAATGTTGAACAAATCAACGGGTTTGCAGTAGCCTACAGCTACGCCGGGAAGACTGGATAGTGCGCTAATAAATAAAATAAATAATGTTATAGTTCCTCTATATTCTAACTTAGGAAAACGTTTTAGAGATTTATTTACACCCGTCGCAGTTCGCAATCCACTTTTTCAAGGCATCTTCGCGTCACTGACATAATTCAAGCTACCTACAATGCCTGCACAAGTTCGCCTCCATAGGTTCCTGGCATTCATTACCCGGCGAATTGTTAACTTAATCATCAATAAGTACATGAAAATCACTCTAGAGTTTTTCTTCTTATCAATTATCACAAGCGCAACAAATGGCAAGTATGAAAGGTACTAAAATTATTCCATTAGTTTTAAGATTTGTTTTTATTCATGTACATAATCACCAAACAAATTAACAATTCTTTTACGGCCTTACAACCCGTGGGAGGTAAACTGGGGCTTCGTGATTTTAATTAAATCCTGTAACGTTTGTACAATATTTCATGTGGTGTACCTCGATCAACGTCTTTATTTTATTGTCATCAACGTTGAGTGGGTCTCCCTGACCGAGGAGCATCATTGATATTAAGATCACCGACATGGAATTTCATGAATCTTCGTTGGCGTTGACATTCCTTCAAAGAACTGTCACGAAAACATACGCAATTTTTCACAATGTTGAGGTGCGTTCTGCCTTTTGAGGACAGTGTAAGATCATGCATATTTTGGTGTTTCATTTTCGACGTTTGATAAAATCTTAAACACAACCAACTCGCTCATTTTTTTTTCCAAAATAAAGATAGAACTATTAATTTTCATATTCCATAGACAGATGCGAATAATTCTAGCACTTATAACTTATCTTTGAAATGTAAGACTAAAAAGAAATGGTTGAGTACTAGGACGAGGCTATCCAATGTTTTGTTCGTTTGAATATCACTTGGCCATATTTGAATCACGGATCTTTTAAAGATTTTCTGATTTGTTCGGAAATATCTATACTATAATCGGCCAGAAATATAGTTGCAACATGTTCAATGATACCTAAGAAATTAGTGACAATCTTAACACGATTTTGCAATCGCAATGTTTTTTATCGATTAACCCCAGCAATGGTTTACGACAAAACGGAAGTCATTACACGAGGGGCGCTGAGGGACCACTAGTTGACATTATTGAAATGTGGCACTATTTTCGTAAAATTTGACAGTTGTTATTATGAAAACAGTGGCAGATTAGAAATCGATCGATTAGGTTGCTCACGGTGAACGTTTTTAATTTTGTAAAGGCCTAACTCACCAACAATGCATAGAGTTTCTTCATTCAACTTGCAGCAATGAAGTACCACCAAAAAGGCCGGTTATAATTGGTATACAGAATTTTGTCGTGATCGTGCATCGTCAGTAATGCGTAATAGTCGACCAAAATCGATGTTATTCCAAAAAGCATAAATACTGTGCGCAAAATGATTGAAGAAAATTAGCATGTCATTTACAGTGAGATTGAGACACCCCTGTGAAAAAGGTCTGTTCCCGATGGATTTCCGTAATTAAAATAAGACTGGCGTTAGATGAGGAGCAATTGCAAAATCCGCATACGACATCGTAACAGGTAACGAAATTTAAATATATTCATATGACGCGCACATTAAGCAACACTCCACTGTTTAGATGTTCCAAGATGAATTGAAAAGTGTAAAAACCTTCAAAGCGAATATTTTAAGAAACAATAAAACAATTTGTTCCAAACAAATTTTTTACTTGCGCCCGTCGCATCAGTGTTTTATGATAACTATTGAATATGTCTCACCACAAAACACCTTTACTTCACCAAAACGTTACTCGTTTAATCAATGCTTGCAGTTAAAGGAAATTACCTTCAGAAAATGCTGAACAAACTCAGGATTTTTCATAGAGATGTTTGTTCAATTAAAATGATTTTAATAAACTTTAAAAACGTCACAATATTTTTTCGATTTCAAATTTTTGCAAAATTCAAATTAAAAATTAAATGAAATGTCACAATGACTTATTAATAAGGCAGAATTCATCGATTACACTCAACATTAAAAAAAATCCGAAGTATTTAACGAATTTTAAATTGAAAGTAAATTTTAAAATACAATTATCCATGTACCGTACTTTTGAACAGTTTAATGTAAGTGTGCAGACAGTGGGAAAACACTTAAGACAACATTGCATACGAATAATAAAATAATGTCCTTGAACATGTAATTCGCTCTTTTTATTTTTCCTCTTAAGATTATCATATATCGTCAAATGATTCTCTATTTAATTTTGTAGAATTTATATCTTCACTACGCACAATAGACCACAGACATTGTAAAATACACGTACATTTTTCACACTTGAATTATTTCATTTTCTACACGTGTTCTCTCTTCGTTCATTTCTCACAATGATTCTTTCCGTTCTACTAATTTTAATGAATAACATAATTCGCCCTCATATCGTAATTTTTAGTATTTTACATTTCTTGTTTAGTTTTATTTTTATTATATTTTGTGAAATAAAATATACCTTTGCGGATATTACAACTATGACAAAACATATATCAAGGTGTAAGTATATGATTGAATACAAAATAGGCCAAACGCATTCAAATTAAATAGCGTTTTAATAATATTCTTGGAGAATTTTTTCGTTTCTTACTACATGTGAAAAAGTAGGAAAAGAGATTTCATATGGGGCAAATATCTCTTTAGACTAGACGAGACCTGAGTAAGCATCTAACCAATTTATATAAGTAAATTAAAGAATTAGAAGAAATGTCGCGACCTTCGAATGCGAGCATGCGACAAATTACCTAATCATAATTTGAAAACAAGCAAAATTAGCGTAAAATATGTATCGAAATTTGTTTTTGTCTTCAACATTAGCACAGAGTAATTTTTTTAAAATAAGGAAATTTTACAACAGATTGTTACTAGTGATGAAACGATGGTGTTCCACTAATGAAAACGGAGTCCTTGAAATGGTGGCAAACGAGTAAAGAAAGTTCATGTATGTAAAATCCAGGTGTAGCAACTGAAAAAAAAATTATAGCAACGGTTTTCTGTGTTTAAGGAAAGTATGCTATACTTCTGTATAAATTGCGGGACATCATATGAGAAAACGATGCGAGAAAACTGACAATACACCTGCCCAAATCCATATTATTTAGATATGACTTCCAGTGAGTTTTAGATATTCTTCGCCTTGCGAAAACACTTTCATAGACAATACCTAATTTAAAGATTATTTTGATGAAAGTGTCGAAATGCTTATTAAACGTTGCAATAAGTGCATTGAAGTCAGATGGGGTTGTACTGAAAAATGATAAAAAGTTTTTATGTTTTCTTTCTATATCAATTAACTCGGAAATTTATAAGGCAAACTACCTAATTACCCAGTATAGAATTGATATGATCGGCAACTATTACTCATCTTCCTAATGTAAAACATATTTCCCATTTACATATATCATAATGTATAACATACACTATTCCCCAACCAATTGAAATATAACAGAAATTAACTCTAACCTATTTCTTATTCTTTCCAAGTACTTTTTAGATTATTGGCACTTTAGAAAAGTAATACAAACCAATGGCATGTATTGGCTATAGCTTCTTCAGGCTTTTACGTAAATAATTTTTGCTTAAATAAAATTAATATAATTTGATTTTAGCCGCGAGACGATATATTCTCAACAGTGACGGTTTCTCTAAATATTACAGGTTTGTGCAATCCCCCAAAGAAAACGGGAAACTAAAAAACTGTAGTATGCAAGTAGATAAGAGATATTAAATTACAATCGATCTCCTTAGAACGTCTTTAAATATTTTCTAAAAGCTATAATCTTTTGTGGAAATAATTTGCAGCACCTACTTTTTTAATTGCTAGTCGCCACTGCTTTGATGCTTCCACCTGGCACTCACGAATATTATTTTCATTATATAATAACATATCAATCACATATCGTAGTCGAATCGAGTCGCAAAAGATGAATACATTAGGTCGCGTCTGATGACTGATGACAAAATGAATAAAACCAAGACTTAAAATTAAGCATTCACCTTTATAATTATAATATTAAATGTACAACTCTCTTGTCAATACAAAATTTTTTCTTTTTTTAAAATCTTGTTTTCCTGTGCAAAAGCAAAACTTAAAATTCATAGATTCATAAAACACAACACAAATGCCATAATATTAAGAGTATAATAAAGAATGTAGTGATAGAAAAATTTTCGAAAAATAAATTGTATTTATTACATAATAATGAATAATTTATACATATTCTTACCACTGTTCTAGAGTGGTAGAAATTTTAAAATAAATTGCATGGAAACTTTTTGTCGGAGTTATGATTTCTGTCCTAAAATAAGCATAATTGTTTCTCATCTCCTTTGATAAACTATTTGTTATTATTTGGTTAATTATGATGCATTAACCAAAACAAACCAATCTAAACCACAAACTATTTGTTTATTTCAGTATATTTTTTAAGGATAGCTATTTTAAAAATTTCTATGAAAACATTTTAAAACTTTCTTTTAAAAGCAAAAGTTTCGGTCAAACATTTTTATACAGCAAAAAAAATTCTGGAAGAATTGCATTGTGACCATAGAAAAGTTCGTAAATAAAACTAAGAGAAAATTTGGATGAAAATGAGCAACTAAAATATTTACTTTTCGCGTAATCTCCTTAAAAATTTATAATATAAAGCTTTTACATAACTACTTACATTTCGTTATATAAATTGTGCAAGGTTATGTTTTCAAATGTCCGTCAAAGTTGAACGTTTTAAAGTAAACCAAAAGAGAAACTTGGGTAATTATTTTATTATTGACACAGATCCTCACTTATACAGTTTGAAACTGATAAAAAAATATACCTAACTTCTTTCAATAATATTCTCGAATATTTAAAACTATAATTGTTTTTTATTGCATTTATTACAAGTAATATATTTCATAATAGTTAAAATTTACTATCTTGTCACACAAACTTAATAGGCCCATTTCAAATACGACATAAAATATTTATATTCAACAATTACCACTTGACTCACCGAATAAATTAGCCTATCTTTAATTGTTTAATAGATAAGATATCAATAAAATCACGTAATAATGTTTATTTTAGTCATTGGAACGTAAAAATTCTCATTTTCACAACTTATGCACATATACAAACACTACTATTGTGAAATAATCTTTAAACTTACCCCCTGCTAGAAGATTTTTGGTCACAAACTCCACATTGCGTCCTTCCGTTTTCAAAGCCATGATAAGAAATCGGCGGATGTACTTGTAAGTATAATCAGAATACCTGTAAAGATACACACAAAGGCTAACTTTCACATATGTTTGAAATTTCCTTGTTAAACTTTTCGTCGTGTGGTTAGTATTTGTATAACTGTATGCGTATGTAAATAGTATTGCTTTCAATACGTCGCACGTCGTGATTGAGAAATAATGCATTCAAAAGTGGACGGCACCGTCGTTAAATACAATGAATCGTCTTGAAACATGCTTTCAGTATTGGTCCAATGACACGCTATGTATGAAACATACTTTTGTTCCAAATTCTACATAATTGCTCGGGGTTACGTATACATACATTGGCATAATTTTTTCGAAACAGAATGCATAGTAATTGAATGATAATATTTACACAGAAATTGTTGATGTCAATGGATAATTTTAACTTTCAATTTTCCCGTAACGTTGAGGTATTTTGACCTGATGTCCCTGACCCTGAATAGTTAATACACAACAATGACACAAAACTCTCAAAATATGGCAACACATTCCTAAAAATATATGCTCCAATAGAAATAAGAAAATAAATTCTCTCGTTTTATTTATAGCACAACATTAGTAATCTTGATATTTTTTCTGGAGAGGTTATGTTTAACATAAAGACATAATTTCAATAAAAACTAATACATCTGAACTCTTACTCACCTGTAACTCTACATATGCAATAACTTATAAAACCAGTTTCTCTTATCTGACTTTTCCCATTTCTTGATGAAATCATTTCAAATTGGCGGCTTTGATAGTAAAGCCATTTCATTCACTCAATGAAATAAAATGATTTTGTATGACATAAACGTAAGAACCAAAAAAACTATATTATCAACATTTGTAACAACGTAATCGCACAGAACACCAAATATTTGAGATATTTGTCACTAGATGTCAATTAGTATTACTACAGAGAAAAAAACTTAAATATACAATATCTTAAATTACAGGAAATAAAATTTTAGATATTTTTTCTAACTTGTATACGTCAATTATAATGTAAATAATAAATATAAAATTAGGCAAACTTTATGGATAGCCTTGAGTAATAATATCGTTAATATCAGCTACTTTAAATTTCAATAAAATTTTCCACACTTAAGTAAATTTGATCAATAAGGTTGATATATAACCCCTTTCCACATTAACTTTTGTAAATTCTGTATACGCATTTCGACAACCAAGTTGTCATCATCAGCAGATAATTTCAAAGTGTCGCACCTGGTAAAACACGGCGAAAAACAACCGCACGAAAATCAAACTCCGTACGCGATCCACACCGTTCAAAATGAGTGTACATCTTGGTTTTGAACGGTGTGGATCGCGTACGGAGTTTGATTTTCGTGCGGTTGTTTTTCGCCGTGTTTTACCAGGTGCGACACTTTGAAATTATCTGCTGATGATGACAACTTGGTTGTCGAAATGCGTATACAGAATTTACAAAAGTTAATGTGGAAAGGGGTTATATATCAACCTTATTGATCAAGTCAATCAACCACAGGCTCCATCAAATTCAACTACTTAAGTAAATGTAAATAGGGATTCGACAGTACATTTATAATGGAATCAGACTTCCGGATTAGCCGGGAATTATGTTATTTTTTGAATTTTAAATGAAACTATATATTTTTAAAGATTTTAATAGGACTAACTGCACTTGGAAGTTCACTAATAATAAGATTTAAAACCTTTGTTTAGTAATAACCTTTTCTTGACCAGTAAAGGGCCGTCATACAAAACTTTTAGAACAGTTCATTGTGATATAATAAATAAACAACTAAAAACCAAAAATTTTTTTAGAAAAAATTGTAAAAATTGTTTGGTAGGTTATATAAACTTCCCGCAGCCGTTAATATGTGTTATTATCCAAATGGTCGTGGTGAATATATCTTATCTATCGCCTATCCTGTTAAATTTTGTTGATTCCTGTTATGATTCGAGTGTTGATTATTAGTACTTTATATGATATTTATCCGTAGAAAAGTGAAGTTATGTTTGTAGTGAAAAATGAACTACGAAAAAATCAAACATATTTCAAAAAACAGAGGGATGAAATGCTATCTGATGAATCAGATTATTCTCGGGATGTGTCTGAATATGAACTAACAACAGAAAATTGTGATTCATGAGACAATTTCTCTACACAGAAAGAATTTATAAACGCGTTTACTGAAAAAAATGTTAGAGAAGCCATTGAAAGGAAATTTTCTAGCAACGTAATAGATATAAATGTTGCCGTAACTTGTACTGAGGAAACTGTGCAAAATACAGAAGCTTTGTCGTACCTTTACCAAATTATAGAAGAATACACCAGAAAAAAATGCATATAATTTAAAAGATGATATTATCGAAGAAAACACTTTGCAAATCATTGCTTAGGGTTCTGTTATTGGAGACAGTAAAAGAAATTTTCTATTTACTGAACAAGCACCAAAAATATTCTCATTCCTCTATTCCTCTTTAATATCTTTTTTAAACAATACAGTGTAATATCTTGTAAAAATAAATATGTAAATTGTATTTTGTATTATTATATAAAAAATCAATCTCTCGTCATGAACCTCGTACTTGAACAATTTCTACATCATAATCGGATTCGGTAATTTTTAATAATTCAGATAATGCTTCTTCTTTATTATATATTCCTTTTTTGCCTTGGTTCTGGATTAGATCATCCTCAAAATTAAATTCACGAAGAAACTTTTGTATGAACAAATGTTCTTTAATAATTTATTTTAATGCATGCTTTAGCAAACCTTTATATGGTAGTCTGTTCTAATACAATATTTTCGTAAATTAATAAACTTCATTTATTACAAAAAATATTCATTCAAAATTCTTGTAGTCTATACCTTGTCTCAGTATAAGGAGTGATTCAAATATCCCCCTAAAACGCGGAACACATAGCTTAAAAATGTAACTTACCATAAAGATGAGACATAAACAGTTGTGAATGTAGTAATTTGTCAACAATATTAATCTTTTTCTTTGTTATATAAAAATAAAAGAAAAAAGTGCATTTTAATGGAAGTATGATTGTACAAACGTTACTTTTTGGATTAATATGTACAAATTATCCAAAATTAAGATTAAATATTATTCAAATAAAACAATGCAAAAATGTAATTAAACATTTACAGGTTATGAAAAATAGCGGTTATCTGGCATTCATTTATCCATATTAAACTTGCCTGTTCAAGAACCAATGAAACCTCTTAAAAATATGTACTATTTTGGCGCAATATTTAAATCACTCCATCTTATTCTGAGGCCAGGTATTGTCTTTTAAATTTGAAAATGTTCTATATTCACGTTTACGTTTCGTCTTTGAGAATTATTTTAGTGATTAAGTGATTAGTAAAAAATTTAAACACAAAATTATATATATGGATGGTGTTACACAAACTTTATTTAGTGTTTTATCTAATGATTCATAAATTAGTGATTTTTAAACAAAGCGTACGAGTAAAAAAGATCAAAACAGTATTGCTAAGATATTTAGAGCATTTATATATATATATATATATATAAGTCCATGGTAAAAATAATTTTCATTTACTATCTAATTTTACTAACCTGATTAGAAATAATTTTAAAGTTTTGTCATTTAAGTTGAATTTGATGGAGCCTGTGGTTGATTGACTTGATCAATAAGGTTGATATATAACCCCTTTCCACATTAACTTTTGTAAATTCTGTATACGCATTTCGACAACCAAGTTGTCATCATCAGCAGATAATTTTAAAGTGTCGCACCTGGTAAAACACGGCGAAAAACAACTGTACGAAAATCAAACTCCGTACGCGATCCACACCGTTTAAAACCAAGATGTACACTGCTGATGATGACAACTTGGTTGTCGAAATGCGTATACAGAATTTACAAAAGTTAATGTGGAAAGGGGTTATATATCAACCTTATTGATTTGTCATTTAAATTAAACAGGGATGTTTCCCTTTTACGTACGTTATCATTCAACATTTTAAAAAGAATAAGTTTTGATTTTGTTCATTTTAATTTGTATTATAAAATTAGGGAATAAATACCTGATTCATTAATAAATACAGTTTGTTTACCTAAATTATTATAGGTAGAGTTTTCCTACTCTTTAATTGAACGTTAATATATCATGTCATCAATATCTTATATATCTCCTAATAGCCCTTCTATTGGTTTAATTATCCTAGTATTACACATCTTTTAGTTTTAAGTAGTAAAAATAGTATGAAATAATTAAGTCAATAAATTTATACAAAATTCAAGTACAATGTTCAATATTAAGATTTTTTCCTAATATAGGCATATGAACGAGTAAAAATGACAACGTGGCGATATAGAATACAATTTTAAATTTCGCACCTACTTATATAAGTTAAGACAGTTGCCACCTTGAAAAATTACGAGTTAGGAACATTAATTATTATTATAGTATCGTTAAGAATTACGATTAAATGGATAAAACGTTACTGAATTATTACGTTATGTTGCGAATTTATGTATTCTACTGACAAATAAAATAACTTGAAATTCGAATATAGGCAACCACTTCTACAATAATTATGCTTATAATAAAAAAGGGTAAAATGAAAGAAAAATTAGTAAATATAGCAAAGGATTTAATAAAGTAATTAATACTTTATTTAAAATAAATATGTATAACTTTAAATTGTTTGAGATATATAAATTGCCAATATGTTATCTCGAAACTATATTTTATTCTAAAATATAAACTCATGTATTATTATGCAATCTTCAGAAATAGTTAAGCATGTAGTTGATAAGTTTCACATTCGGAAACTTATAAACACTATATAGCAAGCTTTTGTAATGAAAGGAAATATATATGTTTGATCTAAGCAATATTGACAATAAATTATTTTTATAAAAAATTTTGCAAAAGATACCTACATATGTAAAAAATAAAAATAAGGCCCTATACAAGTTAATTTCACAAAAACATGAAATGCTTTTATAAATTGTTTTTTTGTCTTTAATATAAAGATTAATATTTACCAAAAGTTATTCAAGTTTTGAATTTGTTAGTATATAGAATTCCATGCGGTGGATATTAAAAATACATTTGCAAAGAATATCTTTATTTTTATTTCTTTTGCCTTTGTGCTCTTCATATGTTGATCCAGAATAATTCATGACGTCTTAATATTTAAAAAAATTTAAAAATTTTATTGATAATTAATAATTATATTTAATGCATTATGTCAAATATACCCAAGGAACAATTTTTAAATTACGCGGAAGTTTTGAGTTGGTAGTAGTAAAAATAAAGGTTAGCTATGATTTCAATTCATTCAAGAAATTAGGAAATAACATGTTTTTAATGCGTACGGTTTTCGTTTTAATTTTGATTTTGAAATATACACCTTAATTATTAATATTCATGCTGTAATAAAATAAAATATAATTTTAGATGTAGTTATTTTTTCCTTGGGCACCTTAAAACACCCGCGATATTTAAAAATTGTTCCTTGGGTAATATATTCTATTATAAAATATTTTTTATTATATTATTATATTTTTTTATTATTAAAACTGAAAAGAAAGTTAAATTACATACTTAGGGTTAAATGTATATAACCTTTCACAAATGGGAACTTAACATAGCAGTTTTCTGTTAAAATGTCTATGGCATGTCTGATAAGAACAATATATGATATACCAGATTTAATGGTAGGAATGTAGTATATTTTTACAAATATACATTGAAGTTATATATTTTTCACAGGATTGGCGTAAGTTTATCCTAAAAGCTCTTAACTTGGCAGTTTCAATAGCATTTTCACACTCTTGTTATTATTGGAATAACAAAAATATATAAACAGAAATTAACAAAAAAATAAATTTGTCTTTTTTCATGAAACAAATATAATCAAATTAAAATAATTATCGATAAAATAGCGTTTTACTTATTTTATACGTTTGCCACCTACCGGCTTGTTCGAAAAATTCGGCAATTTTATACAATCTACCATCATTTCGATGTAAATGAATCGGCTCTATCGCTTAAATATTGTACTCTGCATAGAGATGATCTGTTTGTACACTTATGAATTTATCTAAGAATAACCTGTACTTGCATATTTACTTAATTTTGTTTAACTAATAAAACAGAGAAATAGAAGTCAGTATTAACATAAGGATGATTGCCTCACAAATGAAATTTTGTAAAATCGTTACTGTTATTGGTAATTTTCGCAGCTTGTTTATAAATAGGTGAGCTTTTCAATATATTGGCCCGAAAATTAATCAAAACTTACAACTTTAGACCGACGATACTAAATAATGCCCAAATAGCTACACTTAAATTCGATTCAAAGGAAAAATTGAGAAATTTACCGGAAAAACCAAAGAAGCCTCCGACCCCATTTTTCTTATTTCTTCAAGAACGTCGAAACGAGTTGAGAAAGACCCATCCAGAGGCAAAAGTAACGGAAATAGCAAAAATGCTTTCAGAGGAATGGAAAAAATCTGACACTTCAATTAAGCAGAAGTATGAAGTACAGTATAAAGATTCTATGACAAGCTATCTTCAAAAGCATCTCGAATATAATTCTAAATTGACTGAAGAACAAAAGAGTACCATAAAGGAGATTGCAGATGAAAAATCTAAAGACAGAAAAACTAGAAAGTTAAAGAAGGTATTTATGAAGTAGTTTTATATGTAATTTCTTTTGAAGCTTGGTGAATTTTCAGACACTGAAAGAATTAAATAAACCTAAGCGACCAAGAGGACCTTTCCTATATTTTATATTGGACTACTATGAAAAAAATAAAGCAGCTGGTTTGAAATTTCAGGATTTCCTTAGGAAATCCAAAGAACTTTGGGAAAATTTGCCCAAAGAAAAAAAACAAAAATTCCATGATATGTATTTAGATGATAAAAAACGATATGAATTGGAAATGGAACATTGGGAAGCTAGGATGATTAAATCTGGACATTCAGATTTAGTGAGACAAAATACACTTACTTCTCATACAACACCAAAACGCCAAATTAGATTAAAAGATCAGGATTTATCTCACGAATCTGAACTCTCGAATAATTTATCCAAGTCAAAAAGTACATCATCTAAAAGTTCTACAAGCAAAAAACATCCATCAGAACATTCTGAATAGGGACTCGAGTGTTCTTATATTGTAACATCCGCCTTACAACATAAGGACACTCAGAATAGTTTTGTGAATCCTAAGGATTCAAGTCAAAAGTTAATCTCGACTAAAATTGCCTCAAAAGAGGAAAGTAATCGAGATCAAAATATTTCATATAAGCATAAAAATAAATCTCTAAAAATCTCAGAACCTGAAAATTCTAAGGCGGATCAACCAGAAGAGAAACTGCCCAAAGGTATAACTAAGAAGAAACCTTTTTTTGATAAATTAAAGTCACTATTTAGATTTTGAGTTTCTTTTATTTGTATTAAACTTTGAAAACTAAAGATTTGTTTTTATTTAGTACTAGTATGATAGAATAAATTGAGTAAAATTTTATTTTTTTAATATTGAAAATTCATATATTTTTTTGCATATAAATAAAATATGACAAGTGTAATATTATTTATTTCTATTCTAAAATGTAATTGCAGCATGTTCATTAATTATTAGGCACTCTAAAATAATTTTTGATTTCAGGTCTGCAATTGAAAAACATGGATTTAATGCAATAAAACATTTTTGAAATAAACCCATTTTATTTAAAAAAAGAAAAACAGTAAAAAAATACATGTGTATATTGATACCTTATTTATACATCCAAACTTGCAGAAAAACATATTTCTAAGACTATAAATATAAAAAAGTACAAAAACACGTCTTGTATAACTATTCCTAATATATTAACAAATTGAATAATTGTTTGAGTATGTTTAGCTGGTACATTACTCAAAAAGAACAATGTATTTAAAAAAGCATTTTGCTTTATTGAATTTTTTATCAAAAATAAACTCATTATTTTATATAGCAAAAATGGTATAAAAATTTGATTGGCATAATTACAATGCACATTTAGCCTATATACATACTTCAATTTTGTGCATAAACTGCTTAAAAGTTTTGTAAATATTGCAATTATGATTATTATCAATATTTTTTTATCGCTAACTGGATTACTTGCAGTTACGTTTTCCTTTCCTACATTTCGATTTTCATATAATGCATTAACTTCTTCACTTTCCTCTTCATCAATACTATTATCCTCTTCAACAAGAGGATTATAATTATTTAAAGTCGGAAATTCATTCACTAAATTGAGGTTAAGTTTAGAATCTTCAACTGAAAAATTAATTGAAAACAAATTCTTTCTTTTTATTTGCTATACCTTCTACGTTGCCTTGTACAGAAGTTATACGACGCAAACGAGATTCTGAATTTTCCAATATTCTCCTCCTTCGAGCTTCTCTTCTAGCTGCTAGTTCCGCCATTTTATACAATTTTGAAAACTAAACACTTTTATAAGTGTTAATAACAATTTTCATTGAGAAGAATAAATTCTAATCTGAATGTATTTATTTAAAATTACATTTTCAGCATTTCATGTTGCTATTGAGAAGTTTAACGTTATGCTAACTTCCGCCTAACTTCAAATTGGTAACTCGGAGAAATAGAGATAAAAGATGTCAACAAATATTAAAACATGGCATTTTATTTTTCTGATTAACAATTAATCACAGGTTGAAATCACATGTAAATTATGGTGATTTAATAGAAAACTATTTTTAAAAATTAATTTCACAGTATTCAATAAAAATGTTATAATCAAAAGAAATTAATTGTTAATAACTTAGTTATGTATTTTCTGTCCTCAATGTATTTCAGCTGAAAAAGAAATGATCAATTCTAAAATGTTTATGTAATATAAATACATTACTTATCACTTTTAAAGCATCTATAGGAAATATTTGCAACATTGCTTTGACAATAGATTAGTATTTGCACATGCTGAAATTTTAAAAGTTATCAAATTTCTTTAGCATCTGAATAATGGTAAGTTGAATCACATAAATTAAACTGTTTTCAACATTATTTTCAGGATACATCTAAAATACCACAAAAAAGAGGTAAAAAGTCTCACATAACTACTGTTTGTGTTGCAATCATTTTTATTTTAAGTAAGGTTTATTACATTAGGTTATATAAAATATTCACTACATTTATATTATAGTTGGAGCCATTCTGAGCAACAAAAGAAACAGATTCTATGTACTATATACGAATATTGCTGTATATTTCAGCATCTGTGTAATTACAGAAATCTTATACAGATGTTGTTTAATAGTTGAAGAAATAGGACATTTAGGCTCTCGTTATAATAATATAACAACCATATGTCGTCATGCTTTTACATTTACACCGTTATATTATTTTATATGTGTAATATTATTCTGTATTCATTTCACACATGGTTATACTTTGCAAACTGTTTATGAATCACCGAATTCCCACCTTTTTTATCTGGGAGCTGTGCTAATGTTATTCAACTTGCTAAAACCGGTAAGTTTTAATATTGTTTATTAAAGTGGATGATTAATTTAAATGTTTCCATATTACATGCAACGAAACATTTCATATATTAAGAAAATTAAAGCTTGTAAGAATGAATGGGTTTTAATTTTATCCAAATACTTTATCAGTACAGTAGTAAGTATTCCGAACAATACAATATAAATATGATACAGTACATTTAAGAAACTTACCAATTTTGCATGCATTTATTTATTAATGCATAAACAAATCACATATTATGTAAATAAGAGGTTACTGTAATACTTCAAGTTGGATAGATGAGTTTCAGAGACAAGAGTTTAGGTTAAGTTAGTAAGTCAAAAAAAAAATACAATTGGGGAATCCCCTGTAAATAATTTTCAGGTTGAAACACATTTATTTTTTATTAGGACATTTTGAAATATACCTTGGCTTTATAAATTTTGCTAGAAATCGCTATTCGATAATTATAATATAATATTTTATTCCATCTTTTTTCTATATAATAATAAAAGATTGATTTTTTTCTTGTGAAGGGAGACCAGATTATCACTTTGTCAGTTATGACTGCAGCCAACTATACTTTAATTCATCTTTTACAAGTGCAGATATATAAGCTTGTACTTTAATTGAAAAAGCTAAAATAACTTTTACCGATAATCACGTAACTAAAATCAGTTCTTATATATAATATTGTGTTCATGCATTTGAAAATGTACAAAACTAGTAGATATGAATGACTTGCATTTGTTTAAAAAATTCTAATGTAAACATACACATAAATTACTTTAAAAAATAACGAAAATATTGCAGATATTTGTTTATGCATTGCTCATTTTTTGTAGATGTTTAGAATAATTTATCTTTCTGCTGTGGATTTTGGTTAAGCTTTAAGCCTTAAGTCAAGACTCAAAGTTATTAAACAAAATGTTCTCTAGTACATTTACAGAATCTGTTACTTGTTGATTCTAGGTGATATTTTTGACGAACATACGTATGTTTTTGAGATTTCTCATTGAATTAAAAGCCAAAGTATCGTAACTTACTAGGGTCATATAAATAATGTGTAGAAAGAATATTGGTAAAAGTTTGTACAAATATTCCTTTTTAGCTTTCGTAAAGAACATTTTAACATGAAGTTTTCTGTGTTCGCGAAATTTTAAATCTTTTCATTTAGTTCATCATGACTCCAAATCGAACATTTTTGTTTATGCATTGCTCTTTTTTTTGATGGATTTAATGGATGTTTAGAATAACGTATCTTCTGGTGTGGATTTTGGTTGAGCTAATACATACAATTTCGCCTATTTACAGTCGTCTTAAATCAAAACCCAACGTTATTAAACAAAATGCAGATTATTTTAAGTATGGGTCTACTTTTCTTCACCAAAACTTTATTTTGTGAATGTTTCGAAGTAAATGTGTATTGCGTTCTCCTTTAAGGGACAAACATGCTTAAATAAAAGATTTTTGACAATACTTTTATGTGAGTCTAAAATCATACTGTTTTTACATTAAATCCATCTTTTGGATATTTTCCATTGCTTCTGTCAATTGTTTTTGAGTTTGGGTTGGGTTTTCATCCAATAACTCCTGCAGTTTCGCATCTTCAAACTTTATCGGTCTACCAGAATGGTCTTTGTCTTGAACGTCGAAATCACCAGTTTTGAATTGTCGAAACCATTCCTCGCATGTTTTTATGGTTGGAGCATGCTCACCATAAGATTCTACTAGCAAACGATGACTTTCAGCGCCTTTTTTCTTTTGATTAAATAAGAAACAACATTTTCAAAGAGGTATAAATCTATGACAGTGTTACTTTCGCAAAGTATAACATGTATGGCTTTGAAGCTTGGTGTCAGCTGAATAAAGTGTGTCAAATCATAACATTGCATACTTAAGTCTAGCGACATCTGTTAGAAAAACCGGTAATGACTTTCCTGTACACCTAGTAGAAGGTGGTCTAGCAAATAAAGTAACTGAGAACAAGTATTTGAAGAATAGAAGTGTAGAAAATAAAGGTATGTGTATTGAAACAGACAATATAAACTCTGAGAGAAAATGTATTACGTGTATAAAGTTCGGTCACCTTGCAACATCGTATAGTGTTAAAAAAAACATGGTCCACCTATAATACTTCTGGCTGTACAATTTGTAAGAAAGAAAATTCTGAAAACATTTGCTATTTTAGAAGAATAATCAGCCCAAGAGATAATACAGCAAAAACATAATTGTTTTTCTGACACATGATATGGATTCTGGATCATCATCACATACGTCTAGCGATAGAAATTTATTTCAAGATATTAAAGACACAAATTCACAGATAATGATAACAAGGAAAAAAATCAGTTGATAAAAGCTCAAATCAAGTATTATACATCTCTAAGCTAAATAAAAATTTATTCTCTCTCAGTACAATTACAGAAAATGAAGTGTAAGTTACATTTACAAAAAAGGGGGTAGTAATAACTAAGGATAATCACAAGATCCTTGAAAGTAAAAAGTTAGAAAATGGACTGTATGCAATAAATCTAGAAAATAAGGAAGAAAACAGTTGCATGTCAGACGACTTAAAGAAAATGTAAAAATGGTACAGGAAGCTTGGTCACCTAGGCTCCAAAAACAAAAAAATCTGATAGATTTATCAACTGACATAAATATAAGTACACAAGATTGTGACCAATAGTATTCAATTTGTGAAACATGCCCTGAAGCAAAGCAAACAAGATTAACATTTATAGAAAAATGAAGCAGAGCATCAAGACCATTAGAAATCGTACATACTAATTTGCGTGGCCCTATAGATCCAGGTATATGAGATGATAAGAACTATCCTTACATTTCTAGGTGATTATACACATTTTTACCTGATATATCTGTTAAAATCCAAAAGTTAAGTTTTCCAGTATTTAAGGCAATATATTTATGAAGTGGAACCTTTAAAACCCTAAAAGTATCAAAGATAAGATGTGACAATGGCGAGGAGTATACTATAAAAGAATAGAGAAAAGGTATTTGACGTACCAGAGCAATGTACGAATATTGGTCCACTCGCTGAGAATTATCAGTAGCGAAGAGCATAGACGTATGTTCACATTAGTTTATATCGGTGACGCGAAACATTATGCCATTGATACGGTAAATATTTTTTCCAACGTAATTGTTACGACATACTTCGCGCATGTATTCTTTACGTTGGAATCCCTTTCTCTATTCTATTTTATTGTATATAAACAATTAACTAAAAACATGGTGCAAAATAAAATGCATAATTATTGACTGTATCACATTCTCCACAACACAATAAAAAACTGTGATTCTCAATAGAACGCTTATGAAAAAACTAGAGTGTTGATATTTGATTCTGGACTCGGTAAATGAGCTGAAGCCGCGCATGCAACAACCCATTTAATGAACCGAAAGCCAAACGAAGCAGTAGATAGAACACCAACCGAAAAATGGACTGACAACAAACCGTATCTGTCGAAGTTACAACTGTTTGGTTGTGATCAATTAGCAAAAGTACTTGGCTATGTTAAGAAGTTATATTGCAGGACTATGAAATATAATCTTTATTGATTATGATCCTCATGGATATACACCATAGGATGAATAAAATAATAAAATGGTTATACACAGAGATGCCGTTTTTATAGAAGTAGAAACTAAAGATAGAATGACGAACCAAAATATAGAATTAGAAATTTCACATCTAAATGAAGAAGAAAATGACAATGAAGGCAAAGAAATAAAAGTTAGAGAAAACTAGGATACTACCTTAAGAGTAGGCTCTAATAGAACAATAAGAGAATCTCAAAAATATAACGACTGTTTTATTGACGTTTGAAGAAGCGCTATGTGGACCCTGACAACGAGAAATAGAAAAGAACGATAGAAGAAGAGGAAGAGTCTCTTCGCTAAAATAATACGTGAAAAAATGCTATCTAGTAAGTAAAAAATAAAATATGTATGTGGGCAAATACCAAGGAAGACTAGTCATAAAATGTGAACAAGAATACGGAGGGAACTATGAAGAAACAATCAGCCCTGTAATAAATATTACATCATAAAGAGTGTTATTTGCCTTAGCTGCGAAAAATGACTGTATATTTAAAAAACTTTATATTAAAGCTGTTTTCCTTTAAGGTGTCATTAGAAATAATTTTTATGACTGTACAAGAAGGTTTTCAAGAAAACGAAAGAAGTTTCTCTCCTAAAGAAGTTACACAGTTTAAAACAAGCTCCTTTAAAGTGGAATGAAACATTCACTGATTTTTTGATCTCAATAGGTTTTCACAACTTTAAAACAGAGATGCATTTATTGAAACAGAATGAAAACATTATTTTTGGCAATTTACGTGGATGCCGATATTTCATTTGGAAATAATGAAGATAAAATTGATAATATTTTGAAGAAATTAAGTCCAGGGTTAGCAATTGTTGAATGCAAGAATCCATTAGATTTTCTGGGAATCGAAATCGAAAGAAGAAAACGTCATTCTACTTACTTAAAAGAAATGCCTAGGAAGTACCTTAGAAAAGTTTGAAATGAGTGATTCAAATCTAATGATAAAACACCTGACACCAAATTCAGAAATCGCAAACATTAAGTATCTTTATTAGAGAAGTTACAGGGAGTTTGTTATATCTATCCAATACAACGAGACCGGATATATGATACTCCGTAGGATACGCAAGTCGATATATGGAAAATCTTATAAATCAAAATATTAAGAACGTCAAAAAAATCCCAAAATATATTAACAACAACAGAGATGTGAGAAGCCTGAAACTACGCAAATTGTAAGATGATTTAAATAATTTATATTAATGAATTAAGCATTAAAGATATTTAAACAGAAATAATTTAATAAATTTTTAATAAAATAAAAATTATAATTAATTAATATTTATAAAATTTAATAAAAATATATGTATATACTTATATAATACATTTCCAACTTATAGCATAATATCTCCCAGGAAAACAGTTCGAAATCTCTCATTAACTAACAATGCAAGTTGTTAATGACTTACATGAAAAAGTTACATATATAGTCCAAAAATTAAATATTGAGGCAAGGAAAAGAGAAGAAGAGAAATGCTACCAGGAACACACTACATTCCATCGAAATGTCCAATCTTTGTCTGTAACCTGGCAACATTGTTATACGCTACACCTGATGAGAACTAAAGCGACTTTTGAAACTCTTGCCACATTAGCGACATGAAGCAGAGACCGAAATTAATACATTCTGTTTCAAATTCGGTAAAAGTGCGTTGACATTCAGTTAGTACGATCGATTTAAAATTAGTATGGAAACAATAGAAGATGAAGCAAAGGCCAAGCGTCCAATATCAGTGCGCAACGACGATTTTGTCGTATATGTGAGAGAAAAAATTAGATCGTTATGTGATAATGAGGCTGTTGACAGATGGGTATGACGTAAGTCGGAAAACGAACATATCTTAATGGAGTATTCAGCCAAAAAAGTCACAGGTCGGTTCGGGTCATATTTGTTGTATAAAGATTAAAAATTTTTGGGACATCCTTCAAACTGCTGACAGGAATAAAAATATCTTGCGCACTGTTACGGAAACTTGGTGTTTTCGTTATGATCTTACAACTAAGCACCAAAATGTAGAATGGAAGTCACCATCAACACCAAAGAAAAAAAGTTCGTGAACGAAACTCTAAAGTGAGTGTGCTTTTACAACAGGAATGGAGTTATCACGAATTCGTTTCAGTGGAGCAGATCATTTTTGAAAAATTTTATAGGAGCGTCTACGAAAGTATTCGTCACACACGACCTAAATAAGTAATATCACGCAGTTAGTTACTGTTTCATGACAATGCACCAGTTCACAAGACAGTAGTTATACAGGAATTTCTAGCCTGAAAACAAGTGCTCTATTCACTAGATTTGTTGCCTTTTATTGTTTACTTAGATTTTGGGATTGGAAACCTCTATATTGCAATAAAGTTGCAAAAGTTTCTAAACATGGCAATAATAAAATTTGTGTTAAATTTTCTTCGCATTAAAATATTTAACATTAGTTGCAAATACATTGTAATGGAAATATCGAAGCTATAACTATAATTTGGAAACGTGACTAAAATACTTATTTGTGAAAAGACTTCAATGACAAATTTTTTCTGGTTGTTAAGATTACTTGAGATAGTCATAAAATCTATTCTACTGTGGCCGTTTCAAGTCTATTGTTGGCTTCATGTCTCTGGACTCTTGGCTTTTTTGCATATGTCTGTTAATATTGCTCTTAATAATTTAAGTCTCTGTCGCATCTATATCATCTTTGCTCTGTTTCACTAGCTTTTGCATTTTACCTTTAAAAACGCCACATCACCTGATAGGGTCTCCCCGTCGGTCATCAGGCCCACTTCTATGGTGCTGATCCTCCCAGATTTATGTATCTTTTTATATGGATAAATTATTTTGGTTCATCTTTGCCTTCCTGGCTTGTTTTCTTTCATGAAGGGTCTGGCGTTGCAGTTTTAGAATCTCTCATATTTTGTTTTTTACTTTGTTTTATTTTTGGGTTTTGTGCTCTGCCTTTCCCGTACTGTTTTGAGCAACAAGAAAAATTATAATCAACCTTAACTACATTTAACCGTATAAGGCTAAATACAAGTTGTTCCTGGTGTCTAGAGAACTGTCCCATTTTCTTACAGCCCTGCAACCTTGACACGTTACTAAAAATTTACATTATAGGAAATGTTTTCTAATGCTTTTTTATTTTTAGAAATATGGTCCTCTGTACCAAGCGTTAAGTATCGGAAATATGAACGGTCTCGATTTTGGATCATCGATGGCTCATAGTTTCTTTAACGGATATTTAAGTATTGTTTTACCGTGGAGAGGGAGTGAACAAAAGGGCATACAGGAATTAATGAGAGACTTTGAATCAAAACATGGAATTAAATTTGCTCATGATCGATTAATCGTATTGATTCCGCTTTCTTTATATTGCCCTTCAAGTGCGGGACAGCATTCTGAAATTACAGAAATAGCACAGGTAATGTCGTTTTTTTATTTATTGGTTCTTTATAATTTAATTATACGTTTTGCAGTCTCTGGATGACATCCAGATTACTCGTGCCGGTGTTAGCAAGCGGAGTTATAAAAGCACAGCTTATAAAATTAAAGTCGATGACACTAGAAAAGCTTACGTTTGTATCGAATATGCTACTCCATTGATGACATTATATGAAGCCATCGATCACAGTACTGAACATGCATGTAAGTTTTAAGAAAAATATTTATTTCAATATACTCAGTGTCGGCTTCTAAACTAGATCAGGTCAATTACCTTCCAATCGATCCTGAAATAATATAAAGTATATTAACTAAATTAATTTATTACAGTTAATTATTTTCAGTTTAAAATAGGAATTACCCTCGAATATAATTTCGATCGTTCACACTGAACGTAGTAAAGTAGACTGAAGCTTGAGCGTAACAAAATCTATGCTGTGTAAAGGTTACTTGGAATCAACAGCCCAATTATATTGTATACTACCGTTCCAGTTTTTATTTGTTTCTATATTATATTCCAAGTATGAAGTAAAGTACTTGGCCCCAATATTAGGGCCACTTTAAAGAGATTATAAAATTCCTTCCTGTAAGGTAATATTATTTGAAAATATGGGATTTTATATATATATATATATATATATATATATATATATATATAATACATTTACTATTATTCGAGAGAAGTATGCATTTTCCCTACCAAATATTTATTACCTAGCTTTCATCCTGAGATGTGTCTACTCTTCTTTAACAAAAGTGGTTTAGTATGTAAAATTTGTGGGTATGCTGTCCGTTCTGCTAGTCTAGAAATATCGTTCATTTGTTTTATAAAATCAAAGCGTGTTACAATTAGTGTTATATTTATAGTGCTGCTAATTTTAATTAATTAAGTGCTTAATATCGTTTGAAAAGCGTTCGTACATTATGTACGGATATTTGCGTTATTAGAGACAGGAAACTATTCACTACGAGAAATTGAACGAATAGAAGGATTTTCTAATTTAAATAGTGCAACGTATTGCTCAGTTAATAAAAAATAAATAAAATACCCGCCACTTGTTAATAAAATTCAAGTTGAAAAATAAAATCGTGGAATGATCACCGTATCATCAAAGTTGCTACAAACACCCGCAGGCTATTTAGTAAAGCAATTACGAAATCCTTAAATAGTGCAACCTATCGCTCAGTTAATAAAAGATAAATAAAATACCCGCAACTTGTTAATAAAATTCAAGTTGAAAAATAAAATCGTGGAATGATCACCGTATCATCAAAGTTGCTACAAACACCCGCAGGCTATTTAGTAAAGCAATTACGAAATCCTTTCAGAAGAAGGAATGAATATATTGAAGCGTACAATTCATCGAAGGTTGGACATCGCAACTGTGTTGGTATGCGAGGGAGCGTTGTCTTGGTGAAACAGAATCTTTTTCTTTGCCATTCCTGGCCGTTTAGCATGAATCTCAACATTGAATTTTCGTAGAAGTTCTGCATAATATTTATCACCTTTCTGAAGGTAATCAATGAGCAAAATGCCCTTTGAATCCCAAAAAATTGATGCCATCACCTTGTTTGCCGATAAAGTGGTTTTCGCTTTCTTTGAAGGTGCAGAACCACGTTCTAACCATTGTTTCGACTGTTGTTTAGTTTCGGGTATACTGTAGTGTATCCAAGTTTCATCGCAAGTAACAAATCGCCTACAAAAATCAACCGGATTCCGCTTATAAAGGTCCAAACCCTCATTGGAAATGCGCAAACGAGTGAACTTTTGATCAGTCGTAAGCAATCGCGGCACCATCTTGCCGAAAGCTTGGAAAGGCATAATTCTTTCGTTGAAATGTGGTGTACGCGTTCTTTTGAAATGTTTACTATGTCTGCTATCTCTCTCACTTTGAGTCGTCGATCTTGCGTAATAATATTATGGATTATTATAAGCATTTCCTTAGATGTCACGATTTTGGGTGCTCCAGAGCGCGCATCATCAACACAGCTTGTCTACCACGTTTAAATTCATTTACCCATCTACTTATTGTGGCGGATGATGGAGCAGATTCACCTAATGTTTCCCGTAACTCATCTTTTATTCCGGTAGCTTTCATACCCTTAATTACGAAGTATTTAAACACCCCACGATACTCTGCTTTTTCCATTTTGACAAAACGACGTGTTGCTTCTTTTTCAATCGGCTGTCAAAAATAAACTACTCAACCGATTTATCTAAATATCGCACTGTAAATATATAAATAGGCAACGTAAATTACAGTGCATTTGTTTTACCAATTAGAGCGCCACCTATGTGTCATTCTCACTACTTGTCAAACTATCATCGTAACGTCAAAGGAAGGACCGCTGTATTTCGTTAACGGAACCATGGCACAAAAACAGTATAAAGAGGTTTTAGAAAACATTTTAATGTAAATGATTTGGATACTAATGAAGGTCCATATACATTTATGCAAGATAATGCTCCATATCATACGGCAAAGTCAATTTAGGGGTTTTTGGGCGTGATACGTATGCGAGTAAAATTCTCCTAATCTGAACGCGATTGAAAACGTATGGAATATGTTAAAAAGTATCGTTTATATGTGAGATAACAAGACGAGACAACATTTAATAACGAACATTGAAGAGGCATGGACAAATAACGGAGATATAAAAGAATGCATCAAAGCTATGTAAGAAGCAAATTGCGGAATCACCAAATATTAATTAAATTACATGTTAATTTCAATTCTATAATTTTTTGTCTACATATAAACTGCCCATTTAAATATTTTAGTAAAATTGTAATATTTTCAAGTGGCTCTAATATTTCGGCCAGGTACTTCATTTATTGTACTCTTAAGAGAGTCCCATGTTAAGAATCAAGTACATGGCTTATGTGAAATAAATAGATCGTTGTCAGATCTTCGTTTCTACGGAATTTCGATCTCTAACATTGAAATACATAATCTAACATCGAAAACTTCACTTTTAACAAGTGACTGTAATAGATTATTTTGAAATGTTTCTCGTTTTGTTGCACACTACCATCGCAAGACTTATGTTTATATGTACACCAAATACTTCTTGGTAGCGTTGTGAATAGAAAACTCATTTGTATCTCAACTTTTATTTACTTTTATTAATGTATAATGACATATAGTAGGAACAAATTAAATTGTTAAGGTTTAATAATAATAATTGTCTCGTTTTGATATATCCTCTCTATCTTTTCGATGTGATTATATTAGTCTGTGTTTCTTGTAAAACCTCCTTCACAGTGGTATTGATTCTTCTCCCATTTTAGGCTTATTAAATTTTTATGTACCACAATACTTGTTAAGTCACCATTATATGTTATGTGTTATAACTTCAATAAAATATCTCGAAGTGTAGACATTAACTATTCAAGTTTCAATTCCTTCAAGAGGACTATTGGGAACTATTTTGTTCGGTTTGCATTGTAATTTTGTATTGCATGCATTGGGTCTTTATTGTTTGGAATACTAAAGTATAAACTAAAGTTTATTTTGCTTTATTATTATTATAACTTGTTTAGATTATTATTCCGATATACATATATTACTGTACAACTCATATATTATATTATCTTATGTCTATTTCTTTGTCCTATAATTGGAATATTGTATGTTGTGTTGGGCAATAAATATATTATTATTATTATGACACTTTATTAAACTCATTATATATATTTTTATTACTGCTGAAATTAGAATAATTATTGTTATGATGCTGTTCAATTTTTAATTTGCTCAAAGAAGTCGACCTTGTTTAGCATGTAGTGATACATATGTTTCATATATCCTTTATTCTTAGCGATAAAGTATAAGTAATTATAACATTTTTGTCTTATATTCAACATAGAGAATAGAATATTCCTTGTTCTATAGAAATACTCTTTTCTTTACATTTACATTTCTGTAATCCAGCATTCTATCATATAACAGTTAACAGCGGACATAAATCGTATTTTAGTCAAAGTAATATAAGTTAGGTCGACTGTGATTCTTCTTCAAGAATCCTTGGTTTGCTAATTAACGAAAAACTTAAATGGTCTGCGCATATAGATGAAGTATGCAGAACTCTGGCTAAGGTGTGTTTTACCCTTAAGCAGCTTCGCAGATCCTGTAATTTGAGTACCCTGCTTACTTTCTATCATGCTAATTTTGTTTCTTACATGAGATATGGTGTGATACACTGGGGAGTGTCGCCGGAGGTGGGCAGGGTGTTCCTTATGCAAAAACGGGCCCTGAGAATTATCTTTGGGTTGGGCTATAGGGATTCTTCCAGAGAACATTTTCGAAGAAATTCGATATTAACTATTTATGATATTTATATATTAGATCTCCTATGTTTCGTTTATAGGAACAGAAACACTTTTTCGAGTGGCAATGTAACTCATAAATACGATACACGAACTAATAATTATTTATTACCTGCCTCACACGCAAAATCTATATTCCAAAAAGAAACATATTTTATGGGAAGTAAATTATACAATAAATTACCACTTTGCATTAGAAATATCACCAACTTCTCTATTTATAAAAGTAACCTTAAGCGGTATCTGCTTACGATAAATTGTTATTGTATAAATGACTTTAATGTCCAAATTTATAGCATCTTTTTTTCTTATTGAGACGTGTTTCTAGTATGAGTGTACGTAATATGTATTAATTGCTATTTTCTTATATGTAGTGATATGTCCTGTGTGCACATTGTTTTAGAAATAAAATTTATTATTATTATTATTATTATTATTATTTGCAACATAGAAAAAAAAATAGAAGTAAATGTACACAAATTTGTAAGGTTGAAGTGAAAAACATATTGCCCATAAGACTATACTTCATTCTTAACAGGAGGAAATGTTCTAAAGGAATTATAAAATAAAACACTTTTTTTTAAACAAAGAATAGTTTTTAATCAATTATATATTTTCCATTTTGCTCAATGACCTTTTGCCATCTTTCTTTCAGCTGCATGATTACGCGCTCATAAAATTTCTGGTCCTTATCAGCAAAAAACTGAACCAGGTGCGAGTGAAGGTCATCGTCATTTGTGAAAGTTTTACCATTCAAAGAATTCTGCAAACTTCGAAATAAATGGTAATCAGATGATGCTAGATCAGGGCTGTATGGGGGATGTGGCATCACTTCCCAGCCAAGCTCCAATAGTTTCCCACGAGTTGCCAAAGATGTGTGAGGTCTTGCATTATCTTGGTGGAAAACTACATCTTTCCGATTTGACAATTCTGGCCGTTTTTTTTTTGATTGCTTCATCCAGTTTTATTAATTGTTGACAGTAAAGATCAGAATTGATCGTTTGGTTCCTTGGAAGCAGCTCAAAAAACACAACACCTTTGTAATCCCACCAAACTGACAGCATGATTTTTTTGGATGCAACTCAGCTTTCGATGTGGTTTGAGCTGGTTTATCGTGTTTGCTCCATATTCGTTTTCGAACTATGTTACTGTATAGGACCCATTTTTCATCACCAGTGATGATTCTTTTTAAGAAAGGGTCGGTTTCATTTCGTCTAAGACGCATATCGCAAAAGTTGATTCTTTGTGTTAAATGAATTTCTTTCAATTCGTGAGGTACCCAAATATCAAGCTTCTTAACTAGCCTAAGACATTTTAAATGTTTTTCAATTGTTATGTGCGATACATGTAGTCTCTCCGCAACCTCTTGAACAGTTATATGACGATCCTCTTCAATTATGACTTTGATTTGGTCATCATCAACTTCAGTAGGCCGACCAGAACGTTGCTCATCTTTGAGGGAAAAATCTCCAGAACGGAATTTTTTATACCAATTCTGACACGTGCGCTCTGTTAAGCAATTAGCACCATAAACTTCACATGTCTTTCTGTGAGCCGCAGCAGCTTTCTTTCCTTTACGGAAATAAAATAGTAAAATATGTCGAAAATGTTCGTTTCTGCACTCCATTTAAAATTAACCCACAACTAATAGCTTTAATAAAAATCACGCACTACTTGCTTCTGAAGTTACGTCAATGTGACTAGTATCACGCGACAAACGGTAAAGTACAGCACTAACATACGTTATACAAAAAATAAAGCAACGCTCTCTATCAGTAAAAACCGAAAGTACTTAGTTATTTACGAACGTAATTTTTGTGAATATTCTGGAGGTGTACTTATTTTTTAACAAAGAAAATTTATCAAACCTTTGGGAGTTGTAAAATAAACTATATAATGCCCTTTGCAGATAACAGCTGTAGAGAGCAAACGATTTTTTTCAACATTAAAAAGAATAAGAACATTTTTATGAAATATTTTGGATCAGAAAAGCAAAAAAGACTGTGGGCATTGGCAATGTTAAGTACAGGAAAGTTATATTCGAATAAAATACTTTTCATAAAATACGTTTTACAGATACTAAAGAATTGATCTCAAGTTTAAATCTATCTAAAATATTGAATTGTAATTACTGTCTAAAATATTGAATCATAATCATAATATATCTATTAAAATGTTCAGGTTTTTTTGTAATCGACAAAATCTTTTACGTTTTGTTTAGAAATTCCTGTGATCTCTTTGTAAATTAGACTAGGGGCTACTACTGAGTTTACAGCCTAATTGTTGTTGTTAGTTTCATATTATAGATATTGATTACTAAGTTCATTAAATATATATAACCTTTTTAAATATACAGTCGGTCATATGGTATTCCAACAAAAGTAGATTACATTTGTAAGTAATTATTATATACGTACTTATTTCAGTAATATACACTCTACACTTTACAATAGCACATTTGAATCGTACAAATAACAAACCAGCCACTGGAAGTTTATAATAGGGTGTTTCAAAAAGAATATACCTATTTCGAATGCATGTATTTATTAAACTTTTAGACATACGAATATGAAACTTTACACACATATTTACGAATCTCTCAAGTTCAGATTACAGATGTTCAATATGTCCTCCATCAGCGACACGAACAATATCACATCGATACTCAAATTCCTCCCATACTCTGGCAAGCATGTCCTTCGTCACTGATGTTATGGCAGTACGGACTTCAACTCTTCCAGGTTCTGTGGGAGTGGTGGTACATAAACGTTGTCTTTAACGAAACCCCACAGTAAGAACTCGCAGGGTGTCAAATCCGGTGAGCGTGGAGCCCAGCTGAGACATGCTAAGTCGCCAGCTCCTTGACGATCAATCCAACGGTTCGGTAGAGTTTCATTCAGATATTCACGCACTTGGCGACTCCAGTGAAGGAGTGCCTCGTTTTTGTTGAAAAATGAAGTTGTCTTCGTGCAGCCTCGGAAACAACCAGTATTGTAACATAGCGAGATACTGCTGACCGTTAATGAGCCGTAAACAGATGATCGGGATATCGCACAAAGCACATTGATTTTAGGCGAATCTCGTACATGTTCAATGGCTGCGTGTAGGTTTTGTAGACCCCAAATTCGAACATTGTGTTTGTTTATCAGACTACTAACATGGAAAGTCGCTTCATCACTGAACACGATGTGTTGTGCGAAAGTGTTATCATTGTCAATAGCATCATGACTCTCGTTACAAAATGCCACCCGTTTCCGTTTGTCATCAGGACGTAGAGTTTGTAATAACTGTAACTTGTACGGCATCATAACCAACCGACGTCTCAAAACACGCCAAATTGTTATTGTAGGCAGTTGTAACTCCCGACTGGCACGACGAGTTGATTTTGAAGGATTACGTTGGAAAACAGTTTGAATTCGTCCAACATTTTCTTCAGAAACATGAGGGCGACCTGGACTCTTTCCTTTACATACACATCCTGTATCTACAAACTGTCGATACCATCTGCGAATGTTCCACCCATTCGGAGGATCAATTTAGTAGCTCAACCTGAAACGTCTTTGCACTGTAATCACGGAATTGCACTTCGTAAACTCGAAAACACAAAATAATTTCTGATGCGGAGTAGCCATTTTAAACATATGACGGTTACCAAGAAAAAAAACAGAAGACGACTGACATCTAGTGGATATTAAATAAACTAGACTATGTAAATTCCTTTCTCCAATAGCCTAGCCGAGGCGCAGCAATCGATAGTTTGGACAAAATAATACTTTGTAATACGTATATTCTTTTTGAAACATGCTGTATATCTAGGAAGTAGAAAATAGCATAATCTTCTTGTAGGTTTCGCAGTGTTGCCATAGTTTCTATCGACGTTTCGCTTTTCATACTGCCAGTTTCTTCAAGATCTGCTATTACACTGATCTTCTCAGCTGACGAGCCTATATCCACACTGGTGAAGATTGGATGCTTCTCTATATCGATCGCTCTTTAGTAGTCTTTCGTGGTTGTTAAAAATTTCGCTTCTTCAAAGTTTACTTTATGTCCATTCTCGTGAACATGTTCTGCAACAACTGATTGTCCATTTCTTTTTCTTTGTGTATCACTCTGATATTCCTGAACTTGTAAACCCCTCCTTTTGTTTATGGTAATTTGTCCTGGCTCCAGAAAAGTTATGTTGAATGGCGGGGGATACTAAAACATATTTTTACATTATTCTTCATCAATACCCTTCCTATCTTCTCAGTCACTCCAGTTGTAAGGTAAATGAGCGAATCCCGTAGCTGGTTTTGTTTTTGCAGATGCCGTTTCTGTTTTGGGCTTTCAGGTGATAGGGTGGAATAATAAAATTGTGTATGCATGTCACATTTATTTTTATTTTCCTTTATCAACTGGTAAACTTGTGGTTTTGACGTATTTGGAAGAAACTTTATATTTTATTAACCAATCCATCGTATTACGCTTTATATTATTACACGATAATTTTACAAAATTTGGTGGTAAATTAAGAATTAATTTTTCCAGGAACCATTTCTCATAATTTCTAGAATTCATCTGATTATGGCAATCTCCAATTTTAGTACCAGATTGAAAACTTAATGTGTTCGGAACGAATTCTATATCTCCCGCATGAATTATAATTAAACGTTTTCATTCCAACTTTAAGAAAAAATGTGTCCATTGTGTATGTACGTTTCATTTTAAAATACAAAAGTTCCTAAAACGATAGGATAAGTGTCTAATGTTGTTGAAGATTACGTTGAAAAGTAGTGTAAGTTTGATTATTATTGAATAAAACATTTTTTGTCCACAGCCAATAATTTCGTTAATTATTGAACATCTCTCACATAATAATAGCGTAACACAGCATAGTATAATTTCATAAAAATTTGTTTTGCATTCAAGATTTTAGTTACAACAGATCGAAATAAAGCTTCACATTAAATATAAATGTATTTTATATCATATTTTTATATCCTTTTTTCACTGAACATTTCATCTCAATATTATTTCGTTTTTGTTCTAATTTTATGTACATTTTTTTTGCAGATACTTACGCACTACAAAGAAAAGAACTGGTGCTTCAGTTCTATCTGACATTACAAAATATACTGAAAAATGATCCTGCTTGCAAGGATTGCTGTGACTTATTATTTTTTGATGGTAAGATTAATGCACATGACTAAAAGAGTTGAATGAAAATTGATAAACTTTTCTCTAATCCTAAACTTATTTTACCTTAAATATAGGCTCGCCCTAAACAAATACCTCAACTGTTGTGTAAACTAAATATGTTTTATATATAATTTACTTTCAAAGTTTCGAGAAACGCAAGTATCTAAAACAAACCTTACCCTAAATCACCATTATTTCATGATAACTGTATAATGACCCCCGAACTTTATTCCACTGATGTATTGCTCAAGCTATGTTGATAGCTTAATTAAGGGTGTAGGTTTCTGTAAAAACATAAACAGAAAAATTATATAATTCGTAATATTTTAACATGCAAAACGAAATAATTTTTATTTTGTATGAGGCTCATCGAGAAAGTAAAGGGCATTTCAAATTAACACAGGACGAATTTTCACCATATCACTTCAACAACCCAGTCCGAATTAAATAGCGAGTGATGATAAAATTAATGATTTCGCCAAGTACGAAGTTTGTAATGTGATTTGATTCTTAAATATAATGAGATTACAGAACAACGTTAGGAAATATTCGCAGTGAACGTTTGCTTGTAACCCGTGCGTCTTTGAAATGTATGACAAAATTAATGATTTCGCCAAGTACGAAGTTTGTAATGTGGTTTGATTTTTAAATATAATGAGATTACAGAACAATGTTAGGAAATGTTCGCAGTGAACGTTTGCTTGTAACCCGTGCGTCTTTGGAATGTATGATAAAATTAATGATTTCGTCAAGTACGAAATTTGTGTTGTGGTTTGATTTTTAAATATAATGAGACTACAGAACAACGTCATGAATGAGGTTTCAATTCTAAAATAATGCATTATGTTTAATAGCGGATGATCAATGTTCACGATGAAGAACTAACAGTCCAATCTACTGCTGTGACTGACCAACACAAGGCAAAAATCAATGGAAAAATTCAAGAAGTCAAATGTTTTATCTTTTATATTAGGTGCGCAACTGAGTTCTCGCTGTTTTTTTTTTGATGAAAATGCAACTTTATTGTGAAAAAATGTTTACAAATGAATCATTCAAAGTATTGCCCGTCGCTAGCGACAACTTTTTCCCATCTTTCTGGCAGAGTTCGAATACCGTCGCGGTAGAGGCTATCCACGAATCAAGCCATTTCGAGATGTCTTCATATGAGCGGAACTGCTGATTAGCCACACCATCTGCCATCGAACGGAACAAGTAATAATCGGACGGCGCAATGCCTGGGGAATATGGCGGGTGGTGTAGGACCTTCCATTTGAGCGTTTCTAAGTAGGTTTCAACGGGTTTGCAACGTGAGGCCGAGCGTTGTCATGCTGTAGAATCACTTCTTCGTGCCTCTGCTCGTATTGTGACCGCTTTTCGCGCAATGCTCGGCTCAATCGCATCAATTGAGTTCGATACCGTTCCCCAGTGATGGTTTCGTTCTGTTTCAACAGCTCATAATAAATAACACCGCCCTGGTCCCACCAAATACACATTAAAACCTTCGCAGCGTGAATATTCGGCCGAACCGACGACGTAGAAACATGACCGAGCAGTCCCCATGATTTTGTTCTCTTTGGGTTGCTGTAATGAATCCATTTTTCATCACCCTTAACGATGCGATGAAGAAAACCCTTCTTTTTTTACCGCTGGAGCAGTTGTTCGCAGCCGAAAAAACGACGCTCAACGTCTCTTGGCTTCAAATCATAAGGAACCCAAGTTCATTGTTTTTGAATCATTCCCAACGCATGCAATCGCTGGGAAATGGCTTGGCGGGTAACTCCTAATGCTGAAGCAAGCTCTGTTTGCGTTTGGCACGGATTCTCATCGAGCAATGCCTCCAATTCAGCGTCTTCGAAGGTTTTTGGTCTTCCTTCACGCGAACGGTCGTCAACATCGAAATCACCGTCTTTGAAGCGACGGAACCAATCACGGCACGTTGTTTCACTTAGAGGAGCATCTCCGTAAATTTTTTGGAGTTCTCGATGCGCTTCAGCCGCCGTTTTCTTCGAATGAAAGAAGAAAAGCAACACTTCCCGCAAATGACGATTATTTGACACAAAATCAGACATCTTCACACAACCAAAAGTATATGACGCAAAAAACAAAATCACTAATGTGTCAAAGCGGTTTGTTTACCATATGTCTAAGCTTGGTTCATGACGTTTTGGTTATGTCACAATCGACCAGCACATAATAATTTGTTGGCTTTTTTGTTCTGAAATGTTAAGATATTTATTTCATAAAATTATCAAGAAATGACTTAGGCTCCAAAATAGTGTATGCCAGATAGGTGTCTCGAACTTTATCAGATGAACACAAGAAAGAATGAAACCAAAAGTTTTTTGGGCGGTAGTCACTTCGCAAATGACGATTTAGCAAAAGATTTACTGATAACCTGGCGATAACTGAATATGAAGAAGGTGTAAAAAACGTTATGATAAGTGTTTGAAATTGAGCCGAGACTGTAAAGAAGTCGTAGGTATTATAGTAAGTGTAAAACAGGTTTTGTTTCATAATCTCAACTAATAAATGTCTGAGACAAACCTAACTAAAGAGAGGCATCTAAAAAAAGTTTCTTTGAAAAGGTAAGCACACGGAGAATGAGCTCCGCTCGATCAACAGTCAATGGTGGGTTTTATCTTGGAGTATTGAAGTGATTTACAGCAAAAATCGTCGCATATGACATGAATATTAATAATAATAATAATAATCCATGCCTTTATACTCCCCAACAGCTTGGCGCCAATTACAGAAGGCTTTTGCAGGTCATGAGTTATTATTGCACCACGCTTGCACCTGTAGTGCGTCTTAACATTTTTAGTTGTCAGCATTCACTTAAACGGAAAAGGAAAACCACGAAAAACCTAAATATCACGATATAAACTGCTTCCACCTTTTCACTGTTCGGCCAATTTTTAGCAAAGCTAAGTTTATGTGTTTATTTATTTCCAAAAGACAGAAAAACCCAATCACAGTAGCACATGACAGTAACAGAACATAAGTTTCGCTAATTACTGTTGTTAAAAATTCTATTGAAAAGTGCACACATTAAAAGGACAGGAATCTTATGCAGAATATGAGTCCCGTATCGCAATTACACGTAGATAAAGATCGCCTGCCTTGTCTAGGCTTAAAGTTAAATTTCTGAAGAAACCAAGAACAGTATCCTTGATACCAACGAGTATAAAAATTTTACCAATAAAATGAATCTTCTAGTTCTTATCAACAGGTAGCATAAGAATCGCTCGCTGTAGTGCGAATGTAAAATGGGTAAATCTTTTTGGTATAGCTCGTAATGTTCTTTTGAAAATATTCAGTTATAATTTGGAAGAATTTGGAAGATCCCCAGATACCAACAGATCTATTATTAATACTGTCTAATCATTAGAAGTGAATCATTTGAGATCATCAGCGAACATCAGTTTTTCACATTGAATACAGCGGCACATGAGATGAGAGATGAAATATAATGGAGCTATGATTTCAATATTTGAAATAACATTTACGAGTAAGTGTACGGGTAATATGCGAGCAGTGCTAAGATTCAAAAAATAAACAAACGCTATAATCTCCTTTATAAGGATGAAGTGATCAATGTAATCAAAAGCCTTGTGGAAATCTAAATATATAACATCTACCTGTCCGGAAATCATTGATAATAAAAATTATTTCCGGTACAAAGTGTAAAACAGTTTAAATTTGGAGTAGTGGAAATGTGGTATATGAAACCATGATGATTTGGGAAAATAAATTAATAAAGTTGTAGAGATACTTACAAAGCAATGATTCGAATGTATTCTAGTGATTAATCTGATAAATATCGTTTAATTTCTTTCTCTTCTGCACGCTTAATTTATCGCTATCTCAGAAACTGGAATGAAAATTGATTTAAAGAATTAATTGGCCTACCAAACGTTATATCGAATTTGATTCAGGGTATATTGATTGAAATAAATTATTTGAACAATTATAATTGACTCGTGTTTTATTTTCTCTCAAAAGCACTGTAACAAATCTCATATATTTTAAAATGTACCTTGTATATAAAATCAATTTATTTATTTCAGATATGAAAGATGATGGCACATATGTTGACGTAGGACGAGTAGTTTTAGATCATATATCCAAGTCTAAGAAAAATAAGAACGTGTAAATGTATTTTTTTAAGTGTAAGAAATATTTTTTAGAAAGCTATTTATTTAGGTACTTTTAAGAAATGGAATGTGATACTACAAGGATATATAGTTTTTAGTAAGGATGGATCAGAAAATTTAGCAGCTAGAAAAATCAAAAAGTTTTTAAATTGGATACAAGCCATTGTGCAGAATTAATAGAATTACCTAAAAGTTTTAAATTTAAAAAAATAATACTCAAATATGATTTTAAGCATGCAAAATTTAATTAAAGGACAAATATTTATACCCAAACTTCTAGCGTGAAGGGTTAAAAGGTAATTAATTCACTAAATTTTCGAAATGATTTCCTTTAATCATTATAAGGGCAATCTGTATTATTATATATAACAAAAGAATTAGAATTTTCTAATTATAACACATTAATTTTATTAAATAATATAGCCACAAATAAAAGTATAAATCACTGATAGACGTGACGTCAACATCTACATTTGATAAATTTGTATATTTGTTAGGTAAAATAGACGTTTGCATAAGGAAATCTAAACCTAAAAGTCTGAATATCTAAGAGTTTTAGTATAAAACCTCAGAGAAATCTTTAATTTTAGGGAATTTTATTATTTGAATATACATATTATAGACAACTATGAAACTCCATTTAAAAATCGTATCGCTAAATTTAACTTCCTAAAATTATACCTTGTAATAAAAAATCGCTGGCTGTTTACTGAGCATTAACGTTACAAAAGTATAGTATACCAAGTCAGATTTTTCGTGTTTTATTATTTATCGTATTACCCTCGTATAGGTAATATAGTTATTGTGACAATTATATAGAAATATCAAGTGTTTATAAAAATTAAGTGTTTTTGATAAATTATTTTTTTAAAATATATCTTACATGTTTTATATTTACTACAACATGCCTATTATATGACAGTACGCAATAATTATTCTTTATATCAATGTAGTTTTTTATTTGTATTTCAAATACAAATATATATGTTTGCACGTTATGTAGCGTTTTTATTTAAAATATACTACCGCTGCCATCCTTTGCAATATAAATTAGTGGCACATTCAATCACTTATATTCAGATCGATTGACTTATAGTGCGACCAACTTTATTTGGCCGGCGGAAAAAATGTGAACTAATACCCGAAATTCTTTACCTCTCACCTCCTTAACCAATATATACAGCTGAAGTACAGTCAAGTACAATATCATATCTATTTTGATCTATTTGTTGTTTGAGTTTATAGGTTAGTTTGTTGTATAATCTAATAGGCTGCAGTCATAACCTCACATTCGCATGTCAAACTTTTGAATTAAGCGCCCCAAATTTTTTTCTCGGAGTGTATCTTTTAAAAACGATCGTGCTGCTTAACTGCCAAATTAAATTGGTTGTAGTATAGTTTCGAATCGCTTTAAAAGTTCTATAATAGTAATTCTATGTTCTGCAAACAAGCAATGATAAAAGGTGGTAGGTATTTTATTAATTTTGTTTGTGTATATTATTAACGTTTATAAAGAGCAGACCTCTTAATACAATGGTAGGTTCAACAAATGTGTGGAATGAAATAAAGACAAGAAATTGCGTTTATTTCTAAACATAATCTCCTGAATAATGATTTCAGAACTCTCAAATTCCTTAAAATAAACATATACAGCAACTTTAATAGCGTTGTCTGTTGAAAATTTCTGATCTGCAAGGCATTTTTTAGAAGTGGAGAAAGGTGGTAATTCAGTGTAAAATTCGACGAATGAGAAGGGTACGGCACTAATTGAAATCTAATTTAATTTTTTTTACAAAGCAGCAACATTTTTGGAGGCCATGTATTTTCTTGGTGGAAGATTATTTTTATCATGGCTAAACCAGGACACTTTTCATTAATTTTTTGCTTTAATTGTTTAAAAACCTTATTAACAAAAACGTGAGCAATAATTTGATTTTTTAAGACAATGCCACCGAATTTATATCAAAAGGAAAGAATTTCAAGAAAGAATGCAAATATTTCTGGTATCTTTAAAAAAATATTAATATACGAGGATGGGCCGAAAAGTAAGTGGAATAACGCATAGAGGATACAATTTCAGACTGTTTTTGTGGTGCACCGTTAACGTCAACTATCAAATTCTCAATGTATTCGGCGACATGGATGTTTTAAAATTCACACCGTAATTAAGTACTTTTTCTTGAATGGGTTTATTAGCAATATTCATGATGAGATGAGATGGATAGTCTAAAGAACTTGGCTCTTTCATTTTCTACCGTTGATAAATGGGTTCATGATCTCAAATGTGATCGTACAACCGTTAAAAGATGCACCACATAGTAGACGGCTAAAATCTGTCACTATACAGGAAAACATTTGAGATAGAAGAAGTTGTAAACATCTCTAAACGCACAAAATACATCTTGAATGAAAAGGCCTTCCTCTTCGTGGGTCATCTTTAGTGGATCACGACCCCGTTGAAACTGTTTGGACAAATATTTCACTTTAAAATATGATGGAGCCTTGTCGCCATATACTGCCATGATTAGTTCCTGAATAATTTTAGGAGAGTTCTGTTTCTTTGCCAAAAATTTTATAACGTTGCGATGCTCTAAGTTCCCAAAACAAATTGAAGTCAAATTTGTCACATGAGTAGAAAAATACGTTGCTATTTTTTTGTACCTCGTATATCTTGATACGAACCAACCTTCTGTTGTCCTCACGCATAAACAAATATAATTTTAATGAAACGTGTAAATTGCAAGATATCTAGCACGTGAGATATTTACTTACACCATAAACAAATTCGCAAAAAAGATGGTATAACTTGATAGTAAATAATTGGGTTAATGTTTACCCCATCTTCAATTCCCGGGAGAACTAAAATAGATATTACCTGCGTTATCTAATATTTTGAATTTGCAGTACAAGATATTTAGTTTTTATTCTTCGTATAAGTATAAAAATAATATATTGTATTTTATTTTTATAACTATAAGAAGAATAAAAACTAATTTTATATAGTCATGAATATGAACTTCCTTTCTTGTCTTATATACAAATGCGAAATAAATAAAAGACCACCTTTTGGTATTATTTTATTTTTTTAAATTTTTTATAATAATTGTATAACCTACATTAAAATTCATCTGAACCAGGCGGCTCTTTTTCTTACAGAACTCTATTATTAATTTTATTGTAGTTGAAGATAACAATATAAATAAAATATTTCGTTATAAACGCCTTTATGTCTGCTAAACACTCAAATTCTCTAAAAGCAAAAAAAACTTTTAAAAACTGTAAATTTACCAGGACCCATAAAAAAATATTGAAAAACTACTCGTAAAAGTTTCTTACCTCTTAATTTGATATTTTTCTTCTTAATATGGGAGCAAGGACTTTCTTGTTCTATTGTTTCAATTATATTACTCGAATTAATATCTGCTTCTATGGCAAATTTTGATGTAGGTGGAACATTATGAATGTCAGCTAATATCTGATTGGTGATTAGTTTTATATATTCTTTATTGGTGGCAGAAAAGTCAACTAATTCTAAGTTACACAAAACAATTTTTATTTAATTATTTACTAATTGATTACTTAAATATACTACTAAGGTTTAATTTACCCGGCAAATAAAGTGTTGATATAACATTTGGTTTCGTGTTAGATATTTTGCATCAAAATGCTTCCTATAAATAGTAAATGCATGTCGCTTATTCTCAACGGTCATTCAATAACAGAATTTCCTGGAGCATTTATCCAGTGTCAAAATCGCGCCAATGTTGCTTTTGGAAATCCATTAAGATGTATATACAGACATTGATTACAATTTGCAAACTAACATTGTCTAGTTGATATGTTTAATAATTCTAAAAATACTGACATTTATATATCATTATATTAAGTAAAATAAAAAATAGTAATAATAGTCACCTAAAAACGGGTTCAAATCTTCAAGTTTCGTGTTCACCCTTGCCAAATATATGTATGTATGTATGTATACATACATACATACATACATATATATATATATATATATATATATATATATATATATATATAATGAGTGAGCTACAATGATTGACCTGATCTTTTACTACTTTCCGCACGCCCCATATCAGTACTTACTTCCTTTTTTCTATCTGAAATTAGCAGTTTAGTAATTTCTAATGAGTTTTCCTAATCTAGGTTTATGTCATTAATCTTTCATTGACGTGCAGTGTACTTGTTTTGTGATTAATATCCATTATTTATACTTATATGTGCATACACTTTCATACATACCAAATGTATTTTTATTAATATGTAACAAATCATCTTCATTTCATTGATTTAAAAAGAGATTTAAAATTACTTTTATGTGCAACAATGATTGACCTGATCTTTTCCTACTTTCCGCACGCCCCATATCAGTACTTACTTCCTTTTTTCTATCTGAAGTTAGCAGTTTAGTAATTTCTAATGAGTTTACCTACTCTATGTTCATGTCATTAATCTTTCATTGACGTGCAGTGTACTTGTTTTGTGGTTAATATCCATTATTTATACTTATATGTGCATACACTTTAATACATACCAAATGTATTTTTATTAATATTACAGTTTAAAGTAATTTGCACAGTAGTATTTGTTGTTTACATAGTAGCTAGCATATTTTTATTATAATTATTAGAATTGCGTGAGACACTGTCTAATTTCACTTTTAAGAGGAAGTAAATATTGAGGTGATATGTATGGAAAGAAGTGTAGGATCAGGTTACTCATTGTTGTTCACATTGTATATATATATACACATACACATATAACATAACTAAATAGAACTGAAACAAACGGTTTTCACGAAGACAGCTAATTCGCCGGAAATAGTTTCTGTATTTTGTGCCATCTTTAATTCCCGGGCAGACATAATACTTCACATTTAAATCCCTTGGTCTACACTATTTAAGACTATAGCTTACATAGCAGAGCGCGACTTTTCCTAAAATTGAGTATGAATTTCTCATGGTATGATTTTGTCAACAATTCGTGTATGTTATGAAAACAAAAAGCAAGCCTTAAGTACTTTTATATATTTGTTATATCATTTACATATATTAGTTTACTGTTTTTAATTATATAGTATATTTATTGTAACAAATATACAAAAATTGTTTATTTATAAATATACAGTTGTCAGATAAAGTTAAGATATGTATAATTTTTGTGCACTCTACAATTTATTTTCGTTAGAAAAACATGTTCAAAGAGCAATGATAAAGATCAATTTTTTATTCAAGCTCAATATACAAAACTCTTAATCCATATACATATGTATGTATGTATCAGTTTTTACAGATCAGTTCTATTACATTAAATGATGAATATTAGTTATGTTCTGGTCTTTACAAAATCATCATAGTTGCATAATTTTGTTGCTTCTTTAATATAAATAACATACCTGATGTATCTAAATAATTTTGTTATTCTTATTAATCATGATTTTAAACTCTGTTTGCACGTTCTCAACTTCTAAAGCCCTTAAGTTTTCTCTTACTTCTTTTAACCATTTTGACTTTGTCTATCCCTCCTTGATTTTCGCAGCCGGACAACTGGCCTAAGATTCTAATGCGTTACTACTGAAAATGTTTCAAACACTACTCTATATGAACTTTGAAGTAAAGGATACGATAAGGGAAAAAAACCAGTAAACTTGAATTATATTCTAGAATTGTTTATTATATTAGTCCTAAGATAATTGAATAAAATAATCATAAACATATTTATAATGATAATAAATCTAGAATATTTACTCTTGCTTAATAATATTCAAAATAAGATAACTAATTCAGTACATTTAATGAAAAATATAGAAAACAGTTATTTTTTGTATATAATTTACGGATACATGGTACATATATAATAATAATGATTGACTCATCAATTTTTATTCCAAAAATTCGTTTTGGAGTCAGATTTCAACCCATAGTCTACATTTGGCTAATAATCGATAATAATATTATGAATATTAAATTTGTTAATAAATTAAAAGGCGATTAAAATTATACAGATTATTGTTAATATTAATAAAATTACATATATATTAAAAAGTATATAAGTACTTCCTCTTGTATGTAAATGAACTTTTACAGATATATTTACATATATTTTAAAAAAAGTTGGTGCATGAAATGAGATATGTACGTACTTATTAGAAAATTTTAAGTACTCACTCTAAACATGTATCTATGTAAATTTACACAAAAAAATGTTCCACTGAAATTCATTCATGTGAATCATTTTTCATTATTCAACGTGCAGTTTACCATTCATTCCCTCTTTTTAAACGCAGACTATAAATTTCGATTCAATGCAAGCGCAAGCGCTGTGCACGTGATCAACGAATTCTTTTTAAAGGGAGTATCTGTCCTTCATTCGACATTCGTTTTGCGGTGTTAACTGGTATAGCTACTTACAGGATTTATATACAGTAAGTTTTGTTTTATGTATTTTGATTAAACAAATTCTAATCAGCTAAAAATTAAAATAACGTCATTAGTAGTCGTTTCCTATTTTTTTTAACTTTCTAATTCATTTAATAATTATCAAGAATTATTTATTTCTAAAAAGTAATTTACATATCATACTTCTTATATGTGTAGGATACGTACATAGTTTCTTCTTCTGCAATTACAATTTGTCTTGATTAGTAAAACTTCATTCCAAAAAAGCAATTTTACGCTAAAATTTGAACATTATTATGTATATTGAATTTGACCTGATTGACCTTCCTTAATATTTGGGATTTTACAGTTACCTTTGGAAGTACTTATAATTTTATTTTATTACGCCTTTTTGAATATGAAATTATTTTGGTTGCCATATATTCACATAAAATATTTTAAATTTTTATATTAATGAATATTGGTATTTATATATAATTTAAGAGTGTTGTAGGTTAAGGATGTGTACGCATACGTATCGTTTCACTCTCAGCGGCATCTTCTATATTTATAGAATTATCTATTTTTTTAACCATTCATTTTAAATTATGTTATGTTGGATAAAGCCAGCTTCATTAGAGAATATTTAAATTCTGTGTAACATTATGAAATATGTTATAGCAAGAAAAAAAATAATTCTTATAGGACTTATTTTGTTTCACGATAGTTTTATACGCATTCCTCCGGAATAATTTTTTTCTCTTTACGGTGAAGAAATAGAATCCATTTTTAAAGTGCTTGTCGTTAACTTTAAAAAAAGGAATCACATCTATAACATCAAGTTTTGTAAAAAGAAACTACGTAATAGATTATTATAGCTAGTCATTTTAGATTTATTTAAAAAAATATATATCGAAATGATGTTACTTTCAGGTATTTCATTTTAAATATTCTTTTAAAACTCCCTATAAATGTATTTCTACGTGGATTAATTTAATAGTAATACTAATTAATTATTGTACGTATACGTTGACATAAGCGATTTCGCGATTATTATCACAGACATAACCTAAAAAGGCAATTTTGTTAACATCCAACACTATATGTTTTGACATTTCAAATTCAGTATGTCCTGTAAGGGTTTTTGTACTTTTTTAGTTTTATTCGCATCTCTCGTTAATTTCTTATTTTTACACTTTTCTCCTCGCCAATAATAAATGCATTATGTATATTCTCTATTTATTACACCAAGCAAATAAACGTTTTGTCTATAAAAACTTAAGTAAACAATTTTGTTTAATTATGTTAATATAAAAATTACACATGGTAGTGCGTAAATTACCTTTTATGTATTTGTTTTTGGCAAGTATTCAATATTCTTAATTCAGAACTGTATTTAATAATTAGAAAAATCAGTTACTACCCCCCTTTTTTTGTTACATATATTCTTATCGACTACTTCCACATGTAACTAACATGTTTATGTATAAAACTGTACGTACAAAATTCCACATATCTTCTTCTGTTATAGTACAACTTTAAGAAACCAATATAAAATTAGAAAATATTAAAAAATACAAAGAATTTTTTTTAATTGGATTTTGTACAATTTGGTTAAGTGGTCGCTCGATTTGGTTTGAGAGTATTATTTATATTTGGAAATATTTACATTTTCAGAGTTTATACAGAACGATAAAAAAATCGTTGGTACACTTGAAAAATTATTTACATTCAATTTATTTACTACTTACAATTAATTTTATTTATATTTAGCATAATGGAAATTATTAAGGTAAATAAAATTGACAAATTTAAATAGAAATTTGACTAATTACATGCATATATTATTATTACCATTATTTTCCAAACAAATATGTACTATTATTTTAAAATTTTCAAGAACATTCCATAGTGTTTCAGAACTAATGTTCCCAATTTTAATCCGAATTTGCTGCCTATGCTTCAATATTATGAAGTCCGTTATGATATTAAGGATACAAATAAATAAATGTCTAAAGGATAGATCAGGTGTTTTAGAGGGCCATCTTCTACTAGTTATTAATCTTTGAGGGAACAAGTTTTGCAAATACTGCAACGTAGCAACAGCTGTATGCGCAGTAGCTCCGTTCTTGCTGAAAGTATCCATGTAACAAATCATCTTCATTTCATTGATTTAAAAAGAGATTTAAGATTACTTTTATGTATCTCACAGCAGTAATTATTTATTAAATTTTTTTCATTGAAAAAAATAGGACCAACAAGTTGTCTTTGATACATTGTCATCTACATATCTATCTTAATAGAATGTAAATTAGTTTCATTTAAAGTATGTGGATTTTCTGTTAACCAAGTTCATTAGTTTTATAAGTTTATGTAGCCGCTAAGTAAAGCCAAACTTCATCTAAGAAGTCTTGTTCAATACATTGACATTATTAATGATATTAAGAAACCATTAACAATATTGTATTCATGCATTAGAATTTCGTGGAAGAAGATGCTGAACCCCATTCGTTTTATACGGGTGGAAACGTAATTGTTTTCATATTGTTTGACAACTTCCTTGCAAAAAAGAAAGTTCATACATATAATGCTATTTGAAAAATAAAGTCACTTGTACCTAATCTGGTTTCTAGACTTCCGCGGTCGTTATCCATAGTTTTTCATCTTGGTTTTATGTCTACGGCACTTTTGTTGCCGAGGTTTCATCGTTTATTAACCCAACTATCGGAGTTACAGTTTTAGGTTTACCTGAAGATTTTCCCGTTCAAACTTTCAGAAATCAACAGAGCGTCCATCAGCACGTTATTGATGTTGCCTAAATGTATTAAACTGCACAACATCGTCTGGAATCATGGCGATATATTGGTCGTAACATAACTTGGTTTAATATATAAAGGAATCATTTTCATGCCACCAGGGAAATATACCATAACAATAAAAGTGTATTGTTTCATGGTAAATGGCCATTCTCGGTGACCTAAGTACTAAGTATCATTCACAAATACGTAGATAATAGTAACAATAATACGAAATTAACAAATAAAATTGGGAATAATCAGGAATAAACTTTCACAAATGTTTGCACTACAATGTCGTAGTAACTTAATTGGAAATTTTCTGTTTTCGAAATACGAATTTGATCATTTTTGATGTCACTGTATATATAATAACTAAAAAATGTTCGTCTCTATTATTATTTTTAAAATTAATTTTTTTAGGACTTAAACATGTCTAAAATTGGTATCAATGGATTCGGACGTATTGGCCGTCTTGTACTTCGTGCTGCGTTGGAACGTGGAGGTGAAGTAGTTGCTGTAAATGATCCATTCATCGGTTTGGATTATATGGTTTACATGTTTAAATATGACTCCACTCATGGAAAATTCAAAGGCACCGTCGATGCCAAAGACGGCAAACTTATAGTTAACGGAAAAGAAATTGCTGTCTTCAGTGAAAGGGATCCAAAAGTATTAAGTATTTCTATTTCATTCACAAGAAAATTAAACGAATTTCGAAATTTATTCTAGAATATCCCATGGGGAAAATCCGGTGCTGAATATGTCGTAGAATCAACCGGTGTTTTTACAACAATTGAAAAGGCTTCTGCCCATTTGGAAGGTGGTGCAAAAAAAGTTATCATTTCAGCCCCATCTGCTGATGCCCCTATGTTTGTTGTTGGTGTCAATTTGGATGCTTATGATCCCAGTTATAAGGTAAGAAATTCATGCTTTCACTATAAAATCGTTAGTATTCGTTCAATTTCGTTACGTTATCTACTTTTACATTTTCTCTGATAATAATTAGATTTTACACCCCAAACGATTTCAACATTTTAAAATTCTTTAGAGGATCATTTTTAAAAATAAAAATGAATACATATTTCTCTTGTATAGATCAACATTCTTCTATGTTTAAATCAATTCAGAATACCATTTTCTTCCAATTTTTTCATTCTTACAGATTATTTCTAACGCGTCTTGTACAACTAATTGTTTGGCACCTCTCGCTAAAGTCATTCACGATAACTTTGGTATCGTCGAAGGATTGATGACAACCGTACATGCCATCACCGCTACACAAAAAACTGTCGATGGACCATCAGGAAAACTATGGCGCGACGGTCGCGGGGCCTCGCAAAATATCATTCCTGCTTCGACTGGTGCTGCCAAAGCTGTTGGTAAAGTAATTCCAGCACTCAATGGAAAATTGACAGGAATGGCTTTCCGCGTACCTGTTATGAACGTATCTGTAGTAGATCTTACAGTAAGTAATTTCACATACGCAAATGTCTTATAAGTTACAAAATAAGCTTAATTTTAGGAAATATAGAAATTTTCTTAGAAATGATTATTTCACCAGAAATTTGTACTTCTTAGTATTTTCATTTTTTAAATATTATGTTCTTTATTTTAGGTCCGTTTGGAAAAACCAGCGAAATACGACGAAATCAAAGCTAAAGTTAAAGCAGCAGCCGAAGGACCATTAAAAGGTATCCTGGCTTACACAGAGGATAGCGTTGTCTCTTCCGATTTTAATGGCGACAGTCACTCTTCGACATTTGACGCCCAAGCTGGTATTCCTCTGAATGACAATTTTGTAAAACTCATTAGCTGGTATGATAACGAGTATGGTTATTCTTGTAGGGTAGTGGATCTCATCAAATACATACAAAGCAAAGATTAAAGAAATACCAATTATAAACTAAGGAAAATTATAAATTTCGAATTTGGTGTGAAGAAAATATCGTAATAAAAACTCATGTATTATCCTAGAAAGTAGAATCAGACGCTTTAAATTGTCCAATATATTCACACAAATTAATAATTTTCTTAATTTTTATTATATTGTTTAATGTATACAATTATTTATGTATTAAATGTTTCTATTGCCACATTTTCTTGGTTGTTTTTTTTTCTTATAAATTAGCTAATTCTTGATCAGCTAAAATAAGAATTTCATAGTTAAAATGCGTAACTCACAACTTTTATTTTTTGTATTTGCTCTAAAATAAGTCTGATGTGTAGCTTATAAATGACGATTTTAATTCTCAAAAAGATCAATTTACATAATTAAAACAACTTGATTTTATGCTCCTAAGAGTTGTACGCTTTTTAGATGCCGGGCACTTTACGTTTAAAATCTCGCCCACGATCGAACCATTGATTACAAGAATAATATTATATTTTGTAAATTTTTGCAGAAACAAAAGTCAAAAATACATTCATCTATGTATTGTATATTGACTTTGCAAGTTAAACTTGTATTTAAAATATTAATGTATAAAAATCGTATGTTAATATATATATTTAAAACTTTTAAATTAAAAATACTGCGATATACTGTAACTACATTTCACTTAAGTCATTTTAGAAATAAAATGTTGATGTTTTAATATTTTGAGAAATTCTTTGTATTTTGAAATATGGTTATACTAATTTAGATTTATATGAAGCTCATTTTGAGTATTTATCTTTATTTTGAATTTAAAAATATACATACTTTTTAACAGCAAGAGATGTATTTATCTAAATAGAACATAGATTATAACAATTTTACATTGTTAACACAAATGAAAAATAAATTTTAAATCTATTATTTTCTCTTTTTGGCATGCTCCTTCTTTGTTTCTTGTTTCTGGGCAGTACCTCCTGTTATTTCTTGTTCACTTGTGGCTTCTTTAAGCGCATTAGCCTTTCTTACGGCAATGCGATGTTCTCTGCGTTTCCTTGCTTCTTTCGCTTTACGTCTGTGAGCTTCCGTTTGATCAGCTAGTAATTTAGCTCTATTCATACTGGCTTTTTTCTTAAATATGTATTCCAGCATCACTCTCTTATTTTTAAAATAGTTTCCCTTAACTTTCATGTACAACTTACTGTATAGATGTTTGTCGATCTTTTTTGCGTCGCGATAGCGTTGCAGGAAACGCCGCAGCACTTGCATACGCTGCATCCAGAGACTTTTCGCTGAAGTTCGTGCTTCTGCGGTACCTTTACGTTTTCCGAAACCACTATGACGTCCCTTCGATCTGGCTTCTGTGTTTCGTCGAATGCGATATTTGGAATGTACAGTTTCAGGCTTCGAAATAATGAAGCCGTCCTTTAGTAATCGACGTACAGCCTGACGAGTATTTGCGCCGGCAATTTCGACAATCTCGTTAGGATCTATCCATATTTTCTTCTTTCCACAACCTTTTATTGATGCAGCTAAACGTTTTTGTAACTTTAGATTACTCATTTTTAGTAAGTATTGTAAAATATCAAAGACAATCTTTTAGAAGTGTCAACAAACTCTTACAAAAAAATGTATTTTAACTGACTTGAAATTAGAAACATATATCTCATGACGCATGCGCATACTTAGAACAATATTTAGAAAAAAAACTAATGTATTCAATTTTTAATAATGACTACTGCTTTAAAGAAATATTTAAATGAATTGTAAACATATTCCAATATTAATGTATAAATTATTAAAAATCTGGGGGAGAAATTTTTATACTATTGGTAATATTATTTTTGTGGGCATCATGCTAAATTAAAGATAAAATGCAAATTAAAAATTTTTAGGTTATTTGTGGTTATGTTAGGTTACGCATGGATGTATAAATATATACTTATTTATACACCACGAGATTGTTTTAATTTGACGAGGTCTATATATTTTTTATAATCATCGAATCTAATAGACTATAACATAATGGATGTTGATTCTGAAAACGAAATAGACCGTAAGGAGCACAAAAAGCTTTTAGATAATATACTGAATTTAAACTCCCGGCAGTATATTAATAAACCAAGTCGTACAGAACCTACAGCACAAATTTCAGAATATAATTTAATAAAATCAGTTAGAGATAATAAAGATGATGTTCGATTATTTGATCTAACAAAAGCATTGAAAAATCGTGCTGTCGATGTAGAATTAAGAAAAAAAATTAAGAAAGCTGAAGTCAAATCCAAAACTTTAGTTAAACCCTTAGACAAACATCAGGCGGAACGAATAAAGCGTTCCACAGCTTACGAAAATACTAAAAAGCATTTAGATCGATGGGAACCTGTTATTGCTTCAAATCGTGTTTCCACTAATTTGTCATTTCCATTAAAAGATTCTAACTTGAATTATAAGGAAGCAAGAGATTTTGCTAAAAATTGGGTATTAAAAACAAATTTAGAAAAAGAACTTGAGAAATTAGAACCTAATGTTGAAACTATAAAAGTTGAAACAACAAATGTTCCTTTAACTCTTAAGCAAATGATGGAAAAAAGAAAGGAGATGGCAAAACTTAGACGATACCAAAGTCACAAAGAAATGAAGGCAAGATGGCAAAATAAAATAAAAAGTAAAAAATTTAGAAGAATCCTTAGGAAAGACAAAATTAAGGAACAGATGAAAGAGTTCGATTTAATACAAAAAACCAATCCTGAAGAAGCTCTAAAAAAATTAGAAGAGATTGACAAAGCCAGGGCTGAAGAAAGAGCAAGTTTAAAACATAAAAGTACAGGCAAATGGGCTAGGAATCAACAAGTTCGTGCAAAATATGATAAAGAGGTAGTTTTTTTTTATTATAGTATTATTTTAAAATTAAAATGCTTCCTTTTATTTTTTTTTAGAGTCGTAAAGCTTTGTCTGAGCAACTTGCTATCAGCAAGGAGTTGTCACAAAAACAAGTTAATGAATCTAGTGAGTCAGAAGATGAGGACAGTGATAATATAAATAATCAAAATCTACTTAGTGAAAATGATGAAAATATATGGCCAAATGAAATTAAGCCATCACAAGAAATTGAAGATTTTGTGAGTGGATATCGAAAATATTGGGAGAGTCAAAATTTGGGAAATTCTGGGAAAATTATAGATATTAGTCCTACAGAAAAAATTAATGAACCTATAACAGATATTAAAAAAGTTAATGATGATAATATTTTGTTAAATGTTTCAAAAGAACAAAATACAAAAAGTGATGAAAATTTGGCATCAAAAAGTAAAAAAAAAAAAATTAAACGTAACATGCAAATAGAAGGAAACGATAAAAGTATTCAACAAAAGAAACAGAAAGCTAAAAAGAAGAAATATTTAGAAATAGACACGGCTGCAGAACTTTGGGAAGTTACAACTATAAAAAAAGTAAATAATTCATTGATAGATGATATTTTTGATGATATTGACCATAAGTTATACAATAAAATTGATAAAAAATTTAAAGCAGTTAAGTGTAAATTGATAAATAATTCAAAACCCATACGAGACAATACTAAATTTAAAAATAAAAAATATGAGAATATAAATGGTGATCAAAACGAAATAATTTCCACTCCAGAAGTTAATAGGACTGTCCAAAATAGGGAAGTTCTGGAAGGTAAAGAAAATAATGAACAAAATACAAGCAAAGCTTTAGATACATTAAAATCAATTTTTGAGACCAAAAATTCTTCGAAATCATTGAATAAAGGCAATAAAACTACAGATCATAACAAATATGCAAATACAAAGACTGTAACTTTAAATACAGCTGTGCCAGATTTATTATCTTATGAAGATAATGAAGAAATGACTAGTACTGGAGGTATAATTACAGAAGCATTTGAAGACTATGATATTGTTGAGGAGTTTGCTAAAGATAAAAAGCAAGTGATTGCTGATGATAAACCCAAAAATATTGATTTGACATTACCAGGATGGGGTACATGGGGTGGAAAGGACATTCCTGTTCCAAAAAAGAAAAAAAAGCGGTTTATTGTAAAAGCACCTAAGGTGTTTCCACGTAAAGATATGAATAAAGGACATTTAATAATTAATGAGAGTGCCAATGATAATGTTAAATCGCATTTAGTTAGTGAGATACCTTTTCCGTTCAAAACAGTTAAAGATTTTGAAGCTAGTCTTAGGGCACCAATTGGTAATACATTTGTGCCTGAGACCGCTTTTAGGAGAAATATTAAGCCAACACTGACGACGAGAATGGGTAATATTATCGAACCAATTACTGAAGACATTCTTTTGCATAATAAAAAGAAAAAATAATTGCTTCTCCAATCTATTTTTTAATTAATTTTCCATTTGAATAAAAAATTAAGGTATTTTCTTTTTGTTTAATTTTATAATTTTTAATTATGTAACAAATAAATCATATGCCAAATGAACTACAGTGGATCAGTAAAGGCATTGGACAGGAACAAAAAGTTTCATTGTTGTAGCAATGCCAAGAGAAAACAAATTAAAAAAACGTTTTTAGTTTTTTTTATTTTTTTATTAAGGAACTTAAAGAAAATCCAACAATAATGAAGGACAAAGTCAATTTAATTTTTCTATAAAAACAAAAGATTACTAATACATATGTCAACAAAGAATTCGTTCAATGTTAAAAAATATATAAAAAAAATTAGTGGAATCGATGACAAAAATATGACCAATACTTTTGCAACATTTTTGTCTTTCTAGCATCAATTCAAAAGGTCAATTTTTAATCCTTTTTATTAGCAATTTTGTGAATCTTCGTCCGTTCAATTACATTTAATATGGCGATCGGGAGGAATTTCAAGCAGTTTTGAGCAGTTATATATCAACCATAGGTGCATATCCAGTACCTTGTGTTTGCGATTATTCTGCTTGCTAAAATTAAATCCCTTTTTTCCCAATTTTTTCTGTAGTTTTAATTAATTTTTGTTTAAGATTTCAAGATATTTGTGGCCCGTTGTGCCATCAAGCCAGTAGCGGACATGCAGCCCTAAACAATTATCGCCCCGCCGCTGTGTTTGATAGTTGCACGCATATTTTTTTCTTTTAGTTCATCGACGAACTTTCTTCATATATGTGATTGACCGTCCGATCTAAATACATTGAATTTACTTTTAATCAGAATATAAAACTTGTTTCCAGAATTTAAAATCTTTGCTTTCATACCTTTTTGTAAAATCAATCCTTTTTTCATTTCCTTTGTTTATGAAGTGATTCTTTCTAACAACCCTGCCATGAATATTGTTTTATTGTAAAACCAACCGATTGCAAAGTTTCTAGGTTACAAGTTATGCTAATGTATTTTAACGGTTTATTTACTATTATACAGATCTTGCAATGCGTTTTTTTTCCGTTATGGTGATCATTGATAATAAAATTTTGCGCTTCAATAGAGGTTTGCCCGCGTTGTCGTTTAATTTTTGATTTTTTTTTTAGTAAGATTTGGTTCAGCACCCAAATTCGCACCGCAATTATTGCCACGGTTTTGTCTAGCGAAAATCTAAGAAATGTGGTTTCCGTCTTTGAGTAGTCAAAAGGGTAAAAAAAGTGCAGCTATGTGTCCGAGTTTTTATGCACATAACTTGTGTTTTTTTTTTAATTGTATTACTTTTCAAAAAAGGGAACAAGCTAATTTATGGATTATTTTCATTGTGTCTAAAAGTATATCCGTGGAAAAGAAATGTTAAATTATTTTGTAATTCTTTTTTATCTTATTTTAATCATTAAACATTTCATTTTTCTTATCCGATTTCCTTATTAAGCCACTATATGTCTAGTAGTAATGGTATATAATAGTCGGTTGCACGATTTGCTGTTTTTTTACTTTCGAAATGAAACCTTTTATTTGGCCTTAAATAAGACCATAAAAGTCACTCATGTGAATGATCACAGTACTATAAAAATGCTGGCCTATAGCTGATATAATCATGATACTTTTTCGCATTAAAGGTGTTAGCTTTTTAGCGTACTTTTGCATATACGAGGATCGATCCAGAAATAAGGTTCCCAAAGAACTCCAACCGCACGGGCAGGTGTGAGACGAAATCCGGCAACACCGCTGTGTAGGTATGTTTCCCTACTCCGGATTCCCACCTGCCGCGCTTCGCTACGCCGCTCAGTCTTGGCTCAGTAGCCGTCCGTGATGGAGGTGCCCATTGCTGATCCCGCCGTGTGCGAGATTCGTTCCGTAATTAGGTTCTTGCACGCGAAAAAGACACCACCCGTGGATATTCATCGACAGTTGACAGAGGTGTATGGCGGCAAGTGTATGACCATTCAACACGTGCGTAAGTGGTGCAGGGCGTTTAGTGCTGGTCGGAAGGAAGTCCACGATGAAGAACGGAGTGGAAGACCTTCAATTTCGGAGGCGCTGATCGAGATGGTTCAACGCAAAGTGCTTGAAAACAGGAGGATCACCGTCCGTGAACTTGTTGCTCGGATTCCTGGGAGTTCTTACGGTACAGTTCAAAGAGCTTTGACTGAAAAATTGGGGTATCGCAAGTGTTGTGCTCGATGGGTACCGCGTATGCTGACAGTCGAACACAAAGAGAAACGCATTGACTGTGCTCGCCAGTTTCTGCAAAAGTGTCAAGAAGATAGGGAAGGATTGTTGGACTCCATTCTTACGGGAGACGAAACGTGGGTGTTTCATTTCACGCCCGAAACGAAAGAAAAGTCCAAACAATGGCGTCGCTCAGGGTCACCAGTCGCAAAGAAGTTTAAACAAAGTCCTTCTGCTGGCAAAGTCATGGCCACTGTTTTTTGGGATCGCAAGGGGATACTGCTGATCGAGTTCATGGAACCTGGGACAACAATCAACTCAGACAGTTATTGTGCAACACTAAGAAAACTCAGGCGAGCTATCCAGAACCGCCGGCGAGGACGACTGACAAAAGGTGTAACGCTGCTTCACGACAACGCCCGCCTTCATGTCTCCCGTCAAACCAAGGAACTTTTGACTAACTTTGAATGGACTGTCATGCCCCACCCACCTTACAGCCCGGACCTCGCGCCTAGTGATTATCACTTGTTCCCCAAGTTAAAGGAACACTTGAGTGGGCAGCGCTTCCAGAACGACGATGAAGTCAAAGAAGAGGTGAAACGCTATCTGAACGGGCTGGCGGCAACGTTCTACGACACGGGGATACAAAAATTGGAACACCGTCTACAAAAATGCTTAGAAAGAGATGGCGATTATGTAGAAAAATAGAGCTAAGTGTCCTCTATCCAACGATGTAAATTTTAATGAGAATAAACGATCTTGTATTATTGTAAAAATTATGGGAACCTTATTTCTGGATCGATCCTCGTACATACATATTTTGATTAATCAATAACCCAAAATATGTTACGGACAGTCAAGTAACCCTTGGCATAATTAAAAATTTTAAGTATAGCTTTAGATATTAATTAAGTTGTTTTTGAAAGCCTTTATATTTGCATTACTCATTGCATAATATCAAATATTACGTATGTATTATATATAATAATGAATTACATATGAATACTATACTAATTACACATTCAAAAAGTATTAGTGCACTGGAGATTTTTTATTTCGAAGTTGTTGTAAATTACGTTATATTCATTAAATGTATTCATTGTATTGAGTATAACTTATTTTATGTTACTTCAGTTAATATTTCAGATTTTTTTTATTAAGCTTCCATGAAAAACTATACTCAGAAGTAGACAAAAAAGTAAAAGCATATTTGCACAGGTGTAAAAAAAATTATAAAGATAGTCAAAGTTTAAGTAAATTGAAGGCAAGACAGTTGTCCATTTAAACTATCTCAGAACACTGACAAATAATAAACAATAAAAACTAAAGCTATATAAATTATAACTAGAGACGCCAATTTTACCTTCGTAGGTTAATTGTGTTGTAGTGGCTTTTTTTCCTCCTGTTTTATAGCAGAATGTGTTATCGCAAAGAATTACGTTTATGCTTCATTCACTACTCAGATCAAAATTTTCTATTAAATCAACGTATCTTCCACCTTATTTAAAATTTTACTTATTGTTTGTAGTTTCATATTTTTTGGAAATAAGTTTTCTTGAGGTCCGTCTTCATGATCGATTTCTGATGCCATTTGTTCCTACAGTTGAATTAAATCATAGGTTGTAACCTCTTCTGAATGAGCCTCTATTCTTCATTGAACATATTCAATTCACCTTTCCATTTCAACAATTTTATCTGTAATATCATTTTTAGTTCCTGTTATAATTTCATTATTAGAAATAAACTGAGGACACAACTTTTTCCAAGATCTGTTCATAGTTGTACTTTTAACTTCAGCCCAACGCGTGCCAATATTTTGTACTGAAGAAAGAATATTGCAGCTATTCCGATAACTTTTTACGTTTACACTTTGTTCTTCATCGATAACTTTTATCATTTCTGTCATGGAAGTCCTCAAATAATATTTTTTGATAGTTGCAATGACAGTTTGTCCATAGGCTAAAGATGTACTTGACTGTAAATAAACAACTTTAATATTAGGGCGCAATTGGTCTAGCGCCATGGGATAGTCCAGGGAATTGTCTACAATTAACAAGGCTTTAAAATTTAAGTTTAGTTTTGGAACAATAATTTCGCACTGAGGCTACAAAGTAATTTTTAAACCAAACTTCAAATAAAGAAACAGTAACCCAAGCTCTGCAATTAAATGTCCAAATGACTGTCAATAATTTTTTCGCAGTTGTTCAGAATTGTGTGTAGTAAAGTAACAAAGGCTTCAATTAAAATCTCCTGCTGCATTTCCACCTAATGGTGTAAGACGATTTTTGGAGACTATATCCTATCATACATTTTTGTCAACAGACATGTACGTACTTGTTATTTTTTTCCAAAACAAGTCCATCTCATGACATTAAACACTTCTTGGGCACAGTAGTTTCCATCTTCTAGCATCATTTTAAGGTACCGAGGAAAAGCATTTGCCGCATTAACATAAACATTCGCTGGTCACTTTGATGTTTCGTAATCTAACTCAAAATTGAAATATTCAAAACCATTCCCAACTTGCTTTGAAAGTTTCAGCGTTTGAACTTTGCCCCATATTATGCATAATCAAGAAGAGATGATCAGGGAATTACACAAAGAATTGCAGCATTGAAAATTCTATGTTTATATGACTAATCAAATTACTCGTTCGTCACTTGGTTTTTTAAAATAACAATCAAAACAGATACAATATTTTTATTACGAAATGGCTATTAACTAATTAAAATTCTGTTACAATACTAAATGTTTGAATAAACTTTAGAATATTTTTACAAGGATTTAGAACTATTAATTCATGGTTATACAAAGGGTACTAGGAAAGTTTTGCAATAGAGCTTTGTTTGTTTAATTTTTCCAAAGTAATTTCCTCTACACTCAATATACCTCTCCATCCTTCGAAACCAATCTTTAAACCAGTTCTGCCAAGTTTCACTACAAAGTAAAGCACACTCGTTGTCTCAAGCCCGCAGAAAGTCCTCATCACTGGAAAACCGCCTCCCTTTTAGCTTCATTTTCACATGCGGAACAGTGCAAAGTCGCAGGGAGCAAGATCTAAACTGTAGGGAGGGTGCTCGAGAAGTTTCAATCCTGTTATGGTCAAATATTCGGTGCACGCTTTGGCGCGGTGAGCTGGAACATTATCGTGATGGAGGAACCAGGTGTCCATTCTTGACTTTGGCCGCAGGTTTTTTATAGATCCAAAAACTTTAGGCAGACACTGTTCAGTATACCACTTAGCTGTGACTGTCTTCTGTGTGTCCAAAACAATGCGTTCCACAATTCCACCCGATTTGAAAAATACAGCTATCATTTTCTTCTTTACAGATCGGGATTTTCTGACAACTACGGGTGTGTCCTTATCATCAAAGACCCAAACTTTGTTTTGAGCTTTGGTCGGCACATTGTAATAGTACAGCCAAGTCTCGTCACCTATCACGATGTTGTTCACATACCGAGATTATCCCTTATTAAACCTTTTTAGCATCTCCCGTCACTAAGTCACACGTCGTGTTATCTGCTCTTTTGCCAGTCGATGCGGCACCCAGAGAGAACAAAGTTTCTTCACGTGCAGCATCGAACGAATTGCTGGTGCATTTAGGCCTGAAGTACCCTCTATCTGTTGGTAGGTCACTCGCCTGTTGTCGCCAAGCATTTTCCTCACAGTAGTAACGTTTCCCTCCGTAACTGATGTTCGTGGCCTTCCCGGCCTGTCAGCATCCTCCACAGTTAAATTTCCCCTTTGGAATTCTCTATACCACCTGAATATCGTTGTGCGATGTGGACAAACATCACCTAGTGCAAGAGTCATTTCTTCGAAGCACTGGTCTATGATTAAACCAAGCACGAAATTATAACGCAAATCTGCCCTTATCTCATTTCGTGACCACGATGCCATCGCAAGCACTTTACACTCTCACTTCTAATGAATAACTCAGCCCATCGACATGGTGCGGCGGCTACTATGCATGTATAAACATGTTTCAGCTGCAGCAACAAGCAGCTTCCTACGATTCATTGTTGCGTCATATTGCAAAACTTTCCTAGTACCTTTTGTAATAGATGTATTGCAGTTAGGGGATATTATATCTCCGCATGAGGGTCACCTTGCAAGAATGCTGTGACCGCATCCGTCTGTCTGATATCACGATCGTATTTAACTGCTAGTGCGAAAAGATATCGCATGGAGTTGTAGCGTACAACGAAAAAATATGTTTCGTCATAGCCTATCCCTTTCTTTTGCGAATATCCTTTAATAACTAGACGTGCTTTGTTCTTAAATACCCATCTGCAGTCAATTGTTTTTTATCAGGCGGCAAGTCGTATAATGTCCAGGTTTGATAATGAATTGTATTATTTCATTACCTCCAGCCAAAGATATTTATCGTTTCTGCGGAATACTTCTACTGAATTCGAGTCTCATAAATGAAGTGAGCGTACATTGTAACCAACAGAGTCTTCATAAAGTTTACTTTATTATATTCTGAGATTTCCGAATTGCTTCTCATTGAGGCTCAATTACTTCAACTGGCACAAATTTTTGATAGGAAGTACCATCACTGAGTTGGTCTGCTTCTTTACTGCCAACGAGAAAATTCTGAAGTTCTTCTCCTACAAACTCTGTTTCCTGATCTGGCGATGTTATTTTTGTTGAAGAGACTATCTGGATATATGAAAAATGTGGTATCCCACCATAATACACTCTACTGACTTTAAATCTAGCTTCTTTCCTTTTTCGTTTGGATCGTGTATCACAGCTTTACATTCAAATATTCGAAGATGTTTTAGTTCAAATTTCTTCTGACGTTGCTATTGTACCGGATGCTAGCGAACGATTTATAAGATAGACAGCAGTTGCAACAGCTTCGCCCCAAAACTTCTCTAACTTTGCATTACTATTACTCCGTACATATAATAATTTTTTATATCATGTTTTTTAAATTAATTTATTTTAATTTAAAAATAATTCGATTTTGAATTCATAAATTATTATTTATTTTGACTTTCTTTGTGCTATATACAAATGCAGGAATCTTTTGTTTTTGTCACGTACGGTCAGGCTAAAACAAACCGTCATCGTTTTCTAGGAAGCCGAATACCTAGAACTTTACAAACCTTTTCTTGGAATATTCTTCATAACTTTCCATTGACTCACATTCAATATTAATTCTGTTTTATTAACTTCTTAATGCAATTGGAGATTCAAATATTAATCCTTCTATTTTTCAATAGAATACATGTCTATTATTCTGTCTATACATCTATCTGCTAGGTACTTATATTGAAATTGATATCGCAAATTTAATTTATGCCAATATTTTTAGCGCGCCTAATTTCTAGCGTGCCTATTCTCTCGTCTCATTGGTTAGTTCAAACATGAACAACATCCTACCCTTCAGCTTACCGTATCTTTTCTTAAAAGCCCCAGCATGTAAGAAAAAACAGAGACTTCCACCATGACCAAGGCTACACACATTACTTCCGCGAGCTTGTGCAGTTACGTTTTAATGTAATGTCCACGTGTTTATTTTGCGACCGCAAAATATACTTAACATCCTGGCCCAGGATATACTCACACAAACACGTAAGTACCTCACGTATCGTCCGATACATATTTTATTCTAATCCTTTTTATATTTTATTAAACAGCTGCATATCTCTAGATTTACTTTTATTACAGCTTTGCCATTACGCTTATCTTGTTTTATTTGTTGCTCTCGATCTTATCAATTATCCTTGTTTAATATACTCAAGTTTAAAGAATTAACTTAAATTAGTGAATACAATTTTAAGGGCAATTCTATTGTTTTATTTCCACTAATATCTTTCTTTCAGCTTGGCACACGTCCTCGACTGCAATTACTTATTTTTTATTTGCATTAATTGCGGCGTTTCAGCCAGCCGGACACGCACTCGTTATAAACTTTCTAACTACCACGCGCAAATAAATAGATACTATTAAATAATATTATCTGTATTACTTATATATATTAATTAAGGGGACATTTAACCCCTTAACACTAACACATACCGACCTAGGGAGGTAATAGCATATTAGAGTTCTTGCTTTTTCCATTATAGTGCGGTTCATTCTCTCAGCTACTCCATTATGCTGTGATGTGTATGGCGCACTAATTTGATGTACTATCCCTTGCTTCCTAAGAAAATTTCTTAGGTTTTTAATTGCAATACTCGAAACCGTTGTCTACTTTGCTCCTAGAACCAATCTGATTTTGAACTACATAAGTCATAAATTCCTCAAATTTATCTTGGATTTCGTATTTGGTTTTGAGTGTTTTTTTTTGCTGTAATCATCTATAAAAGTCAGGAAGCATCTATTACCGTCAAGAGAGCTTAGTTCCATCATCCACACAAATCGCTGTTCGCCAAATACAATAACTCTTCGGATATTTCTTTTTAATGTGTTGAAAAAGGAGATTTAGATTGCTTTCCCTTTAAGCAATTTACACAAGTAAATAATTCCTTTTGTGGGAACAGTATGCCATCTTTCATCCCCAGCAAACTGTTCAGATTTAAATGGCCTAAGCGACGGTGCCATAGCTTAATATCTGTCTGTGATCTTACTATTACATTAATTTTTTCATTTGTACCATAGTTTGAACGTATTTCCGATTTTGCAGGCTGTAGCTACTTGTTTCTCATTTCTATCAACAATTCTGCATTCATTACCACTAAATTCAACTGTATTTCCCTTTTCCGAAACCTTACTGACTAATAATAAATTAGCACATAATTATTTCATTTATATTGTTCTCATATTCTACTTTTAACGATAACTCTTCAACAGCCTGAACTATTAATTTGGTATTGTTAGCTACTATCATGTGATTTTGTACCACTACAATATTACGTAACAAGTGTTTTGACATAGTCATGTGTGCGGAAGCACTTGAATTAATGCACCAGTTTTCTGTGTCTAACTCTGTACTGATACTAAATAAAGTATAAAATGTAGTTTTTTTTCTTTACCTATGATTTATTCATCCTTTTTTTTCTTTCTTGGAGTATTTTGCTATGACCATATAAATCACAGTTGTAATATTTTGGATCCCTTCCTTTATGGTCTCCTCTAACTTTTGACACTAAAGCTGTTTCAGAAAACATGGTATTCTTGACGTCTTGTAATAATTTAACCTAACGCCGCTATCATCGGGCCATAATTTTTATGCAAACTCGACAATAAAATAGCACCAACCCAATCGTCAACAACTAAACCACAACCAGTAAATTTGTGCGCGATCAATGTTATTTTGTTAACATAATCATCCATTAAGTGCACTCTCAACGTGGTACTTAATAAGTTAGGTAGGAGTTCCATTCCATGTGTCAGGCCGCTGCTATGAAAGGCATTCTTCAATGTATGCCAAATATCTTTAGCATATGTTGATTGTAAAATGTGATGATGATGTACCTTATCGTCCAATAGGATTAGCTTGGCTTTAGCTAGTTTCGTTTCATCACTATACAATTTCACAAGCCTTCGTGTTCGAGACTTTAAACGCCCGCGATGCATAATTTTCACTACCCTTCGATTTTATCAGTGGTAAGTTCATTTTGATCACCGCATATGAACATGTGGTCACTGAACGTATTTTCGATAATTTTCCGGTTTTCGTACTTTCCGAAGCAAGACTTACGACACAATGTAACCTGTTATTATATTGTATTTTAATCGTAAGAGAAAGAAGTTTCCCCGAACGACGACTTATCCTCCACCAAGGCAATGCAAGTTCGCACGCAAGACAATTGAATTTTTAACACAACAAAATGTCGAATTGTTGGACCATTCTCCGCAGTCCGGACCTAAGTCTCAACGATTTCTTTACCTTTCCGAAAATCAAGAACGGACGCGTGGTCAAAGGTTCCAGTCGTCAGAAGGAGCAGTCGATGCCTTCAAAAACGCAATTCTGACTGTACCAACAAACGAGTCAAACTACTTCCAGAGTTGGTTCGAGTGTATGCAATGCATTAATCTTCGTGGAGAATACTTCGAAAAACAATGAATTAAAAGCTGTCTATTGTTTTATTTTAGCTTTATAAGCAAAACTTAAAAAGGCAACCCACACATGTAACAGAAAGAAATATCAGCAATTACCTAGCCCCGTCTCGTGAATTCGTATAATACATCAGGCATTTATTGTGTTTCAGGTCGATAAAGTGCACGTGCGAATGAATCACTGCGTGGGTTCATATGCTTAGAGAGGTATTTGTAATCATAAAATCGTAAATACCTGTATTTATATGAAAATTCACCATCCGCTTAACACACAACAATTTGTACATGCATTATGTACATTAAGTGAGCGCTGCCTTTAATAATCTACTTTAAAGTTATTTATGGATAAACTGGCGTATTGTCACCTAAACAGACCTATTAAATACATTCATTGTGGTACGATGAAGCTAAACAATACACAAGCGATGCGCTGTGTGTATATACATATATATGTATGTGTGTATATGTGTAAATATTATTAGCTGTTGTCCGCATATACAGCGTGTTTCATTACAACGTAATATTTTGTCCCAACTGTCGATCGCTGCGCGTCGGCTATTAGAGAAACGAATACATAGTCTAGTTTATTTAATAGCCGCTAGATGTCAGTTCTTCTGTTTTTTTTTGTAATTGCCATATGTTTAAAATGGCTACTCCGCAGCAGAAATCATTTTGTGTTCTCGAGTTTGCGAAGTACAATTCCGTGATTACAGCGCAAAGACGTTTAAGGTTGAGCTACCAAATTGATTCTCCGAATGGGTGGAACATTCGCAGATGGTATCGACAGTTTGTAGATACAGGATGTGTACGTAAAGGAAAGAGTCCTGGCTGCCTTCTTGTTTCTGAAGTAAATGTTGCAAGAATTCAAATCGCTTTCCAACGTAATCCTCCAAAATCAACTTGTCGTGCCAATCGGGAGTTACAACTGCCTACAACAACAATTTGGCATGTTTTGAGACGTCGGTTGGTTATGAAGCCGTACAAGTTACAATTGTTACAAGCTCTGCGTCCTGATGACAAACGGAAACGTGTGGCATTTTTTAACGAGATTCATGATGCTATTGACAATGATAACACTTTCGTACAATGCATCATGTTCAGGGACGGAGCGACTTTCCATATGAGTGGTCTAGCAAACAAACACAATGTTCGAATTTGGGGTCTACAGAACCCACATGCAGTCATTGAACATGTACGAGATTCGCCTAAAATCAATGTGTTTTGTGCAATATCACGATCATTTGTTTACGGCCCATTCTTCTTTGATGGAAACACGGTTAACGGTCAGCAGTATCTCGTTGGTTGTTTCCGAGGCTGCACGAAGACAATTTCGTTTTTCAACAAGACGGGGCACCCCCTCGCTGGAATCGCCAATGGCGACTTAGCATGTCTCAGCTGGTCTCCACGGTCACCGGATTTGACACCCCGTGACTTCTTCCTGTGGGGTTTCGTTAAAGACAACGTTTATGTACCACCACTCCCACAGAACCAGGAAGAGTTGAAGAATCGGATCCATACTGCCATAACATCAGTGACGAAGGACATGCTTGCCCGAGTATGGGAGGAATTTGAATATCGATGTGATATTGCTTGTGTCGCTGATGGAGGACATATTGAACATCTGTAATCTGAACTTGAGTGGTTCGTAAATATGTGTGTAAAGTTTCATATTAGTATGTCTTAAAGTTTAATATGCATTCGAAATATGTATATTCTTTTTCAAAGACTCTGTATAATGAAAACTAAATTTCCTAAGTTAATGTGTGTGCCCAAAAGAAATAGATAATTATGAGAGCACTCGTAAATGCAAACATCAAATAATAAATACATATGATTGATCATAATTTATAAATCGGATATGTATTATATGTGTTGGGTTGGCAACTAAGTACTTTCGGTTTTGTACTATAAAATAAAACACTTTTTTTAAACAAAGAATAGTTTTTAATCAATTATATATTTTCCATTTTGCTCAATGACCTTTTGCCATCTTTCTTTCAGCTGCATGATTCCGCGCTCATAAAATTTCTGGTCCTTATCAGCAAAAAACTGAACCAGGTGCGAGTGAAGGTCATCGTCATTTGTGAAAGTTTTACCATTCAAAGAATTCTGCAAACTTCGAAGTAAATGGTAATCAGATGATGCTAGATCAGGGCTGTATGGGGGATGTGGCATCACTTCCCAGCCAAGCTCCAATAGTTTCCCACGAGTTGCCAAAGATGTGTGAGGCTTTGCATTATCTTGGTGGAAAGCCACAGCTTTCCGATTTGACAATTCTGGCCGTTTTTTTGATTGCTTCATCCAGTTTTATTAATTGTTGACAGTAAACATCAGAAATGATCGTTTGGTTCCTTGGAAGCAGCTCAAAAAACACAACACCTTTGTAATCCCACCAAACTGACAGCATGATCTTTTTTGGATGCAATTCAGCTTTCGATGTGGTTTGAGCTGGTTTATCGTGTTTGCTCCATGATCGTTTTCGAACTATGTTACTGTACAGGACCCATTTTTCATCACCAGTGATGATTCTTTTTAAGAAAGGGTCTGTTTCATTTCGTCTAAGGTGCATATCGCAAAAGTTGATTCTTTGTGTTAAATGAATTTCTTTCAATTCGTGAGGTACCCAAATATCAAGCTTCTTAACTAGCCTAAGATATTTTAAATGTTTTTCAATTGTTGTGTGCGATACAGGTAGCCTCTCCGCAACCTCTCGAACAGTTATATGACGATCCTCTACAATTATGACTTTGATTTGGTCATCATCAACTTCAGTAGGCCGGCCAGAACGTTGCTCATCTTTGAGGGAAAAATCTCCAGAACGGAATTTTTTATACCAATTCTGATACGTGCGCTCTGTTAAGCAATTAGCACCATAAACTTCACATATCTTTTTGTGAGCCGCAGCAGCTTTCTTTTCTTTACGGAAATAAAATAGTAAAATATGTCGAAAATGTTCGTTTCTGCACTCCATTTAAAATTAACCCACAACTAATAGCTTCAATAAAAATCACGCACTACTTGCTTCTGAAGTTACGTCAATGTGACTAGTATCACGCGACAAACGGTAAAGTACAACACTAACATACGTTATACAAAAAATAAAGTAACGCTCTCTATCAGTGAAAACCGAAAGTACTTAGTTGTCAACCCAATATATATTTCTGTAAAATGTACTTACCAGTTTCTCAAATATGTACTTAGAATCTAACTGTGATACGAAATTTTTTTTTGCTTAGAACTTGATTTCTAATGAATTAAATAAACTTGCTTTTATAAAAAATTAAAAAATTCACAAAGAGTTATAATATCTGTTTTTGCTATTGAACCAATATATGTGATCCTGCATAAAATTTTCATAAAGGACTAAATGAAGTAAAACACAAAACATAGGAAATACATTTTTATTCAAATTAAAGTAATCGCGAAATAAATAAAAAAATTAAATGACAACAAAAAAAGTCAAGCAATAAAAATTGTTACTCACAACTATTCTAATAAATATCGTCTAATAACATTCTCGTACAAAAATGGTTAATTAAATAATATTAATAAAGAAAAAGAACAAACACCTTATTTTCTTATGAAAACCTTCGGTGTTCTTAAAGTTTTGAAACAAGATTAGTAATTATAAGAATGGAATAGAAAAAATACTTATGCCCTTATGAAAGAAATATTCTTAGCGTTACTTAAAGGTTTTTGCAATTTTTCACCATCAAGAAAAAGACGTTTTTAGATATATGTAAATAAACATAATATTGCTTCATAACAGATGATAGATGTAGGATTATTTAAATAAAAAATAACTTTATGTTAGATTTATCTAATAAATGGTATGTACATTGAGTTCCAGAAATTTGTTATGAAAAAAATTTCTTTCATAGCCAAGTAAATTTTTCACTTTTTATTGGTAATAAGTACTATAATCATTCTACAAAAATTAAAAGGTGAAATGATAATCTGTACTTCAAAAATAAAAGAAAAATATTAGTGTAAAGAAAAAAGTTCGCAATATTCACAACCAAATTACAAAACTAAAGATTCACTTCATCATATACAATATTTCTATGTAATGTATATATTCTATATATATATATATAATACAAAAATTGCAACAATTTTTACTAGAGATACACAGTATCAACATATACACATTAAACAATTACATTTATTTGTTCTTATGTAAGCACAGTTGTTTTTTATCTATTTTTTTAATTGCGTTGTTTTATTTTTACGTACCTTAAAAAGCATGACACTTCAATATGAAGCTATAACATGCTCTGACAAGCTCAAGTGTACATATAATTATATAAAAATTTCACTCAAATTGAAGAACAAATACATCCTCTAGTTATACTTCATGTCACATAAGTACGTAGAAGATTTCTTTTCTAATAAAAAAAATTACGATATACAAGCATAAGATTTACGAAAGAAATAAGTTGCTTCTTAGTTTTTTTTATACAGATATTTTCATAATTGTATTCAGAAATAATTAGTAAAATATTAAAGAATTTATTATTATTCAATGCATTTATTACATTATGGAGGTAGTACCATAGATGATACAAAAGTAATATTCAAGGGGGATATCAACTCGGAGTTATAAAATTTTCAGGAATCTCCTCCGTTTTTTCTTCAATTTAATTGTACCAGATATTCCTTATAATTTATTTGCTCGCTTTGAATAGCCACCTCTAGTGTTAATTTTCTTTGCCCACTAATTAAAAGCAAAACATTAAATCTGTTTCTTTTTCTAAATTTTTTCTCTAATTTCTAACGTATAGAAGAGATAAGATTTTTCACATATAGATTGCCCTTTTAGCATTAAAAAAAGTTGTATAACTGTATGTAGACCTATATCAAAATTTAGTAAAAATTGGGATGAATTGTTAAAATTAATTTTTTTTAAAAACAAAGAAAATTGAAAAATTAAAAAAAGCTCATTTTATTTTTAAAGTAAGTATACTAATTGATTATATAGCACATGAAATGTATAATTAAAAGTACGAAAAAGTAAGTAAACTACTCTTCTTCTTGATGCATTTAAAGAATTTTTACAAATACCCATTATTATTATTATATGATGAAGAATGGAATTTTACTTTATTCTGTTGTTTTCTTTTGTTTAAATATAAAATCTTTTGAACTTTAAAGATTTAATGGCAATACATGAAAGAGAACGATTGAAGCTTATAAATTAAAGTATAAAATGTGATAAAAAGCTGGAAAGAAGTATATAGAGTTCGATTATTTAGAGAAGAAACTTCAAGGTCAATGCGCTCGGACGAAATTTGGTTTAGAACGAGTCAATTATGCGCTGAAGGGGTGACCCTGTTTGCAGTGGTGTCCATTATTGTTCGTGTGTTTATAGTGTGTGCGCTGTTTTCGCTGTTTTTACTTGTTAGCTTCATAATTTATATAAAAGACTATTTTTTTCAAAACCACTTTATCAGTTCTATCCTTATTTAACTGGAAAGTGAAAAATTATTACGATTGAAGTAAAAAATATATACAGAAATATTAACGTTAGGTTAAGTATTGTTTGGATGCCACCGTGTTTCGCCTATGGTAGAATCTCGTCGCGCAGATTTGATGAGTCATAGTTTCTTCTCTAAATAATCGAACTCTAGTTCGTTTAATTCTTCTATTACAAAAGCATTTCAAATTTATATAAAAAAAGGACAAACTAGAGAGCTAAACAAGGGGCTAATAATCAAAAGAATTAAGTATTTAAATAGTACTTAAGTTGCTTCTTTTGTTTTTGCAAATAAATAGGCTATGATGTATGTTAAACATTGAGAAACTTTACAAGATATATTGTGAATGGCAAAAAAAATTAAATTAAAATTTTTGCTCTTTTTATTAGGAGTTTCGATCGTTAATACATTTAATTTATGTTAACGACGTTTCGGAGAAGGGGTAATCCCTCTTCAATTTATTTATTTTATTTTCTTAAAACTTGAATACCTTTTGCAGTTATAAATTTCCAATTGTGAACAATAGTTTTATATATACGTATAAATTTGTGATTACTTACATTTGTTAAAAATATATTTTTTTGGTAAATATTATTAAATTTACAAACACACAAGCATTTGCTCTTCTATCATTTATTTTGTTTTGGTCTTTTTTTATGTGTATCATTTCCTTAATTTAACGATTATTGTAATTGTTTTCTATTTCGATATTTGAGTGTTGTCAAAGTCGAATTTATATTCTTTTCTCTAAAGCATGTTCAATTAAGGCTGTTGCATTTATTTTGTTATGTTATGTTGTCTTTGCCTCAGACAAAAACGACGTTACAAAAAACATAAATAAAATTAAAACAATTCTTTGAAAAAATCACTATCCTCCGAACGTCATAGAAAAAAAAACCACCGAGAATACCATCAAGAATAACGGCATACCAAAATTCATGACTTTACCATATGTATCACATTTATCTGAAAATTTAAATAAACTATTTAGAAAATGCAACATCTACAAACCGAAGAACAAATACATCCTTTTTCACCAAAATTAAACATGAAACACCTAAAGAAAAACAAACACCGTATATACAAAATAAATGCAACAGCCTTATCTAAACATGTTTTAGAGAAAAAACATAAAATCGACTTTGAAAACACTGAAATTCTCGAAATAGAACACAAAAACAATTACAATAAATGTACAATTAGGGAAATAAGGCACATAACAAAAGACCAAACTACGATAAATGATAGGAAGAGATGTTATCAATCTCAATGATGTTTATAACTTAATATCTTACAAAAAAATTTTAAAAAAATAAATTGTATCTCCCTGTATATACAAGCAACCAACAACAAATACACATGCAGGTATACCTAATATGAGATAAAAGAAAATACCAGTCATTCTAATAATTAACATTTCGTTGTCCATGCTGCCTACTATTCCAAGAGTAGATCTCGAAGGTGCTAGCAGTATAAACAACGACGCGTCGATTACGACTATATAGCAACTTTAGGAAGAAAATTGAATTATTAGTTAGTTGTTTATTAAATAAATGATGATTGTGTGAAGGATGAGCTTTTTTGCATAAATAAATTCTCCATTTCATTAATTATTTTCAAATGACAAAAAATATATCTGTATAATATGAAGTTCCTTACTTCTTTCCCTTTGAAGAAAATAAATCAGTTATTCGAAGTTTGGGAAGTTGTTCAAGAATAAACTCCCTGACAATAGTAATATCAATAGAAATATACTAAACATGTTAGTTACGATCAAATTTTTATAATAAAATCAAAAGACGTAAAGTAAAACCTTATCCGATTTCTTTTTCTTAAGCAAGTGTACAAAATTTAAGACTCAATATGATTAAAAAGAGATATTTATAATAAAAATAAAGCAAATAATTGAACTAATTAGGAGCTAAATGTACATGTTGGTTATATTAAGCCTTAAAAGTTGAACACCTATTATTATATGTATACAAAACTATCTCTATATATATATGTATAGCTAATTTAATATAGTTTCTACTAACAAAAAACTACGAAATTTATAATACATGTCTTGTATATACAATGGGCTCCAAAAAAAATTGAAGATTATATGCGATTTCTTGAAATATTAATGCAGTAAAAATATATGGTAATAAAGACTAAATTAGTTTTCGTGTTAATTTTAAAGTAATATTATTAACTACTTTTGCACGACTACGGCAAAAGATCAAAAATTGATCGATTTCCTTTTTGAATTATGTTTTTAAAATTCGAACTTGTATACCTCAAGTAAATGTTGAAATTAAAAAGAAGTCTTGCAGTATTACATACATACAGAGGTAGACGAAAGATAGGTATTGGTACAGAGTAAACTGCAGTAGTGTTAGACTTCTAACATATTTATCAAATCATGCGCCGTTTTCTTACATATATCTACAAATAGTTTTAAAAGCAAATATTTGCTATGTATCAATCAGCGATTATTGTTCGAAAAAATTCAGTAACACTAAGTCTCATAAAGCTTTCATGATTTTTGAAGTAAACACATCAACTAAGATTAATTATTATGGTCATTATTTAACACATTTAGATAAAATTGGTCAAAATAAACATTCTTCCCAGATCGAAAGAAACTTAAGAAAAAAGTGATTAAAAGAAAATTACAAACGCATTAGACGCAAAGAAGTGTTTGTAGAAATGAGAACGATTGAAAAAATAATACTGTATATACTGCATTATACTGCCAAATTAAAAAAAATAATGCAACTAACAATGAAACAAATAAATTATGAACATTACGATGGAGATTAGTGAAATAATTTTATATAATGGCGACAAGAAAATAAATTTCTGTTGAGCAAAAGAAGGTAATGTAGTTAAAATGTCTTCTGCAAGAAAAGAAATGGGGAAATAGAAAATAACATAGCTATTATAAAGAGAAAGTGGGCGACAGTGTATTAAGCGTAGTACTTCACAATTCTCAACAGCTTAATGCCAATTAGATGAGGCTTTGGCAGATTATGAGTTATTAGCATGCCCATGCTCGATAAGTCAGTGACTTACCAGTGAACAGTCAGCCGATAGAAATTATGACTAAAGGGATTCATAGGGACATTTTGAACAATTTTTGTTTCTATAAACGGAAAATAACATGTCCCTTATCCAGACAAAAGAACGATCACAAACACATTTCAAAAATTTGTAAGATTGATTTTGTGTCAATAATAAAAGTTCCGAGTTAACCGATCTGATTTCAGATAAAGCTTTTGAATTAGAATTTTTTCATTTTTTAACTTTGCTTGGATCGGTGGCTAACAGCCATTTTCAACACAACGTAATATAATCAAATGTGTAACTAAATTCTATTTAATCAATTAAGGTTAATATAACTCCCTTCCACAATCATTTTCGTACTCTGCACACGTGTTTCGACAACTAAGTTGTTATCATCAGCAGATAATTAATCACAGTGTCTTACCCGGAACTGCGGCAAAATCCGCAGACAAAGTTTGTACTAAACTTAGACCGTCGAACAGGTGTTTGGCTTTTGATGGTGTAAATCTAACACACAGATGGGAATTTGTGCGCACTTTGCCGTGGTTCCAAGTGCTACATTGTGATTAATTATCGGCTGATAATGACGTCTTCGTTGTCGAAATACGTTTACAGAATACGAAACTTATTGTGAAAAGCCTTAATTGATTAATTTAATCAACCATAGTCTGCATTAAAATTCACCAACTACATTCTAAGTTTTGCATTTCTACCATATTTGACAATAGTTTCAAATACACTAAGACTATTTTGATCCAATGTTGATTAAAGGGAGAAATATAATACATTTGAATAGATTCGCTACGAAAACTTTGTAGGAGACTTGATATTTAGAACAACGAAATTTTAATCTTGCAATAATCGCACAAAAGTATTGAAATATACAGAGTAAGGTGTGGATAATTCTGTTATAGGACGCTCGTCACTGTTTTTCTCATTCTAGTTTAAATAACTCATGTTCTAAAATTTTCAACATTTATTTTACAAGTCACTTAGTAAAGACGTTTTTGTCTTTTCTAAGTTCATGATTTCTACTACTTAATTGTATTCCAGAATATTGTCCACTGTTGTATATATACGCATATGAAACATTAAGAGTTTAACAAAGAACGTTGTAGTACACAGGTTTTTAATTCCTTTAGACAACAATGAAACATAAATTTCTTGATATAAAATATACTTTAAAAAAATAAAGTTCTCCTTTTTATCTTATCAAAATAGTAGTGATTACTATGATTAGAAGAAACTATATATATTTTTAAGCTTAAATAAAATTTTTGCATATTTAAATAAATATGAACTTTATGCATTACTATTATTAAAATTTCAAGGAATGTGTATTATTTTTGGTGCGCACTGTATATAAATCGGTTTCTACAAAAAAAAGCAATAACAAAATAATTCCATAAATTTAAATATAATAATTTAAAAAGAACGTTAAATTCTGTTTTGTGATTCTCCAAACATATATACATACAATGAAGTATTTAATTATTTTTTGCATTAAATATTGCCTGTCGATATGTTTGTTCAATAAATACCTTGGTATTTTCGAAATAGATATAGGTAAGAGCGTTATTTCATATACTGGTGAATAATACGTACTGATACTTCGCGTTTTTTATTGTAATAAAATATAAAAGGAAGAACAAATCTCAAATAAAATGCATTAATTTATTTGTTAATTTAACTTCAATTGTTTCACATAAATGGTCATTTTAAGTCGAATTATAAGATGGTATTACGTATCTTCCCCATCTTTTATGAAATTCTCATTTTTCTCAAGACGGTTTTAAATATAGTCTACTTATAAAATGTTTTACTTTACCGCAAAAAATTGGCATATGTACAAGTGAAATATAAAAAAAATCTGGAGAATGTAGGGAAAGTATGTAAATAAATATCTTAAACACGGATGCTAACGATTTTAACATTGTCAAATATCGTTTTCTCTTTCTGTTAAAATATCTTTGTTATATGTTGTTGTAGAAACAATTCTTTTAAGAAAAATTAAAAATTATATTTTCATCAGTGTTAGAATTATTTCTTCATAAAATTATTTTTCATTTGAACAAAAAAGTAATGTTTGAATTATTTTTGAAAAAATATTTTTTTGGATCAAATTATAAAATGTAAATAGGTCTTAAACAGGCTTTTTATTTTATTTTATTTCTAAAAATATTAAAATTTTTATATGATTTTTTTTTGTATAACAGTAAATACAGTCGGGCCTCGATTATCCGAGATGGTCGGGACCAGAAGCATTACGGATAATCGATTTTCACGGTTAATCGAATAACAATTTTGATTATACAGTTTTTTTAATATTTTTATTATTTAACAAGTGAACATTGGTGTACATACATATTTACATCAATATTTAAAACGTTTCTTTGTCTTTTTACCACTGGTAACGATGCCATACTAAATATATTTAGATTTAACCACCCGCACTTCTCAAATTTCAAAATTAAACTAATCACTTGTAAATGCTTCTGACTCATCGTATGCAAACAAGGGAATTCCCCGTTTTCATGTTTATTATATGTATTGTATGTATGAATTTGAAGTTAATCAAAAATTTTTTCATCACGGATAATAGAGGTAATCACGGTTAATCGAAGCAATCAATTTGAAAACATTGCAAACAAGAAACAGAGGCCATCACGGTTAATCGGGGTTACCGGTTAACCGGATAATTGAGGCCCGACTGTATATTGAACTTATGTTTTTAAATACAATATACAGAAATTATCTCCACCAAAGAGATTAACTTCTGAAAAGTGATCGTCATGCATTAAAATTTTGACAATTTTCAGAAAGAAGACTTGATAAGAAGAAAATCGAAGGAGATTTTAGCAATCACGAAAAGTTTATATGAAAGGTTCCCAACTCATATATTGAAATAGTTGACAATGAAATATTATTTGAGTTGTTATATGGATTATGTTTATCGTAGGATTTATGTACCATCAGCACGTGAATATTATTCCTGCCCATTTCTTTGCAATATCTAATTTCATTAAAGCTGAAACGTCACTAAGTTGTGCTTTTAAAACGCAATCGCAATCTCTAGCATTTGGATCTACACTTTCAGCCATGTTAGGGAATAAAAAGAGACCAATGAAAGTTCCCTAAATGACGCAAAAAAAGCGCAAATAAGTAGTATGTTCTGAAAATTTGAAGCAGAAAAAAACAATCCTGCTCTGATAATGGGAGATAGCTAAAAAGCGTAAAATAGCTATTTATGTTGCATCGTTCGTTTGTCAAAATCAATTTTTCGTTACCAAGAATAAAATAGACTGAATTAAGTATGCCTCATGCCTAAAATGACACCACGAAACATGTACCATGTCAAGAAGAAATAATGCATGTGGCATCTCTACAGTGTAACATTTCTCCCACAAGTTGGAAGGAGACACGCCACTTTATTTATTTGATCCTATTTATTTTTTTATTAGAATTTCAATTTGTATTGTTTTACTTAGTGCATAAGTATATAATATTTACAATAAAAATGTTTAATTTATTATAAAGTTCACTTTTTATTGTCATTCTAACAAAAAAGAGTGGCAAATTGAACAAATTATTATTAATGAAGAATAAATTTATGTTTTTACTGGACAATTTCGGATTATTTCTGATTAAAATGGTATATATGTAATCACCCCACTTTTCAAGCAATAAATTCTTTATTATTAGATGTACAAACGCAAAATTGGAACATATCTGAAGCAGTCACATATATGTACATACGTTGAAGTTAAATTAACTCATTAATTTAGGTCGAAATGTACGTGAGATGTTACTTCCTTTGAAGGTCAACATTTACTTATTTATGAAAAAATATCAAATCGTTTGTTAATATTTACGGCAATTAACGTGCGTATACATAATCAAGTAACGAATAATAAATACATAAATCATTATAAAACTATGAATATGGACGTATGCAGTGTTTGTAAATCGAAATATCGACAGTTTGACTGATGTCAAATGTGATTAAAGAAATCTGACCGAGGAGAATTATCGAATATAGAAATTGCTTACTAATTTTTGGAGTATTTAATAGTTTTTAAGAATTACATAATACATTTTTTGTGGTAATTGTTGCCTTCTATAAACAGGATGTTTCATAATTTAAGGAACGACAACACACATGTAAAATAAATTAAGAGAAAATTAATTAAATTAAAAGCAATAATTTGCTTGTGTTTGAAAATTTCATCTTTGCCTCCTTGATTTTTAATATTTAGACTAAATAAAATTATAGACAATATGTAGTAGCAAGGAAAAGAAAAGTATATTTTTGAAATATTTTAATGAAACGGTTTTTAATCATATTGAAAGTTCTTCAGCATCTACTTTAATTTTAAATACTCTTGCAGTAAAGATGGATTATCTCTTATCGCATAACGCTTTTCATTTCTGCATTTTCTTTTCGAAAATATATTCAGGTATATATTTATGCAGACGAAAAACTTTTTCATTATTTCATTATTTTAATGTATAATTAATTTTGTATATAATATTAACGCTGACGTGCCTAAAGGACAGAACAAACAAGCCCTAACCTGCAAACTTGAAAGCATACGCAAAAAGTTGTGTATATACCAAACTGTTTATTGTACACTAGGTTTTGTAAGACAACTAAACTAAACCAAAAGGGGGTTGTACTATATGCAGCACATTAGGAAAATATATGTCTAGCATCATCATTTATTATTCTTTCAAAGGGTTATCGCTTCACGAAGTTCTTAATATTAGTGGTTATATACGAGTGCCACGTCGAAGGACTATTTTTTGGAAACGTGAAAAAGATAGTCACAATAATATGGTTGCAAAGCAATTTCAAGGGACAGGTTTGAGTATTTGTCTTCCAAGTGTACGTGACAATTAGCAATTGAGAAAGATGACAAATCACCGAACTAAGAGCTCTTTTTATCTGAATTAAAATTTTTGGAGAATTTGCTAGTTCAAGAAATGCACTCAATTGACGAAGCCTTGATTCCATATTAGGGACATCACGGCTGCAAGCAATACATTCGAAGTAAACCCATGCGCTATGGATATAAATTGTGGATTGGATGAGATTGAGTTACTTGAACTGGTTTTAGCCTTAGCAAGGGGTTACAACAATTGTAAGTAAGAATTTTGCCGATCTTGAAGTTGATGAAGGGGTGGTGTTGGTGTATGCATAAGTCCTACGTTGCTTACGCGTTTTTACTATACCGAAAGAGTTAGAAAAAACCTGTTGACAAATATTTCCCTCATCAATTCAAAGTCAAGGAAGAAAATCGCAGAGGAAGTTTTAATTTTACAAAAATTAGCGATCAGAATATAATAGTAGTAACGGGGCACGACAATAATGCCGTTTTCCTCTTTTCAAATTTTGCAGGAGTTGCACGAACCACTTCAGATGGTCGACAATTTTTCTACGGAAGAAAAGGAAAATGCTCAAGTAGAATGGCTACTTATAACATGTTCAATTCTAACATGGGAAGAGTTAATCGTTTTGATAAAAATATAAGCTTACCGAATACCGAATTTCTATTAGAAGAAAAAGAGGTACATTTTTTGATAACACGGTGCATTGGCAATTCAATGCACCGTGGCACACATGGCATCAGCACTAAATACAGTAGAGAGAAGGAAGAAGTAAACCAACTAAGTTTTAGAAGACTATATGCTATGACGTTATAGTTTCAAAGCATGTCGTCCTAAAAAACTAGAAGATGTGTAAACTGTAACATTAGAGAACATATGAAGATTAATTAATAATTTCGTTGAGATAGAGGTGTATTTGAAGAATGTTCTATATGTAGTATTTTTAGAAAATTATTTTGTTCTAGTGTCAAAATATTTTCTAGGCAAAACAGAAACTGGAATTCTATTAATTAAGGTGAGTGATATAAGGAAATTAGAAACGCACGTTGCGAAACTAAAGTGAATATGTAGATTTTAGTTTTTAATTGAGTATGATGTTTATATTATATATAACAAATCGAATATTACTGTCAGTAGAAAATTTATATATAAACTTATTAATATTCGTCACAACATAAATTATTCCTCATTTATATGGCATTGTTATAAACGACCACACTCAACAACGTTCTAAAACGAACTGCCGGGTCGCTGACATAGACGTTTGCCCTCGCTTCTCGTATGACGCCTATGCTTTACCTAGATAATCATTCACTTTAATGATATAATAGAATCTTCGAATTTAGTTTAAAACGACGTATTCGGATTGCGAACCTTTTCTACAATAAGAACAAATTTCAAAACCTTACAACTAGATATATACTTTATGAAAAATTAAGTTTACAGTTATTTAAATAAAATATATTAAGAAATTTATATTTGTTATAGTTATTTAGTTTTCAAGAAAAGCAGATTTGAATGATAACTTGTCGGTGTTGGTACAAAAGTATACTTATATCTTCTATAAACAATATACTATGGAAATACATTAGAAATATTCCTTTCGAACTGCAAATGAAGTCCAATTGTATTTGATAATTGTTTTTATAAATAGAAAACAATAAAATATCTTTTTCATATTTTAAAATATTTAAAGGAGGTGCTTTTTGTAAATGACGGGTTTTATTTGTTAAAGAGATAATATCTGAAAATGTGTCATTCTATAACTTATGTCAGATCCTGTGGAAATGATAGACGGCTCTACTTACATAAAATATTAAACCGATTCTTCGGAAAACAAGATGAAAATTCTATCTTATTTTAAATCGAAAATATTTCACTAAAGATCCTTGTATTAAAGGATCATAGCAATCACTTTTTTTTCATTATCTGAGGACATAAAATATTTACATTGTCATTATTGTTATCTACCATTCAAGAGCAACATAGTCTAAATTTACTTTCTAATTAACTAAAAGTCTTACGAAAATTTCATCCGATTTCAAGGTTTAGGAAACATGGCCAAGATGGCGGCACAAATCTTTTGTGGATTCGTTTCATCCGGGTACAGTTGCATTACTTGCGTCACTTGTTCTTCCGGGAATATCGCTGCCAAATGATAATGAAGTTTCCGTCTGGCATCCTCTTGCAGATTCTGTGGTGTTGGGGGACCTAGTTGCGGCCCGCCTGGGCCCCACTGCGGGGGCCAAACATTTAACTGAGGATCCGAACAGCTCGACATCCTATGCATGTGTCGGTGCTGCGGATGCGTAGTAGTCTGAGGTGGCCAGGGTCTATACGAATCCGGAGCCGATGCGATTCTGGTCACGTGTTGGTGCATGTCCCAATTCGGTGGTGTTAAATAAGCACTTTGCATCTGCCCAATGGGAACTTGAGCATTTTGTGGTGGAGGATATCTTCTAACTAACCTGGGATCGGACCCTGGATTTAGAGTGAGCTGCCTGTGGAGTTTTGTATGTAGATTTTCTGGTGGTAAATGATTTTGATAAGTTGTGCCAACATTATCGACACTTCTGCTCTTTGACACGACTGCGTGCTGTGGTTCCTTTGTTGGTGGTACACTCGATCTCGTTCGCCCCAAAGGTGTTTTTCTAATTTCACCTTCGCGTGCCATTAAGTGTCGTTGGGCATGCTCAGACAGTCTTTCTGTAACACTTTTATGAGGCAATGGACCACGTTCGGGATGGTGATATTTGCATTTATTCCCATAAGTGCATTTCTTACCATACGGACATGGAGGTGGGGGATCTCCTTTCTTTGGCTGTGTCCTTAAAAAATTATCCAGAGTAGGCCCAGATCTACCTAATGGATCATCGGGGGGCATAAATCGATCATTAACAAAGGAATACATTAAAATGCGTTCTTCTACGACTTTTCTAAATTCCGTACTTTCCTGACAAAGGTCTCTATAGTTATCATTACTTACAACAATTCCGTCAACTTCCGAAGCTAACTTTAATATGTATCTATCATCATAACACACCATTCTTTTACCACCGACAAGTCGAGATGGAGTAAAAACTAATAACCTTTCACGTTCTAATTCGGCTAAAATATCTTGATCGCATATGGGATTATCTATTCTGGGCGCTTCTTTCCTCCATTTAGGAACGAAAACTGTTATGTCTGTATGTCCTCTTGCCTTAAACCAATCCACGCATATTTTGATTCCTCGACAAGAGAAAATTTCTTTGTTGCCATGGCTGTGGAAATAAAAATGATTTGATATGCCTGCATATATGTAAAAAATGAAAATGAACTAATTTATATTGTATTTAATATGAAAAAACAAAATATCTAGATGTCGGTTTTTCATTGAACCATATTATAGATTTGTATTACGTACCTCATAGCTACGTTAGAGCCATCTATAACTATCGGTCGTAAGTTTTGAATAGTGGAGGTTTCTAGGGTGCCCTCGCCGAAATCAGCGGGGGCTTCCGTCGGACTATTGTCACAGGAACTTCCTTTTTGAGCACCAAGTTTAATGAGCTCGGCGAGAAGTTCATTTTGAGCCGGCGAAGGACCTAGTTTTTGTAAAGCGGCTTGAACCAGTTTTTCCGTATAGCCTAATTTCAATGCAAATTCTACCCTGTAAAAGGGAATAAAATACATTAATATTTATGAAAAATATTTCTAAATACATGTCTGTTTGTAAAACTTCAATTAGTTCTAGAAATATCTTAAAGATGAAACAATTTCAATAGTATAAATGATTAAAATTTACCTAGCGGTATATCCAGGTGAAGGATCGGGATTTGTTTGAACATAATCAGCATATTCGGCTGCAAGGGTGTCACTTGCGGTCCTGGAGACATCTTGATGATTTGATGAGGTCTCAGCCTCATAATCTGAGTCATAACTAGAATCTTCTCCAGCTACTGCACCGGCACAACCCTCTAAACATATATTGTCTACATATTTCTGAAATGAGAAAAAATCGTGGTTATACTTTCAGCAGAAAGGCCTAGTAATAATTGAAAAATTTTTTATATTACATTAAAAATTAGAGATTGCAGTCATCAGAAACGAATATAATTCAAATTGTAAAGGGAACTTTTTCATTTTAATCACGATAAATGTTTAATTGTTCTAGTTGATACAAAAAATTAATAAGAATACTTAAGATTTAGTCACTAGGAATGAAGGCATACAGTCGTGGCCATAATAGATACACTGGGTAATAAATCATCTGTTTCGTAATCAGTATTATTTCTTGGAAATAATATTCTGTCAAATTTTATAGTGTCTATTCTTGATTTAATTTTAAATAGTATTTATAAGGAATTTGGATTATGTAGGGATATAGGACCGAATGTATGCAGCTAGAACGTGATGATTTGAAACTAAATGACGGCGCATGGAGTTGAGGACGTGCATATTGCTAAAGGTCGAATGAATGAAGGGTGTGTTATATTGACATGTTGCAATAAGTTTTGGACACATCTACCGTCAAATTTTATGACGATGTTGATCAAGAGTATTATTTTAAACAAAATAACATCCTTGTCATAAAGCACGGCAAGTTACTAAGTGGTTTCGCAACAAGAAAAATTAGTTGCTTAAAATATCCGCTTTAGTCACTGGACCTCTGGTCCCATAGCATCCCTCAGTGTTTCTGCGCTCTTAATGGCAAGTTGACAGTAAAAGACTTTCTGCGGTCATAAAAACAAATTAAGTTGTTACTGCCCAGAGTGCTTTTTGACGGCGATTTGAGATTACACCTTCCTCTCCGAAAAATATGGAATGCTGGTTTCGACGGTTTACGGATCAAGGAAAACATCAGTATGTATATTGATACTGTTACAATATAGCGGTCGATCGGAGGAAGAAAAATGAAAAAATCCGTGCTACATTTGAGCGAAATCCAAGACAGATCAATTAATTTTTCAACAAGATAGAGTACCTGGAGTACTGCATTATTGGCATCTAATGGTTCGAGCTTTTTTAAATGAAGTATACCAATGACGGATTTATCGGAACAGAGGTCAAGATCTTGCTCTTTGAGCTTGGGCTGCGAGTTTTCTTTAGACTTCAACCGTGTGTATTTCTAATGCGGACATGTAAAATATTAAGTATTAATTATGTCCTCCTATTGATCAACTTTAAACTTAATAACTTTAAACATGGAATAACAAGAGCAGTTAAATCAGTTGTTCGTGATAGACTACTAAGACCCTGAGGGAAATTCGGAACATCCTTGATGTGTTTCGTACCACATGAAAATTTGTAAGACATAAAATAGAATTTTATTATGCACAGAAAACTAAGACCTCAATGAAGATCATATACTTTTCTAATCGCAAATTGTAAATTACGTATCATGCCATTAAATCAGGGTGGCACTTTCAAATTAATTTTCTTTCGTTCTTTTTCTCATTTGTGTTTCGTTATCGGTAAATTGTTTGCTGCTAATAGACGTGGATTTGGAAGAAAAAACCAAATAAAAACCATCGAATTTAATCGATTGTGTTACTCGTTTTTATAGTGTGCGATACTTATTATGAAATCGCCAGTCTTATGCTGAACGTGCTATCGATGAAACTGGACTTCGATTCAGAAGTGAAAGTTTGTGGAAAGGGAGCGGTTTTAGTATTTATTGGCTCCGATTCGACAGATAAACAAAATACACCTCAAGCGCCGGTGTGCGGTGTGCGTCAGCAATACCCTAGAATTCTTTTCGTTTATTTTGTACTGATGTTTTAATTATTTTTCGACTAAAGATTTGTAAATATGCCGACGTTTTAGAACTTAAATAAACAGCGTTTTGACATTTTAATCTTGAAATATATTTGGAAATTTTAATTACAAAAAAAAAATCGACAAAAACATTTTGATAAATAAAAACTCGGAGAAACTGTAAGAAATCAATTACTAAATTGTTAATATAAATTGATGTGATTATCCTAACCTAAATAGCACTTAACAGACCAAATAAATATATTTCCATATTATAACTGTCGCTATTTAAATATGTTGTATTTTTATTTCTTAGAAATAAGAGACTTTTTTTATTCCTTGAAATAATCAGCGATTCATAATACGATTATCAGTCTGTTTCGTGTTTAAGAAACTAAAAAGATGTGTATCGATCTTGTATGTTGTACAGGTATAAGAATAAATTGTGTAATCAGTGGCGGCTGGTCAGGTGAGGCAGGTGAGGCAGTGCCTCACCATCTAAATCTTGGAATTATAACAAGAATAATATGTATACTTTTAAAATTCTTTATAAATTAATTATCATCTTTTATTCAGAATTTATCTTATAAACAATAAGAAAATAGTTTTAAATAAACCGGCATTACAAGCAAAGTACAAATTTATCATTTCATTTTAATTCCGTGCGAATGTACGAGCGCGTATACTTGCCCCGACCAACTTCATGCTTGATCTATGTATATCCCTACTAAACACGAATATTTGAGGCCCGGCCACTCATTGCCTCTCATTGAAAATTTATAACGCACTACAGCAGTCAAAAAATTCTCAATTTCTATGGAAATTACAGTAAAGTATTAGCTACATATTTAAGATAACAAAAAAGAAAAAATATTCAAAAAGTTAATAGATTTTTCTAACTTTATTGTGAGATTTTTGAATTTTTTAATAATATAGAAAGCATTATTAATAGGATAAATTAAGTATTTATTTAATGATATAAAGATGTCTAAAGGTTTACATTCTTCTTGTACAGTTTCTCAATATTTCCTCCACGCAAATAATATGTTTTAAGTTTTAACAGGAGTATTTTTATTGTTTCAAGTAGATATTATTTAGATATCAATCTGAAGCCAATTTAAACTGAGCCTCTCATCGAATCACAATCGCCGAACTACCGAATATACTCGAGGCTGACATTCTCGGCCCGAATCGCAAATAACAGCAGTTAAAGTTGGGGGAATAACAAAGTTAGATTAAATATTTTAATATTTGTTTAGTGATATTTTCAGTGATTTAAAAATTGTGAATATGGATTTAGAAAATGTAAGAAATACACAAGACATTGTAGATTTTTTAATAAGAAATACGTTCGTTGTTCTATCGGTAGAAGATCAATTATATGTCAAAAACCTTCCAAGACCAAACCCTGATTTATCAAAATGTCTTACAATACACGGTAAGTCTAACAGAAATTTCAATAATTCGTGGTATAACAAATGTAATTGGTTATGTGGTAGTATAAAAAGAAACAGATTATTTTGTTGGGCATGTATAATTTTTTCCACAAATACAGATAGTATTTGGAGTAAAACGGGTTATTTTGATCTTAAAAACTTGTCGCGATCAGTAGAAAAACATACTAAATCCAAACATCACATTTTAGCTACTTGTAAATTACATATGTTCGGAAAATATAATATCGCGGATGCGATAGATAATGTGAGGCGCAATCAAATGGAGAATTACAATAAAGAAGTTAGCCAAAATCGAGATATATTAAAGCGTTTAATTGATATTACTATATTTCTTTGTACACAGGAATTATCTTTCAGAGGACATAATGAAACAAATACTTCTGCAAACAGGGGAAATTTTAAAGAACTTGTTTTATTAACGGCAAAACATGATACCATTTTACAAAAATTCTTAGATGATAGCTCTGTATTTTTTGGCACATCGAAAACAATTCAAAACGAATTAATAGAATCAATTAATTTTATTGTAAAGAAAAAAATAGATTGTGAAATTTTTAATTCAGAATATTTTTCATGGCAAATAGACGAAACAACAGATATAACATGTAATTCGCAATTGTCTACTATTGTAAGATACACGATCGAGGGTAATATTGTTGAAAGGTTTTTAGGATTCTTTGATGTAAGTTCAGGTCGCACCTCTGATGATTTATTTAAATTGTTAACTAATATTTTTGAAAAATTTCAGTTTAATAGTAAACTAATTGCTCAAACGTATGACGGAGCGGCAGTTATGGCTGGGCATGTGAACGGTTTACAAACAAAAGTTAAAGAAATAGCTCCTCAAGCAATATTTACACACTGCCATGCACATATCTTGAATTTAGTGTTAGGAACATCTTGTAAGTCCATAACGTCTGTAAGAATATTTTTTTCAAATTTGTCAGGGTTTTCATCTTTTTTTTCCAAATCCACTAAGAGAACTCATGTGTTAAATTTAATCTGTCAAAAACATATACCATCAAACGCATCTACTCGTTGGAATTTCACTTCTAGGGCTGTTTTTACAATTCATGCGAACAAAAATAAGTTAATTGAAGTTTTTGATTTCATTGCAGAAAGTCCTGACTTTGATAGCATATCTATACGAGAAGCTTTTGGATTAAAAAATCTTCTTCTGGATAATGATTTTAATTTTCTTTTAGATACTTTTAAGTTAATATTTGGACAAACTGACGTTGTATTTTCAATATTACAAAACAAACTAACTGATGTTATTTATGCCAGAGATCGTTTACGTTTTTTGCTTGATAAGTTTAGAGAATTTCGGGAGTGTGATACATATTTCAGTACTGTATACGAAAATTCGGTGTCTGACGAATCTGTTGCACATAAAAGGCGTAGAATTGATGACGTTCCAGATACTAAACAAAATTATAGAAAATTATTTTTCGAAATTCTAGATACGTTTATTAGTCAAATTGAAATTAGATTTATTGATTTAGAAAAACTTGCTTTTTTTGATTTATTAACAGAAAGTAAATTTGAAGAATATTCGAAGGCATTTCCTCAGAGGCTCTTAAATAATTTGTTTGAACAATATAAATTTTTTGATCAAATTCAATTAAAAAATGAATTAGCTGTTATTTATAGTGACATGCAACTCCTTGGTAATTCTAAAACACCATGTGAAATGTTAAGATTTATGCACGAACAAAAGTTAGCCATCTGTATGCCAGAACTTTTTAAATTGCTAAGTATAGTAGTTACCATATCGGTAACTTCCGCGTCCGTTGAGCGAAGTTTTTCCACATTGAAACGTATAAAATCGTATGTTAGAAATACAATTGGACAACAAAGACTTAGTAACTGTGCACTAATTGCAATCGAAAAGGAATTGGTTAAAACGATGACGAGGGATGAACGATTTTATAATGATGTAATTGATTATTTTGCTAACACAAAAAACCGGAGGATACCTTTGCTATACAAGAAGTAAAATCTATTAAATGTAATTCTACGTGCAATGCCAATAAAGGAAATTCTCTGTATTTTAAAATATTTTCATTTTGCATGTAATTTTGAAATTTTGTTATTGGATTGTTGTTGATTTATATATATACATATATATGTATATATTTGTTATATTATTAAATTTGATATTATAATAGGAATGTATTTATTTTTTATTTTTAAATCCTAGAAGATTGAGTTCTTATTTTTGATTAATGTTTTTAGAATTTGTTTGATTTTTTAGAATATTTATTTTCGTTTCACAAGGGTTTGCTTTGAAACTTCGTTTTCCCTTAAAAATCGAATGGGGCGCGATATAGGGCTCAGTTCACGTCTGGCAGCCCTGTTTGTACTGGAAGCCCTATATACATATATATATATATATATAAATATATATAAACTGTTTTTATATGTAGTAGGTATATAGAGTTTATTAATCAATTGTAAACAATTTTGAATATTTATTATTCAATCTGCCTCACCATGTCAAATACTCACGAGCCGCCACTGTGTGTAATATCTTACAAGTATTATATAATACAAGATTATTTAGCAAATAACTTATAGTCAATAAATCGTAAAAAACTGATATTATCAAATATAAACAAAATACGATTCTATACCTTAGAAATAATGTTCCGAACATAGAATAAAAATGGAATATAGATAGAATGCATCAGAAGTGTATACATCTATTTAACATTATGGTAGTAGTAGCAGTAATAAGTAATAATTATGCAAAAGTTTCCAGCCCAACACAGAAATAAGTCAGTCAATTCGAACATTAATTAGTAAATATTTTGATGATGTGCAACAAAACTTCCTTTTTCTTCAAGTGCGGCCGTTTTTCCGCAATTTATGCCTTCGGCTTGTCAAGTAGTGAGTAGTATGCCCTTGTTATTGTTTATAGTGGTGTGTCCAAGTTTCATTTACAGTTACTAATTAACTTCAAAACTCTAACTTATTTCGCCTAAACTATATCAAATTAGAAATGTTTAACCGAATGCATTTTTGATTCTAAATGAGCAAACGCGGCATCCAATGCGCGGTTAGTTCTTTTATGCCTAAGTCTTCAGTCAATATATGACAAACACGTTCTTTCGAGATGCCCATATCCTTTGCCATCTCTCTAATATTAATTCGACAGTTGTCTAGCACCATTTGTTGAACTTTCCTGATGTTATTAGTAGTGGTTGCAGTTTTGCGGCCGTCCCAGACGTTCATCGTCAACCAAGCTGGTATAATTACGTTTAAATCCATCGCTGCGGCAAATGATGCTGCAGAGTTCCCCTAAACAGCGTCCATCTAGGTTTTAATTTGCGGAGGCGTATTGTCTTTCGAGAATTTAATGACTTGAACCTGTATCAATCTTTTTCTAGGCGATTGCTCTATTAATTAAGTCACGAAGCAGCACAGCTTCGTCTCTTAATATGCCAGAAGTTAGAGGTCTAATTATTATACCACGCAGTCAGATTTTAATTGTAATTATATACGAATATTAAGCTCTTTACGATGGGATATTAATGAAAATTAACATTTAGAAAACGATAGCTAGAGGTAAGAATCCTGTCCAATATAGAAAATTTTTAATTAATTTCCTGCAATTAGTGATAACGATGGAATAGCAACAAATGTTATAGAATTATTATTAGAAAATGTAAAAACTTTTAGAGAGACGATTGGAAAAAATGATTTAAAAATACTATTAGATATCATATTAAAAAAACACATTATATTCTGTCAGTTCGCCAGCGCATTCAGTAACATATACTTCATTGTCATGCCATGTGGTAGCTGCGACTGTAATTTTCATTTTGGAAAAAAAATTGAACAATTCTATTGAATGTTTCAAACTATACGTTAACAATAATAAGTTGTTTGTCGGTAATTTAACGACGCTCCTTGGTTGGGCAGGCTCACTAACGTTAATGGCAACAAAATAAAGGCGTTATCATTCATTTAAACGCTCACGGCCACATGACAAAGCTAGGATATAATCGATATATAGGGTCCTCAAAAACTCCAAAGAATTTCACATGATGGTGCATATGCGATATGCTCGGAAACAATCTTGAATCTACTGGTAATAAGAAGTGAATTTTTTATATGTAGAAAAATTATTGCATCTTGGATAGGATGTGCTTTCACACTCATTATACTCATCAGACCTTTTGCCTTCAGACTTTCACTTGATTCATTCTCTTCCAAACTCTTGGCGTGGTGCAACGTTCGATTCAAATGAGGCTGTGAATCACGAAACGTTAATAATAGATTCTTTTATGAATGAGGAATTATGAAGCTCACCGAAAGATGGCAAAAGGTTATCGAACAAACCGGGCAATATATAGTTGATATTTTCTTTTTATATTATATACCTATGAAAAACTAGGAAAAAAGATTTTTCCAATAATCTAATATTTTAACAAGTTATAAAAAGAATAAGAGAATTTTGTAACATTTATTTAGATTAATCCTCTTTAGTTTCAAACTAAATTTAAAGAATTAGAGACTACATTAATAGCAGAATTCACTTGTTTAATTTACAGAAGCGCATATCTTTTATGACGAAGTCTCACCGATTCACAAAAACAGGTAGGTGCAATATTTCTCATAATTGAAGTGGGATGTGCAAAAATGGTGGTTTTCTTAACGTGCAGTAATTTATTTACTTTTGTCCACAAATTATTTAATCAAAGCTAGACCTCAATTTCCGAAACATTAATCAGTACCCCAATCTAAACTGTATAACTGTTGTGTATTAATATGCTAATTTTATTAATTGCTGTTATTTTCGTTAGCGTAAGTGATTCCGTTGTAATAGATTTATGTTAAAATTTACACCAAGTTCTCATTTCATTTAAAAATATATTATTATCCTCACCTCAGTTTCCACACTATTTGAAGTAAGCAAACAAGAAGTATATCAACAAATTGATATAGTGACACTTAAGTCATTTTTGTTAGGTATAAATAAGGTATACGAAAAAATGGTAACCTACGGGACAGTCTTGAGGAATTACCATTGGAATCGGAGCAGAATGAATGTAATACTGTATTTCGAAATCAATTTAATACGGTTTCAACGTTCTATAGTTTTTGGAAAAATAGATCGTGGTTAATATTGTCACATGCTCTTTCTCTCTGTGGGTCTTTTGATATTTACAAATACTTTCAATGTACTTCAAATCTATCAACAGTGAAAACATTTGCAAATAAGGCGTGTGAGAACGATTTTGTATTAATTGTCATGGACTTTCTTAGGTAATCACTGGACAACCGAAATGTAGCGTTAAATAATGTTGAGCGCTTTAACGCCAATATCTAGGCATGCTTAATTTGAGGACTTGGTAAAATTTCTCTCTATTATTTTGCGTATGATCGTAATGTTTCGGTCAGTGATAGGTATTTCTGGCCACCTGTTCGAAGCTAATCTTTCAAAGATTTGTAACGCAAGTGTAGCTTATTTTACCAGCGTTTAATGTATCTCGCAAACACCTTCAGTACTCCACGTTTAAATTCGTAGGAAAAATTTTTCATTCTGAATTTAATGATTTTTGATGGCCACGGTTCTTTTCATATAACTATAATTTCAAACACGCCACAAAACTTTTTTTGATCTGTCGATTTTACTCAAAAAATAAAATAAATATGTCACAACGATATTTGTATCAATAAATTACAGCTTATTGGTTAAATTCCAGCACTAAAAGATCATGATTTTTATTTTAGAGCAATATCAAACAGTATCCCTCAACTATTTAGAATATTGTCTATGTCTATTGCTTTTAAATAGTAACGTTAAAAATATTTTTTTCTGATGTTAAAATATATGTATTCAATTGAAAAGATTCTTAATACAAAGGATACTAGGACAGTTTTGTAATACAGCTTTGTTTATTTAATTTTTTCAAAGTAATTTCCTCTACACTCAATATATATTATATATAATAATACACCCAGTTTTGCCAAGTTTCACTAGGGAGTAAAGCACACTCGTTGTCCCAAGCTCGCAGAAGGTCCTCATCACCGGAAAACTGCCTCCCTTTTAGCTTCAGTTTCACATGCGAGAACAGTGCAAAGTCGCAGGCAGCAAGATCTGGACTGTAGGGAGGGTGATCGAGAAGTTTCGATCCTGTCGTGGTCAAATATTCGGTGCAGGCTTCGTCGCGGTAAGCTGGAGCATTATCGTGATGGAGGGACCAGGTGTTCATTCTTGACTTTGGCTGCAGGTTCTTCATAGATCCAATGACTTTGTATTCTTTGTGTCCAAAACAACGCGTTCCACAACTCCACTCGATTTGGAAAATACAGCTATCATTTTCTTCTTTACAGATCGGGATTTTCTGACAACTACGGGTGTGTCCTCATCATCGAAGAGCCAAACTTTGTTTTGAGCTTTGGTCGGCACATCATAATAGTACAGCCAAGTCTTATCACCTACCACGATGTTGTTTACATACCGAGATTGTCACTTATTAAGAATTTTTAGCATCTCCCGGCACCAAGTCACACGTCGTGTCATCTGCTTTTTAGTCAGTCGATGCGGCACCCTGCGAGAACAAAGTTTCTTCACGTGCAAATGATCATGAAGAATCGAACGAATTGGTGGTGCATTTAGGCCTGATGTACCCTCTATCTGTTGGTAGGTCACTCGCCCGTCCTCGCCAAACATTTTCCTCACAGTAGCAACGTTTTCCTCTGTAACTGACGTTCGTGGCCTTCCCGGCTTCTCAGCATCCTCCACAGTTAAATTTCCCCTTTGGAATTCTCTATATCACCTAAATATCGTTGTGCGATGTGGACAAACATCACGTAGTGCAAGAATCATTTCTTCGAAGCAGTGGTCTATGTTTAAACCACGCACGAAATTATAACGCAAAACTGCCCTTATTTCATTTCGTGACCACGATGCCAACGCAAGCACTTTACACTCTCACTGCTAATAAATAACTGAGCCCATCGACATGGCGCGGTGGCTACTAAACCCGTATGAACATGTCTCAACATGCAGCAACAAGCAGCTTCCTACGATTCATTGTTGCATCATATTGCAAAACTTTCCTAGTAGCCTTTGTACATTATAATTTATGCGGAAGTAAATGAACGAAGTAGTTATGAGAAACAAAACCACAAGAAAAAACAAATTTAACTTTTTCGAGCGGTATTTTTGTGTATAAAAAAGTTCTGAACTTTAATTAATAATTTTAAAGTTCATTATGAATTCAATAATATTTAAAAGAAAAGTATATTTTTTTTCAATTCTGATTAAATATGGAATATTTCTAATAAGTATTGTCTAAGAAGTCATTAGAATTATGAGAAGACAATGACGAGGAACTAGTATTCACTTCATATTTTTTCGTATAGGGGAAAAACCCGAACTAATAATTTTAACATTTGCTTTATTGAATAAAATAGAATTCATATATTGAGTCCACATAAGATTATCTGCACGTAATTTTATTGTGACAAAAAACAATTCTCAGAATTTATTAAAATAGCTATCAATACATACAATCAATAATCTAAGCATTTTAGATGTAATAAATACATATTATGAGAATAAATGAAACTTTAGGTAGGTTATAATCTCTGACTTATAATGGGGAGTAATATTAAGGCCAGTGCTTGCACCTTGCAGCATATCTAAGCATTTGTAGTAATTATTTAATTGACATTTCATCTACAATGAATTATCACACTTCATAACTTTCTATCATAGTTTTTAAGAAGTTTCAGTATCGAAGCTGTATTAAAAATAAAATATATCATAAAACACAATTTATTCAATATTTTGTCAACATTTCCTTGTCTTAAATTAGTAGTTTTGGTGATTTTTTTGTAGTATGCTACCAATATAAGTTCCTTCTTAACTAAGTCAATATTTTTTAAAACATTTATGGTACTATTTAAAGAATATACAATTGCTTAATTAAACGATTGATTTAGGAATTGGTAAACTACCAGGGTTATGAAATATCGAAATGTAAACAGAAAAAAAAAACACCAAACAAATTAAAACTATACGACAAGGTGTAGTATCCTGCATAAAGGTGTATTTTTTGGCTCTAAACACTTAGTAAACGTGATCAACACTATTTAAATTGTTTTATGTTAATGTTGGTGCATTGTACTCTTAACATGCTTCTGTTGACGTTATGCAAGACCATATCGTAACGTTTAATGCTTTTTACTATACGTTTTCCATTAAATCGTTCGGAAGTTCTTTGCTATACTAACACTTAAAGTCGTTACTTGTCATTAACTATAACTTGCAACTTAGAGATTTACAAAACAAATACAATGTATTTAAACAATAATATAAAAGTCTGCGTTTCGTTAATATATTTTGGCGCACTACAAACGCCTTTCTTAAAAAAAATGTGTTTTGTTTCTTGTACAGAACGGCGATACTTTATTCTGATAGTTGTATACAAACGACAGACTAATATTTAATTAGATATTTTTCTATAGCAATTTCTGTTAGACGCAAAATATTTTTATTTCTGACAATTTCCCTTGAATATGACATGAAATATTAAAGTTTTGGATCATTGCGTGCAAGAGCGAAAAGCGCTGAAAATTTTCTAGATTGTTTACGTTGTGTAAAACTGAAAATAACAATAAAAAGTTATAATAAATACATTGCCTTAGATAGTCCTTAGTAGAAATTGGATGACTAAATAATAAAAACAAATGAACTATTCCATAGTTAAGAGAATCAAACATATAATTTTTCAAATCATATTGATTCGACAGAAAACAATACGTCATACGTCGAATACTGTGACGTTAGATCTGATTCACTTACGCTACACCAGGAATTCCACAATGTTTACATCTTGGCTAAGAAGGGATAAGAACGAAACTAGAATATGCTTTCCTAATTTGACATGGTGTATTTGTGCGATAGTGTATATCCGGAGATTACAACTATACCTTTATGTTATCACAGAAAGAAAGTTATTTTAAGTTTAAAATATTTATTTGGTTTGTTAAACAATACAGTGATTGTTATGGGTTATTAAGCAGTACTTTCATTTCCTGATGTTAATTAATGTTTTATAGTGAAACATCTAAAATTAATGTTTTACTTAAGGCGCCGATTACAATAGTGCTAAAAATTATAAGAGCATTTAGCAGTCAGGTGATATTCATTTTGACTCTTTTTTAAGTGATAGATCCTAACGCTTCTATGATATAGAGCAATCTGTATTTGTTCAATTATTTCCTTTTTGCACTCCCTTTTTGTAGTACTGTGGGCATTTTTTAAATTTTGTAAAATTTCCTGTACTTACCAAACTAGTTGTAAATAGTGGAAATAAACATTAGTTATTTATTTAAAGGTAACGTTACGATTTAGAGTTGTTTTGGAAGAGGTCGCATTGATAAATTATTTCAAATAATTGAAAAAAGTGATTATGTATTACATATATAGATTCTATAACAATATAGCAAAATTGTTGACTGATAGCTCAGTGGTAAGCTATTGACATATCACAATAGAACCCCAAAAATTGCTATCCTGAAGGGTTTTCGAGATTACCTTTATTGTCTAAGTTAGGAAGTGAATGACGACAACCAAAGAGTTTAAGTTATATTATGAGCGTGGGTGTAATATCTTATGACTTGCCATTGCCTCTTGCAATAGTCGTTAAGCTGTTGAGGAATGTTAAGACATGGAATGTTAGTATTCTTGGTGAAATAATAGTAGAGGTCGTCTTTCATTGCCATTCGATTCCCATGGCAAGCTTTTTGTATATTTCAGTTTTTATTGCGTAACTAATTTGAAGATTATTCGTAGATGGTATAGCTACACCTACAAGGTGCAGGACGCACATATTTTTTTATTATAATTACTATATTTAAAACAGCAAAAACCTATTTTTAACTATTGATTAGGGCGACGATTTAAGATTTGAATTGTGATTTTATAGTTATTATTTTGATAGTGAAGCATATAGAATACCAAAAAAACAACAGGGCAGTGGCCTTATTTATAAAAAGCGTAAGTATATATACAGTTGTATAATTTTATATTGCTGCCAATCTAAATATTCTATTGTCAACTGTAGCCAGATGTCTTAAACCGTATATGTATGTGGGATGTCTTTTAAGTTTTGCATAGTAGGACATAGTGGGCACCACTAATCAAATATAGGTACTAAAAATTAACCTCCATCTTTAAGTTAACCTAAATCGAAAGTTTCAGTGCTATAGGTTTAGTGTTGTAGCTACAACGAACTGTCAAAGTTAACAAATTAGAAAAATGTAATTAAATAGAGAACATTTTTGCGGAGACAGTTATCTTAACAAGAATGCCCTTAGGTGTTCCAAGGTGAAGAAAAGCCGACAAAAGTCATCCGTTCTCGAAGCGTCTCCAAAAAGATGGTCGCGACAGATGTCTCGAAAGCAGTTCATATAGCAACAAGTCCTCTGTAAGAACAAAGGACTATTACTGCCGATTGGTATTCAATCATTCGTTTGCCGCAAGTCATTACTGAACTTAGAAAAACCAACCCCGAATAACGAATCAGCCTCCACTGAGACAATGCAAGTTCGCGCACAGCACGCAAGACAATTGAATTTTTAACAAAAAGTCGAAATGTTGGACCATTCTCCATACAGTCCGGGCCTGAGCGCTGGGGTTATTCTCGAAAAAAAACATAATGAATTTTATGTGCCGAATTATCACCATGTATGAGATTTGGGTTCATCATTATACACCCGAAACAAAGCAACATTCTAAACAGTATCGGCACAGTGATTTTCCTCCTTGAAATATAATATTATCCATCTACAAAGAAAGCAATGGCTTTAATTTTTTGGGATGCAATAGATTTTGTTGACTGTTTTTTAAAAGGCCGAACAGGCACATGTTACACGAGCTTTTTAGATAAATTAATGCAAAAAGTAATGAAAAGTGTCCTGGTTTAGCCAAGAAAAAAATTATTTTCCATGGTCCCTCACAAATGTTGTTGTTACGCCAAAAATTAACGAATTAGGCTTCGATTTATTGCCTCACTTATCTTATTTACCGAATTAGCTTCGTCGGATTACAATCTTCTTCCACGTCTAAAAATATCCTTAGAAATTTTCAATAGGTAACGATGTTAAAGTTGTTATGGATGAATTTTATTAGGGCATACAGACTTTGGATCATCGTTTGCCCAAATGTATCGAGGTGGCAGACGGTTCTGTTGAAAAATAAACACACTTTCAAACAGCAAAGTTTTTTTCTTTATTTTCAATCCACAGATTTTTCAGTCCACCCTTGTAGTGAGAAGAGAAAACGAAAGAATAGTTTCGTGCGCTCATTGAAGGAATAAAATGGCTTTTTCTTCACACGCAACTGGATCTTGAAGGTATACAACACGTCTATTTCCTTTATATTTCCATTCATATAACTGTAGTTATTTTATATTTCTATTCTTACAATGAAAACAACTTTACTTGACAGGAAATTTTTTATTACACTTATGGTATACGAATATAATAATAAGCACCACTAATGAGTTGACGTGTTCTGGAAGACAATTCTTGACACAACATTGGTAATGTTTTGATTAAACATGACTAAATTTAAATACGATTAAAAATGCAAAATAACTTCATTAATTATTTAATAATGTACGCTGGAGAGCTAAAGAAGGTTAGGCACGTATCTTTTTACTCATTAAGCCATCTTTGATTTATAATATTGTGTACGTTGAAATTTATCAATAATAATCATCCAGTTGGGAATAATGCATTGTTAAAGCATTATGATGATGATTTTTCTATCATCGGAAGTTCATTCCGTACCATTAAATATTTTAAATAGACTCTTTTTGATGCGAAAGCAAAATCTAGGGCAGTTAAAATTTATTAATAAAAAACTACAGTTGCGTGCAAAATTGTCCGACCAAACAGTTTTTTTTTTAAATGTTGATCCAAAGAAGAATTAAAAATTAAACTAAATATGATGGTAAAAACTCTTTCAGAATATGCAATTTTCGGATTTACGATAACGAATAATTATAAATTACAAGAATAATAATATCAAGTCAATAATAAAAAAATCCAACCAACATTTCAAATATAATCTGAAGCTATAATTTACTATAGTTTGGTTACGTTTTATGTCAAGTATGTAAGTAAATATTAATGGTTAAATTTGCATGTATTCTATATAATTATAATATTATAATGGCAGCATGTTGAAACATGCACCATTAAAAACGCGTAAAATCATTCTAACCTTTATGTAAAAGTAGCGTGAAATAGTTCACTTACATCGGTCGAAAAATTTACTGTGAATGATTGTATTCAAAAATGGAAGACTACAAACTCTTTAGAAAGTAAGAGCAATTCTTGGAGGCCGAGAAAAACCAGTAGTGGAGTAGACAAATTGATAAAAAGAGACATTTGTAAATCTGTACAAGAATGCGGCAGCTATAGCATGCGAATTACAATAAAATTTCATAGATTCAGTCAAGCATAGTATCTCGTCGTCTTAATCATTTGCGAATATTCGGACGTGTGTGCTAAAAAAAACATTTATTACTACAAAAAATAAAAACGCAAGACTGAAATTTTCCAAAGAACATCAGCATTGGACTATGGAAGTACTAAGTACCAACATTAAAACATTGTCACGGAAACAGTATCCCCTGGGGTTCATCGCCAAAATCTTAGGCTTCGTGAACGCCAAAATATGCAAAAACGGTGGATTTTTCAGTAGAATAATGACTCTAAATATTGGTCTAGACTGCTTCAAAGAAACAAAGAAACTTTTTTTTGAATGGCTGAGCCAAAACTTAAATCTTACAGAAAGATATTTTTTTATTTAATTAGGAATTTCAACGACAAAAAGTCGGCCTGTCCAAAAACTAAGCAGCGAAGTTAAAGTTGAAAGTCTAAAAAGGGAATTTTGAAATTAACTATGCATAATATTTTAATCGCGTTTATATCTTCGTAAATTAAATTTGCGACTTGCTTCAAACATTTTGATTGACGACCAAGAAATATATTGACACGGTAGCTTACTAGCAACGACATGTAGTGGTCTTGAGGAAGAATCTAAAATAAAGAGTTGAAGTGCTGAACAGAGATCTCTAAAAAAAAGTATTCGAAAAAGGTTGCTTTGAAAAGTGAAAGGTAAAGACAACGCTATTTGTGTCAACGGTATCAAAGGCATTGTTCACAATGAATATTTTCGCTTAACCAGCGATCTTATTTCGAAGCTTTAAAGTTGTGTATAACGAATATTTGTCGCGTACGGTATGGGTATCAATGGGATGGTGCATTATCCATCGTTGTTAGAAAATATTTGAGGAAAAACCAAGATTGTATGTCAAATTGCTCATCGTATTCACTTTATTTGGCACCTAACGACTTCTTTCTCTTTCCCAGTGGTTTACCCCTCGTATCACGGTATTTGCGTCAGCAAGTATGGTTCTAGTGTAGTGTCTTCGAATGCACTAACGCTCGGAAAACAGTTTTACCAGGTGTTTTTAAACGATTGATTAGTTGTCACATTACATTACGCATTTGTCGGGATGACTTTGGTGACTGTACTTACACAACTAATGTAAAATAAAATTTTTTAAATCATGTTATCAGCGTACATAAAAGGTAAATATACATTTTGTTCTAAATATAGTTTTATTTTTAATAGGATATGTTTTTCAATATAAACTATATCTTTATACTAAAATAATTTATGTACTTATTTCTTTAAATTTTGGAAAAATGCGTTGTATAAATTGGATAGGGAGATTCTTTTACCAAAAACATATATTCATAAAAACATAAGTGCAAAATAATAAGAAAATTAATATTATTTTGAAAGATGGAGCTACAAAAAAAATGACAATATTCAGCTATAAAACAAGGGTTTATTAGAAAGTTTTGTAAAGAGTAGATATTACCTATTACGTGTAGTTTCTCAACTAAAAGGTGTCCCAAAATTAACGCAAGATTCGAATTAAATAGAAAACACAGTTTTTAATCTTTTGATTGTTATTTTTTTATTGAATCATAAAGTACATAAGATATGGTTATTTATGGAATAACATATCGGACGAATGGTCTCTACAGCTTTGCATGCACATACGCACTCGTTTGTCGAAATTTTCCATGACCATTATGCATAAATGTGGCTGAATTTCGTTGATGCAGCGTTAAATCTCCTCCTTCAATGTACGGGTGGTTGTGGACTTGTTGACATAGACCTGTGATTTCAAATAACCCCATAAAAAGAAATCTGGTGTTGAATCACACGATCTAGGGGGCCAATTCTGATCACCGAAACGAGAGAGTACACGACCTGGACATGTCCCATGCAGTAATTGAATTGCTTCACGGGCTGTATGGCATATGGCACAGTCTTGTTGAAACCACATATTGGCCACATAAATATCATCCAATTTCGGCAGAAAGAACTGTTCTATCATGTCGCGATATCGAGCACCAGTAACAGTCACTGCTTGACCAGCCTCATTTTAAAAAAAGTATGGCCCAATTATGCCTCCAGCCAAAATCCACACCAAACAATGACACGTTGTGGATGCATTTGTTTTTCGACAATCACATATGGGTTCTCAGAACCACGAAAGCGGCAATTTTGGCGATTAAAAAGCCATCCAGGTGAAAATGTGCTTCATCGTTAGGATGATTTTGCTCGAAAAATCAGTATCCATTTGTTGATGTTCAATAATCCATTCAATGAAGTCTCTTCGCTGTGAATGGTCATTGGGCTTCAGTTGTTGTGTTAATTGAATTTTGTAAGCATGAAGATACATATTTTTAGTGAGTATACACTGTAGAGAGCTTCCTGAAATTTGCAATTCTTGTCCACGACGCCGAATTGAGGTTCCTGGATTATCACCGACACTCTCACGCACTGCTTCGATATTGGCATTTGAACGGCTTGTTTTTGGACGACCAGTGTGTTTGGAGTCTCCAACGGATCCAGTTTCCCTGAATTTTTCAATTAATCTCTTCGCAGTTGACAAAGCCAAGCTTTCATTATTTTTGAAATATTATTCAATAATGAAGACACGTTATTTTATCGTGTAACGCTTCATTTTTACTAACCCTAGACTGTCAGCTGTCGAATTGTTTTTTTAGTGTTACCAACACTTTACTGCACAAATGGCGACAAATTCAAATCTTGCGTTAATTTTGGGACACCATTATATATTAAGTTCAGTTTTCAGAATACAGTTGTAATTTGGTTTATAAAAGCATATATAACTTTCTTTTGTATGTTGTAAATAGTATGTATAATCTGTAAAGAGGTTTTGGGCGTGAATTTATTAACCAAATATAGTTCGTTGTATAGAAGAAATAATAGTAGATATTGTCAATGATAGTATATTAGAGCATCCATCATTTTCAAGAAATGCAAGCCTGAAGACATCGAATAAAAGTAATAAAATACCAATTGTATGGTATATTTCCCGTCTCAAAGAAACGTATATTTAAAAATAAAAAAAACGACTATAGGTTAAACAATTGTAAGAAGAAATAGTACAATACAAACGAAAATATAGATGAAAAGATACAACAATACAATGACATGTTAAGAAAATAATTCTATTACCATTTAAACATAGTAAAATCTTGTTTTAAATATCAAACATCGATTAAAATATGCTAGGTTATATTAGATATTTAAATATCAATGTAACAAATCAATAGAAACAATTTCTACGTTGTAATGCAATATACTCACACTGTGACAGCTAAAATAAAACGTCGTATTTTTAATGGAATTTACAATTCAAATTTAAGCGTTATTAAAATCAATTTAAGGTTTATGTAAATTTTAATGTTTCGAAGATACACTGTCGAAAACAAAATAGCGCTATTCCGCTTCTAGGGCCGAGCCAGAAAAAGATTTGGCATAAAAAAATGAACACGCTTGTGCGAAATATTGATATACATATTTTCTTAAATATTAATATCGTACTACGATAATTTAAAATGTTATAAAAAGTAAATACGGTGGTAACATGTTTTACACGATTCAAAATGTGAAGCGTTGTATGAAAGCGAAAGGTATATATAAACCAGACATTTGAAGTTCTTCAAATTAGAATACACTTTATTAGCTTTAATATTTGGAATTTCCTTTATATTAACTAAAACATCTAAATTAATTTTTAAAAGTCTGATATACAGGGTTATACATAAAATGACGGATGATTCAGGTATTCCCCGACATTCTTGTAATTATACTTGTATTTTATTTTACTACAATTAAAACAAGTAGGGAATATTGCAAAACAAGATTATATTGGGTCTGGGAAAAAGTTCGTGGCGTTTTTCCCGATAGATGGCATTGGTTGCCGATAACTAAAGAACAACAAGTCACAGCGACACCACCGACGGCTCGTTTTTTAGATGACCTTCCGAACGTTAGTTTGAGCGTAGAAACATTGTAATCGGTGCAGTGGTTGGAAAGTTATTCGCACTTGAAAATGGAGAAGAATAATGAGAAATTTCGCTATATTCTGCAATATTATTATGATAAGGGGAAGAACGCTGCGCAGGCTTGTGATAAAATTTGTGCTGTGTACGGTGAAGGTACTTTATCCAAATCTGTTGCGCGGAAATGGTTCGCTCGCTTTCGTTCTGGAAATTTCAATGTGAAAGATGAGTCACGCTCCGGTCGTCCAATCACTGAAAAATCTGATGAAATTCTTGAAAAAGTCCAACAAGATAAGCATATCAGCAGTGTCGATATTGGCATGGAGCTAGGCATTGACCACAAAACTGTTTTGAACCATTTACACAAAGCTGGTTACAAAAAAAAGCTTGACGTATGGGTTCCTCATGAGTTGAGCGTGAAAAACATGATTGACCGAATTAACATCTGCGATGCGCTGCTGAAACGGAATGAAATCGAGCCGTTTCTGAAACGTTTAATAACCGGAGATGAAAAATGGATTACGTACGATAATCGGAAGCGTAAAAGATCGTGGATAAAGGATGGTGAGCCGTCACAAGCGTTCGCTAAGCCAACATTGACGCCAAAAAAAGTGATGCTGTGTGTATGGTGGGACTGGAGGGGAATCGTCCACTACGAGCTACTTCCAACTGGTCAGACGATTGATTCTCAACTCTACTGTGCACAACTAGAGAGATTACGCCAGGCGATTGAAAGAAAACGGCCCGAATTGATTAATAGGAAAGGTGTTGTCTTCCATCATGACAACGCTCGACCACACACTTCTTTGATGACCCGTCAAAAATTGAGAGAGAGTTTGATGCACTCACCTTACAGTCCGGATATAGCACCCTCTGACTATCATCTGTTTCGATCTCTGCAGAACTCTCTCAATGGAATTAAGTTGGTTTCAAAAGAAGCCTGTGAAAACTACTTGATTCAGTTTTTCGACCAGAAACCACAGAAGTTTTTCACCGATGGGATCATGGATCTACCAAAAAAATGGCGAAACATTGTCGATAATAATGGAGCATATTCGGTTTAAATGAATTCGTCCACGCGCCATGCGGGGACCAGTTGAATTTTACTGAAAAAACGCCACGAACTTTTTCCCAGACCCAATACATTAGATGACGAAGAATTTAGATACCTCCAATTTTAATGTAATCAAACTCGTCTATTTAAATAAAATTACTAGTAGAATTTTGGTGAGTTCATAATAAATTTTATATAGTTTTATATTTCAAGTAGTATTATTATACGTAACTATTGATACATTCTTCGAGGGTTTAGGTGTCGCCTTGTATGGTAGATAATTATGAGTATTGCTTTGTTAAATTTAATAAAATGACTGAAATTATAATTTATATTTCATCTTATAATTATTATATATATATATAATCACGTGATATATTTGAAATTATTCTCACATGTAAATGTATACAATTTGTAATTGTTATTCAAAATTATTGTAAAAATATGTAATTTGTTGGATACTAGGTCTTTTAAAAAAATAGTATACCCTGAAAACAATAAAATTTACAAATAAAGAAAGTCTAGGTAAGTACATATATGAAAGCTAAATCATTTTTTTAAAATCTTTGGAGCAGATTATTATACCTTTTATCACCTACGCTACGGTTTTTTATAATGATTAGAATAATCTTTAAAGAATACGGAAAGCAAGACAATTTCACAAAAAAAAAATACAATTTACAAATGCCAAACACGTGTGTAAATAATCGTAAATGCCTCCTAAATCGCATCGGAGCCTTTTTCAAAATTAATAGAAATTAAATAAGAAAAAAATTATACGCGTGATATTTTAGAAAACAGTATCGATTCGAGTAAATGCACGCTGAAAACAAGCTCACCTCTCTCTCTACGATCATATCTTATGGAACGAACCCGGATTTAGTATCCATTTCTGTACGTCCTATCAGCGGGTGACCGCTACAGTAGATGGGTACAACACCATTTTATTATTATATCCTGGTTCTTTTCACAAATCGGTGAGATACACAACCACACATACGCAAAGCCAAAAACAATGTATTCACATATATGCACAAGAGAGCGATATTACGTCCAAGAAAGTCGAATAACACTTGAATAACGAACACTTAACACAATAATAATACACCATAATAACAAAGAATTATTCTGTAATATAAAATAACTTCATGTATTAAAATATTTTTGATTCATATTGACAAAATTAATGGTTAAAAATAAAAGACCATCTACAAAATTTCTCGTTATCTCTTTCTTTCTCCAAGTGAAAAAAACTACAGAACCGTTCGACGACCGAAGTATAAAACAACTACTTTAGAAGCGCTTCAAGAGACCAACCAATTCACTCGAAGTCTTGGTGGGAGCTAAAGAGGAATTGTTCTTGAATGAAAGTCGTGCTGGACTCGTCGATGTTGTTATCGAAACTCGTCCGTCGCTACTCTTGATGATATTGCGTTGTGTTATTGATGTTGACGGGATGAGAGAGACAGAATTTTCTCTCTCTATAAGTCTAGCGCTTTTCTGCTTTTTTCGAAGAGAAGATGTACACTCCTACTCATTATAATGTGAACGAAATGTAATAAAACTATGGTAAATGCAGTTCTCCTTCAAAGAACAAATATTGACAATAAGTGCAGAATGTTTTTTAAATTCCAAACAGCCAGGTAGATGAATTCAAAGTCAACGAATCTTAGCACAATATGTTACATTTTAAATACGAATTGTGTAAAATAGTTTATTGACAAATACTTTTTCTTAGTTCTTTAATACATTTTCTTGTAGGTTATTAATTAGTTTTTAATAAAATTACCTTTAACGTGTTCAAAGTCAGTTGGTAAATCTGAATAGACTTGCAATTAATTTAAAAAAAGTAATGTAAAACTAAGCAAACGGTATTTCTGATAATTTGTATTATTATTTACATCTATATTATTATCAACCAAACAATATTTGTAATATATTTTAAAGCACATAACTAGAAACACATTTCATATAGGCTTTTTTAAATGTGAGGTACGGTTCAGAATTAAGGATTATTAATAAAATGAAAGCGATTGAAAAAATTACAAGCTTGCTTTGTGATATCAGAAGTGTTTGAAATGATGTAGTGATGTAAAAAAATAAATAAAATATATACATTTTTGAAACCATTAATGTATATATTTTATTTATTTTTTTACATCACTACATCATTTCAAACACTTCTGATATCACAAAGCAAGCTTCTTCAAACCTTCTGCATAAAATTACGCCGTTTGGGATTTTAGACAGTTTAAATTTTGAATTTCTCACTTTCCTCAAATTGTGTGGATGCAAGTTAGTTTTTGAAATGTAGGAAGAGCTGGTAGTTACTGAGTGCGAGATCAGAACTATACGGAATTTATCAAAAATTTTCCATTCGAGTTTTTTAATTGTTTCTGTAGTGTGTGCAGCTATGTGCGAACATGCATTATCGTGAAGAACAATTTATAAATAAATTTATGATGTTATGGTTGTTCCAGATTTCTAGAAATCTCAAATCGAAATCAAAATCAAAAGTACACCTTTTTGGTCCGAGAATACAGTTGCCATGATTTTCCTTTGGGACTGGATTTATTTGCATTCTCCCCTTTTAGGTGAACCGGAATAACACCACTGCATACATAGATTGTGGTTTCGTCTCGTCATTCACTTTTCATCGCCAGTGACGATATGGGAAAGAAATTCGTCTTTGTCGTAATTAAAGCGGTTGAGAAAACCACGTGCAGATGTCATTCTGTGATCTTTGTCAGCACTTATGAGATTTTAGGCACCCATCGTGCACTGAGTTTTTGATAGCTTAAGAGTTTCAGTTACGCTTCACAACGACGTTGTCTCAGAAAATCTGGCAATTTAAGAGGATTGTAAAGCAATTATTTTGTTTCCGCTTGTGCATTCACGCGCTCCTCTGTTCATTGTGAACCATTGCCTCACTTTATCTCCACTTATTGCTATAGATCCATATTTTCACACAATTGACAGTAAATTTTAGGAGGATTACGTTCATTTGCGTTTCGAAATCAGATTGAATTTCACAATCGGTGGATTTGTTATTATTATTATTAAAACACTGTGTTGCGAAGGCAAACAACACTGCTACTACACATGTGTGAAACATTCAGTATTGTTAATTAATTTGTATGCGTAATCGGTCCTTAAGATTGAACTGCGCCTCGCTGTGTGTACATCCAAATGTAAAAATTATTTAAATTAATACTTTGTTGAATACCCTTAGGCATTTACAATAGCTAGTAGGCATTCCAGAACAAAATTTTCTGTTATTTCTGATAGCATTTTCTTCTATTATTCAACTAAAATTCCCTCCAATTGACATTTGAATCGCAAATCATGCATCTTATTGTTATTTTAACTTCTGGCAAAAGGTATTATATGACGTTGACATCATGGGATTGCGATGGAGTTTGTAAAAGCAGTAATGATTGGAATCGTTGTCATACTGAGAGTTATTTATTTTGCAGTAAGTTTAATTTTGCTTAACTTTGAGAGAGATTGTTCTACAAATTATTTAAATGAACGTTTCTGTCCATTATCTGCCCGATTATTTCTGTTTCCAGTTCCCACAATCACATTTTCTTCTTCATGTTTAACAACGCCTTGCATATTTTTAGGGAATCCTTTTCTCAAAGCTTATTCACATTAATTTTCTATTTTTATATCATGTGTATGACTACGGCCGACAGTAACTGGATATTATCGTATGCTGTATTAACATCTATTGTATTTGAACTATTATTAGGTCAGTAAATCGTCCTATTAATAAATAATAAATTAGGAAATGTCAAAGTTTGACAGATATATTTCATTATTTGAAATAAAATCAAAGGTTTTTGTTTTGTACAAATATAGATGGACGGTGTTGTATATACAATTTAAAAGAGCATGAATCAACACTTACACCAAAACAAAAAGGATATACAAAAAGTTAAAGGACTTGACCGAACTAGATATTAAAAAATCTAGCTGCAACTGTTATTTGGTCAGTTAGAAATCTCATAGAAACTCTCTCTTTTTCGCATCGTTAAAATGCAATGCAACGTATCTCTCTCTTTTAGTGTATTTCTTTTCAACTTGTCGAGGCCGTAGTATATTTTAGGTGATCCCCCACAAGTTGTATAATTATAAGCGAGATGGAGAATGCAAACATACGTATGTACTCTATGTATAAAAGCCTATTTATAAAAAAACCGGATTTGAACTTTTCGTTTTTAGGCGACTGAATCGTTCGTCCATGTGACATTTTTATTTTTGCCTTAATATTATCATGAAAAAAAGTATCTATTTTGAGTTCATGGTTAGATATAGAGAATAATTCGTTAAAAGAGTTTTCAAAAATTTATAAATTGTGTTTTAAGAAATACAATAATGTATGAACACTATTTCTACATGATGTATTGAATATAAAATTATCATTTTTTAAATAGCTCGAATTTTGTTTAATATTTTATATTCAGAGGAATATAATCCAAAAGAGAAAATAATATACTACAAATGTATTGTATCAGGTTGACGCATAAGTTTTTAGTTTCTAGGATGAGTGTGTGTGAAAAAAATTGTTAGGCATGTCTAAGTTACTTTAATATCGTGTATACATATACAACCACGCTCAAATGTATTAGACACCTTACGAATTTATGTACATACATACAAATATAGTTTATATAGTTTAGTTAAAAGAGAGGTGAGGAAAATAAAACTGTTATGAAAATTATGTACAAAGTGTTATTTAGTAATATAGTACAATTTATCAATATTTTGTCGCTCCGCCATTGGCCTTAATGACAGCTCGCACTCGTCGAGGCATACTTGCTACTAAATTGTAACACTCTGCCGGTGGTATTGCAGCCCATATTTCGCGAATTTTTGTTGATAATTCTGCTTTTGACAGGCATTTATGTTCCGTGATCTTAGTTTTTAAGATACGCCACAAATTTTCAATGGGCGACAAATCGGGACTTTGTGGCGGCCAATCCAATACCTCCACTGTGTTTTCCTCGAACCAACGCATTACAGCTCCCGATTTGTGGCAGGGCGCATTATCTTGCTGAAAAATGTATTGTGGAATATCCTGGTCGAATAGTTTTAGCACAGACGGTTCTAATACTTCCTCCAACATGGCTAAATAGCGTTGGCTATTCATCCGTTCATCGCACAGGTACACTTCTCCAACACCGTATGCAGACATACAACACAAACCATGATACTACCACCTCCAAATTTTACTGTAGGAATGATATATTGTGGTTCATAAGCTTCCCCTTGCCTACGCCGAACGTATAACGTCCCAGGTAGTCCCCAAAGCTGCCAGGCAAAAGAAGAAACTTAGCACTTAGACAGGATTAATTTTGTTTAATGTTACATGTAGACTGAATTGCATACAACGATAAGAATATTAGTCATGAAGATGTACTTACATACCTCGATATTCGATTCATCAGACCAAAGAATCTTCGACCACCTCTCGATTGTCCAATTTTCATGTTGTTTGGCCCATAAATACCGCTTCTATTTATGAGTGTCAGTTAAAAGCGGTTTACGTCGCGCTTTACACCCTCGTAAACCAGCACGCTGGAGACGCCTTCTCACTGTTTGCGCAGAAACTGTTACGCGATAACGCTGTTTCACCTCACTGGTGAGCTGTTTCGACGATATTTTCCTATCACTGAGAGCCAGTTTTTGTAAAATTCTGTCTTCTCTAATCGAGGTACAGGGTTTTCTGCCATTTTTTGGTCTGTTAACAAACGACCCACTCTCCTGATAGCGACTAATGGTTGTACGGACAGCACATCGCGAACATTTTTTTTTTTTTGCAATTGCAGCTATTGATAACTTCTGGGAATGCAGTAGCACTATTTGGGCGTGTTCCCCTACCGACAACTCGCGTGTTTTAGGCATTTTTCTTCAACAAATAACTGACACAACGTGAAAAAATAGGATAATCTAATTGATCTCTACCACAAACTCACAAACGCACGTTGCTCACACACTGCTAGAATGACACTAAATTTCTAAAATCCACAATTTCCCCTTTCCACCTATTCTTTTCAATAGGGGATTAACTAGGGTATTCAAAAACGCATTTCTGTAAATACCATTAACTATTTTTACGGTTAATTTCCGTCAGACTTGGATAATACCGAGAATAAGGGTTTTTACCTGGGGTGTTTAATACATCTGAACATGGTTGTATATATATATTGTTTAAGTGTATAGTTTCAGAATTCATATAGATTGTTTTATTTATTAACAAAAGAAAATGAAATGCCATGTAGAAAAAAAAATGAGCATTTCCAGCATATCATTTTGTTCGAGTTCGTCAAAGGAGTTAATGATTGGAAGCCGCGAAACTATTTGTGTCGTTTACGGACGAAATATAATTGGGAGTATAGCACGGAAATGATTTCTTGATTTAAAGAGAGCCATTTCAACATAAACGATTTCCAACTTTTGGTAAGACTATCAGACTTTGATGAAAATCGTCTGAATCATCTTTAATTCATGGTGGTCAGCGAAAATAAAGTCTGAAATTGGCCATTCTAATGGACCGTATCCATAATTTGAGATTTGCATTCTATAGTTAAAGTTTAAAAACTGGGTGTTTAGTTATCGCATGTTTTGATCGTAAATCAGAATCGATGTGTCAATATTTATGCCTCTTTGCTAACTCTTCAACAATATCGATCGTTTTTGTCTACCATTGATACTGATGGCAGAAAATGATGCCTTCATAGAACAGAGACAGAAAAGAATTTATATCAAAAAATAAATAGGTCTACGTAACTTAATAACTTTCTGGTATGGTTTTTAACTCCTTTCATGGAATTTTATTTTATAATTTCAATAGATTCAAAATGTCATCCGCGAAGTGGTAATTTAAGTTTATGAAACAGGAAAAGTCTCACGGTCATATCCAGTGAATAGGCTGTTTGATCGATGATGTTCGTTGAATTTTTTACCAAAAAATGTATATGTAAGGATCAATGTGTGGGACAGTAGTCGTAGTGTAATTCTAGGAACTGTTCTTTTACAAAGTTCCGTTTTCCGTCGAACACTCTTTCAAACTCTCCACAATATCCAAACTGTAAAACACCATGATAGTTAAAGAAAACATTCAATTTGGGTTTGATTTGACATGTTTTTTTTTCCACCTACATCTCCACACCCCATTTCATGTATATGGAATCCGATAGTTTTTAATAACCTGCTCGTAGTGCAAAAAAAATCAGTTCTTTTGAAACAAGCCGGTCGGAAAGCGTCTTGTATACTAACATTAATTAAAATAGAGCGTGACATGTCTAGACTCTAAGCCACATGTAAGCTTAAATGACGATTTTTTCCGTCACCATTTCTTGCATTTTATCGACGTTTTTCTCATTAGAAGGCGTTGAAGGTCGTTTGGAACGAGCTAAGTCTTTAACTCTTTCTCGGTTTTCTTTCAATGCTTTGTACAATTCGGATCATGCTTTAGAAAAATCTGATTCATTATATGACAATTGTCATTAATTCAGACCAATTTTTCTACGTATGCTTTTCAAAAAAACAATTCCCGATATTTATTTGAGAGAATGTAGGGGTAAGGAAAAATAGGGGGAATGTTTAAGAGAGATTAGAACTATTTAGTAATTAATTACAACATTAATAACTTTCTTTTATGTTAAATATCAATGTAATAACCTTTGATGTCATCGAAAGCATGTTCTAGGGTTTCCTTTACATGCAAATACGAGGATCGATCCAGAAATAAGGTTCCCAAAGAACTCCAGCCGCACGGGCAGGTGTGAGACGAAATCCGGCAACACCGCTATGTAGGTATGTTTCCCTACTCCGGATTCCCACCTGCCGCGCTTCGCTACGCCGCTCAGTCTTGGCTCAGTAGCCGTCCGTGATGGAGGTGCCCATTGCTGATCCCGCCGTGTGCGAGATTCGTTCCGTAATTAGGTTCTTGCACGCGAAAAAGACACCACCCGTGGATATTCATCGACAGTTGACAGAGGTGTATGGCGGCAAGTGTATGACCATTCAACACGTGCGTAAGTGGTGCAGGGCGTTTAGTGCTGGTCGGAAGGAAGTCCACGATGAAGAACGGAGTGGAAGACCTTCAATTTCGGAGGCGCTGATCGAGATGGTCCAACGCAAAGTGCTTGAAAACAGGAGGATCACCGTCCGTGAACTTGTTGCTCGGATTCCTGGGAGTTCTTACGGTACAGTTCAAAGAGCTTTGACTGAAAAATTGGGGTATCGCAAGTGTTGTGCTCGATGGGTACCGCGTATGCTGACAGTCGAACACAAAGAGAAACGCATTGACTGTGCTCGCCAATTTCTGCAAAAGTGTCAAGAAGATAGGGAAGGATTGTTGGACTCCATTGTTACGGGAGACGAAACGTGGGTGTTTCATTTCACGCCCGAAACGAAAGAAAAGTCCAAACAATGGCGTCGCTCAGGGTCACCAGTCGCAAAGAAGTTTAAACAAAGTCCTTCTGCTGGCAAAGTCATGGCCACTGTTTTTTGGGATCGCAAGGGGATACTGCTGATCGAGTTCATGGAACCTGGGACAACAATCAACTCAGACAGTTATTGTGCAACACTAAGAAAACTCAGGCGAGCTATCCAGAACCGCCGGCGAGGATGACTGACAAAAGGTGTAACGCTGCTTCACGACAACGCCCGCCCTCATGTCTCCCGTCAAACCAAGGAACTTTTGACCAACTTTGAATGGACTGTCATGCCCCACCCACCTTACAGCCCGGACCTCGCGCCTAGTGATTATCACTTGTTCCACAAGTTAAAGGAACACTTGAGTGGGCAACGCTTCCAGAACGACGATGAAGTCAAAGAAGAGGTGAAACGCTATCTGAACGGGCTGGCGGCAACGTTCTACGACACGGGGATACAAAAATTGGAACACCGTCTACAAAAATGCTTAGAAAGAGATGGCGATTATGTAGAAAAATAGAGCTAAGTGTCCTCTATCCAACGATGTAAATTTTGATGAGAATAAACAATCTTGTATTATTGTAAAAATTATGGGAACCTTATTTCTGGATCGATCCTCGTATATAATAGTAGTTTTAATGCTTTTCGGAATTTATTGTCTGATATTTCCTAAATGTTTTAGCAGAAAAAGGCATACATAAATTTGTTATTAGTTGATGGTGTCTAATCAATTTTGTCTCTGTCTGTATATTCTATGTACATACGTGTACACATAATTGGAAATGTCTTGTCATACGATTGTCATTTGCTATTGATATTATAAAAGAAATTACTTATAATTGGGCAATAAATGTCACTAAGCATTTGAATTCATTTATTGTTAATGACGCACAAATATAGGCGCTTTGTGGTTAACTCTATTCAATTCATTCCATATTAATATGAGTAACATTAAATTATCCCATTGCTGGTTACCGTATGTGTGGTCATAAAATGTTAAAACGTATTCACAAGATTCATCGAATATTTACTGATTAAATAAATCATAAAATAATCTCGTTTATTAATATTACTTAATATACAGTGTAATTTAATGAAACATATTTACTTTGTGTCCTTGTATCTTTTTAAAACAGAAACAAACCTATACAATAAAAATAGTATTTTTAAATAAAATTAAAATAATATAAAATATAAATAATAGGATGCAAATTTTGCCGCATTAAAACAAATTTGTAGTGACAATAACTACTTTTTGAACCTGCTATCGTTTTTGAAATTGTTGCATTGCCATATAAGTGGGAAATACGGTCAGCGCTTCATCACGTGTTCGCCGAGAACGTAGAATGGGTTTCGTCACTAATATGAATTTATGTAATGTACTGTGCGTTTTCGTTCGGAGGCGTTCACTTGTATTATGTAGTTTTCTACGTTGTATAGAATTGCATCGCGGCTACGTAGGTCGAAAAAACAACCATTATTTAATACAGAAAATAAGTTTATTTGTGAATTTCCAGATTAAATGTGCGATGGTGCAAAAGTGAAATGTTTAGTTTGGGATATACCGCTAATTCGCTGGACGAAATGTGACTGCAAAATCACGTCGTCTCTTAAAGACAACTGTGGTAACTTCTTACATGTCAAGTGTAAAATCCATGTTTTAGATCAGGCATGGGCAATCTTTGACATGTTGTGGGCCAAACTTTAATGTGCAAATACGTTCGCGGGCCGCGTTTAAAAGTAGTGCATTTTAAAGTAGTGTTCATAATTTTTAGCGATATATATCAGACATGAAATAGTGCGACAATGTCTCGCGGGCCGGACCAAATCTTACAGCGGGCCGGTTGTTGCCCACACCTGCTTTAGATCTTGTGGCAGAAACGATTCTACGATATTGTCCTGAGATAAAAGGTTTGACAAGGCACGCAAAAGCAGTGTTACTCAAATCCCCTAAACATATTCGAGAAGCTGACAATGTTCTGATATCTCCCAACTTCTGCAGTCGATTTTTACATGCTGGGAAGGAATGTGGTTAAGACAGCATTTCACAATTTTCTTTTCTACATTTTCAAAAAAAGTTTGTACCTTTACAATCTTATCCTAAAGAAGCAACTGCCATCAAGGAAAGTTACAAGAAATTTCAAGATTCTAAAGTTGGACAAATTTACAAACAATTTATAACAATTCTTTGTCATTACTGGACACAGCTATGTACACTACCGTTCATAAGTATTTGGGCACCCATAAATTTAGAAGAAATGATTAAAAGCACTAGTGAAAAAATGAAAATATATTTATTACATGTACATACATAACTAATTACAGTATCTGGCAATAGAATTACATATTATATTTAAATTTTCGATTCATCTATGTGACCTCCTTTGTTTTTTATAATGGCAGCACATAATCGCGGCATTCTTGCAATTACTTTTGCTAATGTATCCGGTGTTATGCGGACCCAAGCTTCCTGCAGTTTCCTCCACAAATCAGCCTCCGATGTTGGTACTGGTTTCCGGACCTCCCGATCAAGTTCCTCCCACAATAACTCTATTGGATTTAGATCGGGGCTTTGGAGAGGCCATTTCATAACTTCGATGGATCCTTCCGCTTCCAAGAGTTGCAAATAGTCTTTGCATATTTTGGATGTGTGCTTTGGGTCATTATCCTGCTGGAATACAAAATTCCTACCCAAAAGTCTTAATCCTGAAGCAATAGCGTTGGTCTCCAAAATGTTTCGATACTGCTCTTTCCTTAGTATTCCCTCAACACAATTCGTACCACCAAAACAACCCCAGATCATCACGGAACCACCGCCATGTTTAATCGTACAATACATTGCTCTGCCGCACGCTCACCTGTAGAGGAAAACACGTCTTCTGGACCCGAAAATTTCGAACTTTGACTCATCAGTCCACAAGACTTTACTCCACTGTTCAACTGTCCAATGTTGGTGTTCACGAGCCCAGTTTAAGCGTTTCCGCTTATTCTGTTTGCGCAATAACGGTTTTTTCATTCGTCCGTACAACAAACGTTTGATCGTTGTTACGCTTATTGACTTTGGACGGTCTGCATTGATTTCTGCAGCGATCTGTTTTTCGATTTCTTTTGCTTGTGATCACTAGCACGATCCTCAGCAGAAGTTGTCGCTCAACTCCGTGATTTATTGAGAACACTGAAAGTATTATTTAATTTTATTGTTTCGCAAGCCATCTTGATGGTGCGCAATTATAAGAGAACGCGTTTGAAATTTAAGATTCTACAGAAACGTAACTGAGGGCAATTTCAAAAATCTAACATGAAACTCGCCCGAGGTCATTAAAACATCATTACTAAACTTATCCTTCAAATCACAGAAAGACAATTACAAGAACTTGGAGAAAATGCGCTAATCCCCAGGTAGTCCCAATAACAAAACAGGTAATAAAGTAATACATAATGTTCTTTGATTTAATACTTTCCTTATACCTATCCAATATTCAAGAATGAATTTTATGCTGTTCAAATAATTTTATAAAATATGGGTGCCCAAATACTTATGAACGGTAGTGTACATGCTATCAATGAGGACAAGTGTTATAGCTAAAATAGCTAATGTACTAAAGAAAGATGCAGATTTTGCAGCATTAAAACAAATTTGTAGTGATAGTGAGTGCATAGATCCGTTAAGTATTAACAAGCATTCCTCTAGTTATGCAAATATTACGTCGGCAGATGTCGAACGGTCGTTTTCTTCATACAAAAAAAATTTTTATTTACCATGAACTCAATTTGTTAATCTTGGAAACATATATGATGTTTCAAATATTTAACTGATCTTATCCGGTTAGTGATTACACTGTGTCTGTGATTAACGCTGCTTAGAAGGATGTTTTATGTTTCATAAATTATATATAACTATTTATTTTATCTAATTTATGTACTGTGGTGAGCCGATCATACTCCTCACTTTAATTATTATATAAATAAAAAACATTTATTATTTCCAATTATAATTAATTAATGAATTAGTTACAATAAGAAGATATTTATATATAATACATAAATTGTGTACCTACTGTTGGCAATTGGACAATCTCAACCACTCTATAATTCAGAAACATATAGAACTTGTTAATACTAAAGAAGTGGTATTTCATCACGGCAACGTGATATCACGTACAAGTTTGAAGCCACGTTAAAAATTATTTTGTATAAACGAATGAACGCCTTATTTTCTATTTTAAGAAATAATATTCAGGTAAGAAATATAATGAGGGTGTCATGGAGATTATCCCTTACTCGGAATTGTTTATTGTATGATTTATTACGTGGACGTAATAGCCAGTCCTTACCTGATATTTGTGCGCTTGTAAGGGTATATTTTATGTCTATTACACAGTGAATACTCAATATTCACGTTGTTACTGAAGTGTCAGCAAGTGCTGTATGAGCGTATTTTTTTAAAGCATGGCAAGGAGAAAGCAACTAATTCTTGAACAAAGGGCAATAATTATTGCTTTACACGAAACAAATCTTTCTAATAGAGCAATCGCCCGAAAACTAAAAGTTTCCGAGTAATGTGTTCGTCAAACTATAAAGAGAATGGCAGAAACTGGCCCACAAGAGAAGATGAATCGCCGCCTTACAGCTCCGGAAATAGCAGCACAATATAACCACGAAGCCACGGTTAGCGTAACAACAACCAAACGTCGTTTAGCTGAAGCTGGACTTAGAGGTCGAGTAGCAGTAAAAAAAAACACATCTGTCTGCACAACATAAACAAAAAAGATTGACCTGGGAGGGAACACGCAGGTGCTGGACTGTCAAAGAATGGAAACAAGTCTTATGGACAGATAAAACAAAGTTTGAAATTTTTGGAAATAAACGCGTCGTCGTGTCGGGGAGAGAATATTAGATGAATCTGTGGTTAAGACAGTGAAACATGGTGGTGGAAATGTGATGCTTTGAGGTTGCTTTGGAGGTTAGCACATCGGAAAAATTGGTGCAAATCACAGAAAGACTGACAAAAGAAGTTTATTTGGGTATATTGCCAGAGCGATGGAGCTAATAGGACCGGGGGTTTGTTTATCAGCAAAATAACGACCCCAAACACACAGCAAAGATTGTAAAAAGGTTTTTCACCGACCAAACTGAAAGAGGAATCCTTACACTAACGACATGGCCACCCCAAAGTCCGGACTGCAATCCGATTGAGCTGTTATGAGATTGTTTAGAACGTGAAGTGCGTAAAATACCTCCTACTAGCAAGACAGATCTTTGGGGTAAGTTGCGGAATGCATGGAACTCTATCGATGAGGAAAGTAAAATTTAAACTAACTTATTATAATATTACTTAGATTAATAATGTTAATTGCTTGAATTGTATGTTAATTTAGTATTTAATAAATAAATTTGTCATGAAAATAAACAGTCTCTTTAATATCATTGCGCAATTAAACTTATCTGTAGTGCGTTTAAACTTATGGACGGTAATCTGGTACGTAGATTTCCGCGGTCGTGGTCCATGCTATCTGCTTCTGGGCTTCCGTTCACGATCAGTTTCAGTGCAGTAGTTTAGCCCTGAAGATGTCTCATACAAATGGGTACGAAACGTCGGCAGGTATACAAGTGACGCGGTTCCAGCCCGGACGCCCAGAAGCAGATATTATGTACGGTAGTGTATATAGTAACAATACGTTGTAGAATTAAGTTGAATGATTAAAAATACAACTTCTACAAGAAAAACGAAATGACTCTGAATAATACAATAGATGTGTACGTTACATAGTTTTAGTTAATTATACATATATAAAAAGTTTTATTGCAATAGAAAAATTAAGTGTTTTTAGAGAAATATGGGCGTGTCTGATCTACTAAATGATTTTTTAACATTTCTATACTTCAACATTAATTAAATTTGAAGAAAATTTCTTTATCTAAATTTCATTAAAACTCCTTTTTTTTATATTTTATTTGTATTAGTACATTTCATTTGCCGTGACTTTATATACTTCGAAAAAAACCCAAAACAACTTTTCCCGTCAACGCTATTTGATTTTGGAAAATATACAAATATTTTTGAAAGTAATTGTATACGAACATTAATTTAAAAATACAATTTTTAACAGTTATTTTACCATATTTGCTTTGTTCAGAGTGTTTTTAGTTAGAGCCGAATTGTTGGTGAACGATTAATTTAAACAGAATGTAAACAGTAGAATATTTAAAATAAAAACACGAATGTTATAAATAGAACGGCAGCAAACACGTAATTACCTATTTTGTTTACGAATTAATGCGACTGAAAGAAGAAAAATATACGTTCCACGTTCATCCGTTTATTTTGTAGTCTGACGTCAAGATATTTTGGACAAGGTACTCGGACCCCGACAGGTTTCTAATGACGTTCGTTCTTACATTATAAGATGCGAAAAAAATAGAAAATATGTTTAGAAAATACGATAAATTTGTTTTCTTATCAAATAATATATTTTTATTCGAAGGTCGTTATTTAAATGAATTACATTTTTTAATTTCGTTTTTTTAGGAAAAAAGAAAAGTATTATTGTTTATAAAAAATAGAATAGCTTACGTATGTAATTCTATAATGTCATTGTATATAGAAAACAAGGCTTCTATTGACGTTATAATTCTTGGCCATTAAATTGGAATTACTAAGAAAGTTTGTAAGTTTAGCATAAAACTTGAATAAAAAATTCTTTTTAATAAAATTTAATAAAGTATGTTCGTATTAATTAATATTTCATCTAGTCCCATTTAATTTTAGCGGTAACAACTATTGTTTTGTATACGAATACTGATCAAATATAAACACATATTTGATTTAAAATTAGTTTTCTCAAATACAGTCAAAGTAACGCTTTACTTCACTACGTACTCCTCCCCCTCTCGAATTATACCCTTTTCTCAAGGAGGTAACAGTTTTCGGATACCATTTTAATAGAATGAAGCTCATGACAATCCAACTAAGTGCGAACAAAGATTTCGACATCGTTTTCCTCTTAGTCATTTTCAGAGGCCCGAAAATGTGAAAATCACATGGCAACAAATCCGTGCTATAAGCTTGAGTGTTTTCAAGTTCTTTCTTGAAGTTTTTTCCGTGTTAGAGCAGCTGTATGGAGCTCGCGTTGTCAAGTAGAAACAACACTTATCAGACGGGGCAGCCACGTTTTTTTCGTCTGCCAGTTTGACCTCATCAAGAAAGTTGCAGTACTCGGTGTTGATGATACGGCGGTCATGCAAAAATCAATAAGCAATCCCTCTGTCCCTAAAAGCTGTGGCCGTAACTTTGCCGCTAACGAGTGAGTTTTGGTTTTTACGGAGGTTAGTTTTCCCTTTCTCCGCCACTTGATGCTACTTTGTTTCGACGAATGTAGTGATGAATCCGCGTTTTATCGCAGCTAACAGCTAGAAAGAAGTCCCCTCTTTCTTTGAAAACGGTCGACATGTAGACCGGAAATAATGACTCGCTCAGCATTTTTTTCTTCACTAAGCAGACATGGGACCCAACAGGCACAGACTTTCCTGAAACCCAAACTGTTTTTAATCATTGTCTGTACACAACCAAAGCTTGTGATTTTCGGACATTTCCATAAACGGATGTGCCAATCTCCTCAATAAGGCGCTGAATCTCGGCAATGTTTTCGAGGTTTCGCTTGTTCGAGGACGGCGAGAATGACGCTCATTTTCAACTGTCTGTACCAAGCTTTCGCACGATTCTATGTTAGGGTATCGTTCTTGAACTGTCGTTGAAGTTAGTTGATTCGATATTGTCACGAGTGAGAAACTTAATTATGATGCACTACGCAATTTATGTGTGTACCCCCCCTCGCCTTGTTTGTGCAACTAAACCAGGAAAAAATCAGAACGGTTGAGCCGTTTTCCCACCCCTGACATTCCATCAAACGGTTTCTAGAAAACAGACCGACACCGGATGCCTTTCTCGGTCAGAATTTGAAAAGGCATGTCTATATTTGATCGGCTTCCGTACATTAAATTATTCCATATGAAATGTCTGATTTTATTGTATGACAAAAGCTTTTTGATTTTGCAATATTTTCATTAATCAAAATATGCACCGTGCACATCAATTACTTTCTACCAACGTGTTTTTACTGAACAAATGCCTTTCGCAAAATAACTAGAATTTTTTGAGGCTATTAAAGTGTTGGCTTCGTAAAAGCAACACCAGATTTTTAAAAATGTGGTATTCGATTGATGGAATATCCGGTGAGTAAAGTAAAGTGTATGCTGGATAATCCCGTATCCTTATTCTATCAGCCATGTCATCATTTGCGATCGAGGTCTTACATTATCATGGAATATTATTAGAGGTTTTGTTGACTAATGCTGGTTATTTAGTACAAAATTTGCATAATGTTAATCTCGTGATAATATTTTCCCGTAATAATGGTTTCTCCTGGTTCAAGAAATAAATCGTGAACTAATGACGCCTTTAACATCTTGTTTAGAAAAATTAATCAGCATCCAACCATTGTCTTAATCTTTTCAATGATCGATATAAGGATTTTTTATCGCATGTAACTACAATCCGTAGCAAAAAAAAATGGTTTTTTAGATTCTTCTTATGCAGAATATGTTTCGTACTGTCACAATATTTGAGAATGGTTAAGTTCATTTTCTTAACTTTCTCACTTTTCCGATCACTGCTTTCAGAACCCCTTCAACAACGACTTTTTTGGTCGTCCTCGAGGTTTATCTTCGAGATTTTCGTTGGAACTTTTTAAACCAATGACGGACACGACAAATTTATAGAATCTAAAAGTTAAGTTCTCGACTTACGTCATGAAACACCTTGTACATTTACGAGCGTTACAAGCGTGACGTAATTATTATGAACACTATAATATATTTATAAATCATATTACCCCAAAATTATCGCAAAGCAAAACTGTTTATATCAGGGTGTTACAAATGTAATGTCCGTTTTTTCCTTCAGTCTGAACTGAATCGAACCTGTATGAAGACGTGTATGTTTTTGGTGAAAATTATTATTGTATTTGTAGAAAAGGGTATTTATTTTGAAGTGTGTACCTGTTCCATTTCTTGGAAAGATTAATACACCTGTCCTTGTCTCGCCTATGGAAATGCTGTCGGCAAGAGATATTCGGGAAATTTACCTCTTTCAATTTAAAAGGGATTAAATGCAGCTGCAGCAACGCGAGAAATTAATCAGACGTTCGGTGAAACCACGTGTAATGAACGCACATTACGGCGATGGTTTAAAAAATTCAGCGAGGGAAATTTTGATTTGGAAAATGAGCCTCGCGGATATGCGCGTAGCACCGTTAATGACGACGAGCTGCGTGTAGAAGTTGAAAGTAATCCGTCGACAACAACAGTGCGTAGCCTTGCAGAAACATTTCTTCGATTGGTAAAGTGAAGAAACTCGATCGATTGGTGCCGCACCAATTAACGGAAGCCAATAAGCACCGTCGATTAGAGGTGGCTACCTCTTTGGCTAATCGACAGAAAGTTGAACCGTTTCTTCATCGAGTGGTAACGTGTGACGAAAAGTGGATACTTTATGATAATCGGAGACTGTCAGGACAATGGTTAGATCGAGGTGAAGCACCAAGACAGCATGCACGAGCATCACTTCACCCGCGAAAGATTATGGTGACTGTATGGTGGACCAGTAAGGGTATTAGTCACTATTCATTTTTGCAACCTGGTGAAACCATAACGGCAGCGTCCTATTGTGCCGAACTGGAAACTATGCATGGAAAATTGAGCCGCTTGCAGCCCTCACTAATCAATAGACATAGACCCATACTTCTTCATGATAATGCAAGACCTCATGTTGCACGACAGACAATCCAAAAACTTTCGGAATTTGGTTACGAAATTCTCCCTCACCCACCTTATTCACCTGACCTTTCGTCAACTGATTTTCATTTTTTCCGAAGTTTAGACAATCACTTAAAAAATAGGGACTTCCCTGACCGGGAGTCTATAATAGCAGTGTTTGAGCAATATGTGAGCCCTCAAAACCTAGATTTCTTTTCAAAGGGAATTTTTCAGCTTCCGGGCCGTTGGCAACAAACTATTGATGTAAATGGAAACTATTTTGCAGAATAAATATTTAAATTTTTTTAAATTTAGACTTTTTTTATTCCTTACAAAATCGGACATTTCATATGCAACAACCTGATATTTACAAAAAAAAAACATTTAATAGATTCAAAGATAATGGCTAGCGTACAACAGGAGAATACTCGAATTATTTTATCTGAAAAGACATATCAACGCAAATCAGATTTACAATATTTCTGATGCAATACAATTCGAAACAAAGCATATCAAATCGGCGCTGATGGAGATTCTAGTGCAGTTATTACAAATTTTTTATGGCAATCAGCATTGTCAAGAATAAATTAATACTCATTCCGTTTTCATTATACATTTATATGATAAAATACTGTCATCTTGTTTTTGCTATTTAAATGGATATTTAGATGGTCATCTAACTCACAAAACGAACGTTGTTGATGTGTAACTATATATGCTTTCTCGGTCAAATGCCATGTAAAGAAGCGCTAGTAGCAGTTATAGAATAACTCAAAACATCCAGAACATAAATCAAGAGGAAAGATTAGCGTGTATTTACACTTTTAGACCTGTAGGAAAGTTCTGTCACATTTTTCTTGTCTAGATATTAAGTAAGAACCGTTAAAATGTTTGTATGACATTTTAGTTCAGGGTTAAAACTATGTGTTTCTATACTTATATGTGCAAACTTCATAATGCTGTTGCTGTGAGCTATTTTTGCGTGTGGATAAAATATACTACTTGTCATATGGATTTAAGAAACTACACAAATTTCGTTATTTCAAATTTGTGTCTTTTTTAGAGTGGATTGGCAACGATATTACCCTAGTTCCAACAGGTTATGCAGTAAAGTTAAAGATTTTGTAAAACTTCGTAAAATTTGTTTGTTAAGTTAAACCCTATATCTTTTATCTATCATTCATTATTTGTTATACGCTTCGCGTATAACAAATAACTTTTATCGCGTTTTTTAATGAATTGTTTTTTCAAATTAAATACAGAATGATTTTTTAAAAACTCTAAATAAAATATATACCTGTAGCTTCACCACTGTTTACCTTAAATAGTTATTTGCTTATTTGTATAACGATTACACAAATAAAGCAAGTCGTGTGATATATCATTTCAAAGAACTTTTCTCGATTAAGCTTTTAATGATTATAATATTGTCACAACCCTTTTCATTATGTTTCGTCTCTAATTATTTATCAATTTTGGCGTGCTTTTTGTGTTTTGTCATTTGTCAATTCGTAGTCAACCACTGCAGCCAGCCTTCATGACACTGATTTCTTTATAAGCCCTTCCCTTTAGAAAATCGCGCTCACATTCTCACAACCCACAATCCATGCCCTAACATACAATACAAAGTGGTCGACAGTCAATTGTTCTCTGCAACTAGTACACGTGGTGCATTCACGCTTCAGTATATCCCGTTCACGGTCGACATTTAGCTCCAACCTCCTACACATAGTGGAATACAATAGTAGAAATACATATCCATACGCATGTGCACCTATATATCGTTTGTATACCTACTGTACTACCTAACCTTATAGATTTTATTCTTGCAGCTTTATTGTCTACTTTATCACAGTATTTAGGTTGATTGATTTTGTTTTTACATACTATTTTCTTTAATTATATTTTAATATATTTAAAACTTTAAAATATCTTTTTGTTTAATTTAGTTAAATAAAATTTTAAGGACAACCTTCTTGTTTATTTTTTTCAGTTTTTCATGTGTTCAGGATTTTTGATGTTTATTATAAGCTAGTTTACTACAATTAGTTTTCACAACTTCAACGCTAGAACTAGAACTCCATACTCCTACATCACTGTACTTCTTAATTAATTTGGTTCACCGTAAGCCATTTTTACTTTTTTTTTAATGTCATAGCGTTTGTAGTGGCTTGGCTTCACAACGAGGGGCAGTTTTCCGACGCATATAATGTTTATAATAAATTTGACGCCTACGACGTGGTGCTTGAAAATTACTTTTATTACCCCAGATTCGTAATAATTTAAAGCTCACAACATGCGTTTTGTAATAATATAACAAATAAACGAAAAACATAGACCTTAACTTCTTACAAGTTTACATATTTTCACAGAAATAAACAAATAGACGAAGGGCGTAAGGCTTAGCTCCTTACAGGCCCGCAAATTATGTAATCGATATGCAAACAATATGATTCATTATCCACGTACAAACCTAACAGAAGTCTTCACTTCGTATTGTTATTTTCCGTATTAAGCTTGGCGAACTCCTCATCTTTTACAGTAAGGAGGGGTGAAAAACGAACCCATGAAATACTTTACACACATTAAATTATATACACTCACTTGCGTAGTCGTGACAATTCGGAAAAATTAATTCATATATAAGGAGGATATTCGGTGAAGATATGTTAAAGCCGATAATGCATATATAAAATTAATTAACGAAAAAAATGTAAACTTGACAGAGGCACAAATAGAAAATGAATTCATATAGACGTACAATTTGCGAAGGGGTAATAAACAAAAAAAAATATTTGCGGATAGTAAAACTAAATTTGGTTAAAAAACAGTTACTTTGCACTATTAACATAGAATAAATACTTATTTCGGATTTACTTGCTGTATCTCGATCGTCAAAATTATTATGAGCAGTAGTGTATGTGTATGTGTAACTGTATATACTGAGTCGCCTAAAAATGGTAAATAAACATACTCTACATGTGGTATAGTATTGTCGACTTTGTAGTCGGCGACGAGGTGCCTGTTTATGCAATGCGTCATGCATATTTAAAACTATTTGCCTTTTCATTGAGACAGGTGTAAAAAATGTGAGGAGATTTAATCGAAACATAATTAATTGTTATTACGATATCATATTCCAGGTAGTTAAAGGAATTAAAAAAAATCATGACAAGGAAAGAGAGAAAATACAATCGCTGACCGTGTAATTAAAATGCGTATTTAGAATGTTAATAAAACGTAATTAGAGTCGTTATTAAAATGTTAGTTTTAATTTTTAATTGCAAAAAGACAGAGTGCAGGAAATGCGAATATGTAGTAGTATCTACAGTTATCTACATTACTAAAAATATGTTTCAAGAGATAAAAATCGTTTATACTTCATAATAAAGACCGGAACTAAAATTGCGGAATAGTTCAAACTTTTGCTTATATTATAAAAGAGGCGGCACATGAACTTATTGTTAGAAAACTATTGTAAATATATAAAATAACATTTAAGTCTGCTTTTAATTCCCGGGAGCAGAACTATTACAAAAAAGAAAAGAGATGAAAACACCTTACAATTAATCATAGTAAGTGTAGTTCAGTATTAATTTTCAAATAGTATTACTATTTATATGATTTGCTGTAATGCTACTCGGATGAGGAAATGTAAATATGCATACTTGTTCGACAGAGGAAATATTGCATATTGTCTTTTACAAGAACATAGGTAACGAAAGTGTAGGTTTCCATAATATTTAAGTTTTCATATATAAAGAGTATTTCAAATTTCGCGGTTTTTTTAAAGAATAAATAAAACACATAATTTGCATTCACTTTTAAAAACTTTTTATTGGTAATTGAAGTATCACTTATGACATTTATATGCGAAAAATAGTATCTGGCCTCCTCTTGCAGCTCCGCAGACGTCCACTCGAGGCTCTATCTCACCAATGACACGAACAAATTTAATCTTTCAAAGCAGGAATTGATTGTGGATTGTTTTTTATAAACCTGACGTTTCACATAACCCCAAAGAAAATAGTCTGACGGTATCAAATCACATGATCTTGGTGGCCAATTAACATCACCGTTTCTTGAGATTACACGTCCAGGAAATTTTTCTCTCAATAAATCAATTAATTTATGTGCAAAGTGAGGTGTAGCACCATCCTGTTGAAACCACATAACCTCTAGATCAATATTCATTAATATAGGCCACAGAAATTCGGTTATCATCCGACGATATCGATCACCATTGACAGTTACAGCTTCACCAGCAGCATTTTCAAAGAAGTAAGGTCCAATTACACCACCTAACCATAATGCACACCAAACAATCATGCATTTTGGATGCATAGGTTTCTCATGAACAATTCGTGGATTTTCCTCACCCCAGATACGGCAATTTTTTTTATTAACATAGCCACCAAGATCAAAATGTGCCTCATCGGAAAACATTATTCTTTGAGAAAAATAAGCTTGTTGTTCATTGATGAAATTGACAAATGAACGACGCTTTAAATGATCTAATGGCTTCAGTTCCTGTGTTATTTGAACCTTATATGGCCTCAGAGCCAAATCCTGTAAAATGCGCTATGTTGTTGATCCACTAAGTCCAAGTTGTTGTGAACGTCGTCTAATGGACACTTTTATGAACCAAACCAAGATTTTCTTGTGAACGACTACTACGACTGTATTTTTCACTTTTTTGATTTTTCACGGAACCGGCCTCTTGGAATTTTTTAATAGTTCGACCAATAGTGCTTTCAGATGAACGATTGCGTAAACCATAAAATTCACGTAATTTTCTAAAAACTCTTTTCACAGAACGCTGATTTTCATAAAATAATTCAACAATTTGAAAATTAATACATTATTTTAATAACGTGTGCATCGTCATTGTACTGATTGTGTTTTCATTTGTGTAAACCGCTGTATAACCGTCATTTAACTTCACGATTGCGGTTTTTAATAATAAAGTTAGTGATTCAATTCAAAGGGTTTCCAACACGTTGTTAATAGGTATTTAAAATTCTCAACCAGATGAACAGTTATTATTTTTGCGAAAGATAGTAAAATGTGGTATATTGTTGAACTTGGAAATTTAATTACTTAGATTTTTTTAAATAATTATTGTGTTTCATTTCCAGTCTTAAGTTAATTGTACTACCAGTACACCATGCTACCATTATTTTTATTTAAATAATAAAAGCACTTTATTTCTGTCTAGCTTATTTTGAATATAGGTGTGCTAATTAGGTGCATGTCATTTTATGTCTAATGGGTAAAATCAATGCCATAGAAGGAGGCGATTTTTAAAGATAACTGCCAATATACCAACCGTAACACTTAAAACATTTAATGTTAATGTAGTTTTATTATAATCTGTATGTATGTTGTCGTTAGGTCATTTACTCAATTTAAATTACTTTTATCATACTTTTTCTCGTACTGTAGCACGCTCTGCAAACTCTATTATCTTTTCTCGATATAGCACATCAGCAAGATCACAACGCCTTCGAGAAAAACTAATGATGTTGTCAGATCACTTAATTACTTTATGCAAAAAGTATTACATTTGCGTAAATTGCTGAACTTTTTGATATTACGATCAGTCATATTCTTTGAAACTTAATTGAAATTTGTGACTGGTGAGTGCAGATTTTGAGGGTGACTATATAATGTTCTCATCAAAACACCAATACATACTAAATATACTTTTCACATTTTTATAAAAACTTCTCTAAAAAAAAAACTGTGGTATGAACAGCGAAATATTCATTACTACAACGGCCACACGGCAAAACCCGGAAGAAGTCTGTATCATTCATAAATCTGTCCGTGAAAGTCTACGGAATTTAATTACATTTTTAATATTTACTTTATGTACAGAAAATATACCGTTTATTTATTCAAATAAAAAGAAAAATAGGACAGTCATTGCAGACCTACTTTCAAACAAGTCAAAGCCAAGCAAAATTATATTTATGTTCGTGTGTAAGCCTATGAGGTAATTGATTCCCTAACCGTGTCGACAGAAATAAATATCGGATGATAACTATATAGTTTTATCTCGCTCTAAACGTAATCTTGTATTCTCACGCCTTTATACTCATACAAGTACACAGACACAGTTGGACCAGGATGCGTCTTTTTATAAATTTCAACCTTCGAATTGTTCAACGACGAACGTATCGCAACCGACGTAGAGCCTTTCACCGAACATTCGCCGCTTAGTGCCGAATAATCGAACGCAAAAGAGTTGGCGAGCCGTAAGAAACGATCATAGAGTTCACGTGTGCGAGTGTGCAGAGATGAAGGGGGGACAGGGATGGCCCCCGTACGTGTGCACACCCTGGACGATCTTCGCCGTACGGTGAACCTGTGGAAAAAGGCGACCACTCGTCTCACCTCATAACATTCGCTATCTTTCTCTATATGATTATTTTCGTGAATTCTTGTATATCCGTTATCAGAACCGGCTGCGCATTAGATCCAGTAATTTTGTTTTTTTTTGTAAATAAAATATAGCTTACAATACATCAAATCAATAATCAAAGATTGGCATTAAAAAATCTTTTTTCATTAATTTTAAAAAAATATTACAAATCACGTGCATAGATTAAATTTTTGTAATTTGTTTGTTATGTCTTTATAGCGTACTCTTAAAATACTTCAAAGACTCGGAGAATTAAAGTTCTTTGTACAGTCTGACAAATAAGGAAAGGACCAGCATAATTTCAAAATGATTTATTATGAAGCAAATTAGAAAAAAAAACCAAAGGACCTTCTAACATAATATTAGTAACATAACATTAGTATTATCTTGCTTTGTATTTATTAATAATAGTTTTTTGTTGATTATTGGGTCAAGTCTTCGGAACATATTTTTTACCAGATTTACTAACGAATTTGTCAAAATAATTGACTATCTTTAGTTAGTTTCTTTCCATGAAATTTAAACTTCACATACGCCAAAATATTCTCAAACTAAAACTGTGACGATTAGATCAAAAAGTGGATACGATTTTCAGTTTTCCACCGCGTGCACAAAAGTCAATGTTTTGGATAATAAATTGATGGTAGTAGTTTCATATATTATTATCCTTTTTTGGGCGATTCAATTTCTAGCAAATGCATGCATGCATGCCACTGAATTCCCGTTTGAAGAAGCCACTCCAAAAGTGTCCTTTGCTGGGTGTTTACCAATTCTCTGGATAATTTTATTGCTTGAAGTGGACAACGAATGATTTACAATATTAAACTTACTGTTCGCTCTTTTTTCGGCGGGCAGTTAGAAGCTTCATCAGTAAAAATTACATGGGCTCAATTACAATTACGATTTTCTATTGCCCAGACCAATCTTTTTCTTACACGAATTTCGCATAGTAAGGGTTTTCTTAAAACACTCTTTCATTTATTTTATGACCACGTAGAAGAGTACATATACTTAAATATAAATTTATACCCTCCTGCTTTAATTTCAACTGTCCCTGATGTAATGTTAATCCTAGTTAATCCGACCTATGCCACTTCCAGTATGTCGTCGACTGTATTTGTTTCCAAGTAAAGATGCACTATGTCTTAATAAATTTGTTCGATGTCCTTATATAAATAATTGGTAACTCTATTTGATAATGTTTTTGGTCCGTTCCGGTGCGTAGAGAGGAAAACCACTTCTAATTATTTTATATATTCGCTCTTAAGAAATATGTGTTGTTTCTTAAAAGTGGATAAAGCACAACTGAGAATTGTAGAAGTCATGGGTAAACATCCGCTGTATCTGCTTTTCTACGAATTTTATTTGAACACCTACCACACTTCAATTATGCTGATCTCTTTTTTACTTGACAGACTATACATATATCAGGAGAAAACTGAAAAACGCTTTTACGATTTGGTATTTGCTCCTGATTTCTGTACTGACCGCAATTTTTTTTTGTTTAGGATCGATGAGTTAGAATTCCTTTTACATACTATTATTTTATGGGACTAGCGAAACGGTTTTTATATAGAAAGTTTTTAATTTTGATATATTTTTATTTTACTAAAGAAATATTTAATGTATAGAATTTCACTAAAGATGAATTTGTTTAAAAGCTTGTCAAAATTAAAATCGATGTTTTTAATTATAATTTTTCCAAACTATATATATTTCGTGATTCGGTGACGGTATCCGGACCTGGTTCGTATATTATATTGGTATGAGCTTTGTAAAATGTGTTTCATTTGAGATATCTTACCTGTCCATACGACAGAACCGGCGACCGCATGTTGAGAACCGGATGCAGCTATTTCGACACCGCGAATATCCGGATCTAAATTGAAACGACATGACTTTCGTTTGAATAGAAAACGTGTTTGATTGTTGAATAGTAATTTTTTTTTAGTTTTATATATGTGAACAAATGATGCTAAACTATAAAAAACGAAATTATTTTCACTAATTAAAAATAATTTGATTTTGAAATAATAAAAAATCAATAACATATATCCGAATATTATTAGATATTAGAATTTATTTGTATAAATGTACACATATGTATGTATGTATGTATCTACTAATTGCAGCAACTTTTACAAACCATATTTATAGTTCTTTATGTCTTTAAATACATTTCGTGGCTACTTTTACTATGCCTATGCTGCTGAAGATGTAACATTATAAAATATTTGCTAGTTGAATTTTTGTCACTTTCATTTCTTTATATTACTAAACAGTAGCGTTTTGTGAAAGTGCGGTGTCTGTTGGGAATACTTCTGGAAAACATAAAATTTAGAAAACAACTTTATTCGTATGTGCTCGAACTAATTTGTGAAGCATTGTTTTCACTCTCGAGTTGACACTTTGGAAATCAATGTATGAAATCTTGTAATGTTTTAGCAGACGAAAATCACTCACTTCAAATTTATTTTTTTTATTTTTACTTTTGATGTTTGGGAATAAAAAGAAAATCATAAAGTGGAAAAACAATGAATAGGGAAAACGAGTAGTTAAATTTACATTTCTATTTGCAAAAAATCAATGGTTTAACTTGCTATGAACACTGGCGTTGTCGTGATGAACAATAATTAGCTGACCTCAATTATTTCTTTTTATTTAATTCGTAACTTCCGGGAAACAAATCACGCGTTCTTGAATTCTAAGTTTATCGCCCCTACAACTGAAGAAACAAGTGATTATTTGCTTCGCAGCATTGCTTGAACAAATAAGCTCACTTTGAAATATCCAAGTGATAGATTGTTGTTCACTTTTAGGCATGTATAAATAAATCCAAGTAAAATCAATAGTAACGATGTATACCTAAATTTGAATGCCAATGCCCAAGTATATCTCAAGTTCACGGTCAACAAGGGGCGTTGATGGACGACATTAACGAAATTCGTTCCTGAGAATTATACGCTCACGTTGAAATTCGACAAACCTATTATACATACCACTTGGATGGCATAAAAATCAAATAAAATTGATCGATGTATTTTTTCGGTGTTAAACCACATTAAAAATCATGTCTCGAAAAATTTTCACAAAGTTCAATGTTTACAAAAGTTTCCTTTTAAATGCTTTGCAAACAAAACAAGTATGAACTGTTAATTGAATTATAGGTTAGAAGTTTCAAATGACAATTGAAAAACATAGACAGCCCTTAAAAAATCCAGAATGAACGTAAAAATGTCTAATTGACTTTTAATTATTGAAGGATTAGTAAAGTAAAATACTTGTACTTCGACGGATATTCATTACTGTTTTTTTTTTGCTATGCAATGTATATTTAAGTGCTTACGTTTTGAAACTGTCTTTGGTTCTATTATTTTCTTATCATTTATTTATTTATTTTTCGTTTTGATTATTTATATTAATTTATTATTATTTCGGCATTTAGTTTTTCCATGTATAATAAATTTAAATACATAAATTACTTTTTTGCTTGTACTTTACGGCAATACATTTGAAAATATACAGTATCTAGCAATTAAGTTAGCTTATGTCTCAGTTATGATGAATAATAAACTTTAAATACACATTATTATACTCACCCGGAAAGGTAAATGTACATATTTCTTAACTGCACAGACTGTTAGCTTAAAATATACATACATTTATTTATTTCATTCATAGTATTAAGTTTTGGGGTCGCTAATCCCTTGCCGAACATATAATTTTTACCTGCGTTTACTAAACTCTAAACCCTAGTGGTATAACGGTAACCGTTTCTTAGCTGAGAAATGGATTGTATAAAAATATATCGCGAACATTTTAAAATGTTTTCTTATATTAAATGTTAGTTACTGTTGCTAATTTTTTAATTACATGTCATATTCATTGAAGTCACGATACATCAAATTTATGAAACGAACACTTTTGGAATGTTATAGAATGAAATGTGTAACACAATGTGCTAAACATCTTCCCGTTATGATGGTATGGTCATGCTGGAGCTAGAATAGAACCTACAAAGGGTACTAGGAAAGTTTTGTAATACAGCTTTGTTTATTTAATTTTTTCTAAGTAATTTCCTCTACACTCAATACACCTCTCCATCCTCAGAAACCAATCTTTAAACCAGTTCTGCCAAGTTTCACTAGGGAGTAAAGCACACTCGTTGTCCCAGCCCGCAGATGGTCCTCATCACTGGAAAACCACCCCCGAACAGTGCAAAGTCGCAGGAAGCAAGATCTGGACTGTTGGGACGGTGCTCGAGAAGTTTTAATCCTGTCGTGGTCAAATATTCGGTGCAGGCTTTGGCGCGGTGAACTGAAGCATTATCGTGATGGAGGAACCAGGTGTCCATTCTTGACTTTGGCCGCAGGCTCTTCATAGATCCAATGACTATAGGCAGGCACTATTCAGTATACCACTTAGCTGTGACTGTCTTCTGTGTGTCTAAAACGACGCGTTCCACAATTCCACTCAATTTGAAAAATACAGCTATCACTTTCTTCTTTACAGATCGGGATTTTCTGACAACTATGGGTGTGTCCTTATAATCAAAGACCCAAACTTTGTTTTGAGCTTTGGTCGGCACATGGTAATAGAACAGCCAAGTCTCGTCACTTGTCACGATGTTGTTCACATACCGAGATTGTCCCTTATTAAACTTTTTTGCATCTCCCGTCACCAAATCACACGTCGTGTCATCTGCTCTTCAGTTACTCGATGCGGCACCCAGAGAGAAAAAAGTTTCTTCATGTGCAAATGATCATGCAGAATCGAACGAATTGCTGGTGCATTTAGGCCTGAAGTACCCTCTATCTGTTGGTAGGTCACTCGCCTGTCCTCGCTAAGCATTTTCCCCACGGTAGTAACGTTTTCCACCGTAACTGACGTTCGTGGCCTTCCCGGCCTCTCAGCATCCTCCACTGTTAAATTTCCCCTTTGGCGTTCTCTATACCACCTGAATATCGTTGTGCGATATGGACAAACATCTCCTAGTGCAAGAGTCATTCTTTTGAAGCACTGGTCTATGTTTAAACCATATTATATACACCTAATTATAACGCAAAACTGCCCTTATCTCATTTCGTGACCACGATGCCATCGCAAGCACTTTACACTCTCACTGCTAATGAATAACTGAGCCCATCGACATGGCGCTGCGGCTACTATGTACGTATGAACATGTCTCAACATGCAGCAACAAGCAGCTGCCTACGATTCATTGTTGCGTCATATTGCAAAACTTTTCTGGTACCCTTTGTATGTACTTTATCGAAAGGACGATGAACTAGTATCGATACAAAAATGTAATAGCATTCTGGTGGCATTTATTACTTCACTAAATGCAGAGGAAAATCCTTCCATAGAGATGGAGCTCCGTGCAGGCACGGCAGAGTCTGTCATTAACTGTGAGGGGTGTAAATAAATTTCTAAATCATTTTCCCACGTTAGAATGTTTAGGAATTTTAATTAGATGTGTTATTTGCAATACTAGCATTTTATCGTATGATATGGATTGTAAAAGATATATCAAAAGCAAACGTCACGTGTTGAATGCAAAATTCTTTCATTCATAATCGATACAAACGACAAACGTTTCCTGTTTATCGTTTGTCTCGATTATTACCCTTAAATATGGAAAAGGATACATCTGGTCTATACTCTCGACATGAACGTGTATGTCCATTGCCTGTTCATATCCTACTAGTGCCAATACTTTTGTTTTCTGTGTATTAATTTTCATGACATAGATAATATTTTATTCTACACTAGGATGAAGTTTGTGTGAACTCTCTCCAGCAAACACCACGAATACACATTCTAAAATGTTTATTATGTCTAAGGTCTTACATCCTATATACAGTTTCTTTAGCTTTAGTTTGCATAATTCATGAACACTGTGATCAGCGACGGAGTTATACCTCCTTCCTTGCCTTAATTCATTCTGGAGCACAAATTCTTCTATACTTCATGTTATTGCTCATTATATAGTTCGTTATTATGATACATTTTTAATTGTTCTTTTCAGTTCTTGTGTTGTAGTAGATAGCAAAAAATTATTTGAACAGTGATAAAATATACAGGTGTTTTGAAATTACGAATAAAAGTCACCAAAGACATAATTCGACTATCATGAAAATTTTAGAGTCTTACTTTCATAGTTTAAACAAAATTTATATTGATAATGTAAATCCAATAATCACAACAACTCTTTGTCTTTAAAAATATGATATTCCTCCACCTAGAATCTTGTATCGTGTAAATTTATTGTTCTTTAGTTATCGGTGTATCTAAATTGCTTTATTTCCAATGTGGTTACGCTACCTGAAGACATTTTTGAATTACTTTATTCAGAATGATTTTTGCTAATTACGTAATGTTAGAAAATTTTTAACGAAACGATCAGATCGTTTAATACTTTTGGCAATAGCCCGGTCTAAAAACAAGTCTGGCCTTGATTACTTAAATTACGAACAGAGGTATTGAAATTGATCTTATTTAAAAGACGATCGATATTATTGTATAACAAAAATAAATTTAGTAAACAGGAATCTGCAAGCTGATCTTCTATCTATTCGATATTATTATTTATTGTTGTAAGCAGACTCTCCCAGAGTAAAAGCTAGCTCCGCTTTGTTATTGGTTGGATTAAGGCTTTTCAAATGAAAGTATTTATCACATAAGGATGACCAATTTTTTCCATATTTACAAATTCACTGAGAATGTTTAATATTTATGGCTCCCGAAAAAACACTAAACAATGTAGTGCCGTAAACTTCAAATTTAAACTTTATAATGTTGGTACTTTCTATCGTAGTCATTCTTTTCGAACAATAACCGCCGTATAGATGGCATTACATTTGGAACTAGCCTCGTAATTTAGATCGTACAAATGTATTGTATAGAATCCTGAAGGAATCTATATTTCAGAAATAGCTACAGTTATCAAATATAAAATCATAACATCTGAATCCGCTTGCAACTGCTTCATCTACGTGATGAATAAAATTCAATTTTACATAATACAACGACTTAGTATTGTGTATTTCGTATTCTTGCTTTATAAATATTAGCGTACTTGAATATGATACTACATTACATTTTATATATTAACTTGAAAACCATTATTCTACCAAATATTAATAGCAGTTACGTAATTCTGTAGGAGCTGACAATTTTCTACATTTTCAATTTTGCCAAAAATCTTCATATCACTAGCAAGCAATAGTTTCTTCACAGCGAGCTTTGCGTAATGCCCGACGTTGGTCTGAAAAAAGATGACTTGATATTAACATATTATACGTTCCGCTTTCTGTCAATTAAATAAAATCTGAACAAACAATGCAGTAAGTATCGGTGATCCGGTGTAGTGCCACAGTCGGAGCACCGGATTTTAGGACAATTATTGTCAATTATTTAAGTTTTTCTAAATAAAGAGTAAGTATCGGTGAGAAGCCTATTCTATTAACTTTATGCAGAAGTACATAATGAAAAATTTGTTTAAGCTTTTTGAAAATCGGTGTAAATCATGTCCACTTGGTCTTGGTTGTCCAGTATTCCAAACACATACTGTGTAAAACTTGGCAAATTAGACAGATTTCTTGATTATAAATCCATGTTGGGACGGCATTAATACTTTTAGTGTGTTACCGCTTCAGTAACTTTTGAATTTACATAATACGAATATTGGACGTTAATTACATATATTGCATGGATACTCTTCTTTAAATACAGGACAAACCGAAGTTTTTCATTACTCAAGAAATCTACTATTGCGGTCAAGTTCGTAATTACAAATTAAAAGGGAATTATGAGATTATGTGTAATTACAAAAATTTCGTTTGATGTGCATTTAATTTTTTTGAATTTTGACCGGCAGTGTATTTATACGAATCAAAGGTTAACAAAAAGTACTGATTGATTACTGTCGATATACACAACTTTCATAAATTAGCCTGGTGTTTGTTTCTTTTCCTTTTTAATTTAATATGATGTGGTGTACATTAGACAAAAAAATAATTAACTGCGTAGATATTTATTATGCATAAATGTGAATGAAAATATTATGATCATTACGTATGCGTTATTAAATAAAAATGGTTAAACAATGATTACATCTTGGTCGACAGTCATATAAATTGCGGAAGAAAACGCTTATATAAAAGCCTACCTACTTAATTACGCAATAGCATTTGGATATACATAGCTTCAGAAAATTTTAAAAATATTATTTTGAAATTATTTATTATGAAAAGTTAGTATTGGTTTAATTATTTATCATTCAGTTAATGATTAGTTTAATTTATTTGTGTTTAATGGAAACTAGTTGCATATGTTAACGTATTCATTGTAATACGTTAAGAAAAGAATGTAAAAAAAACAAGAGAACCAAATACAATCGGTTGACGCAATAAACCGCGAATGACGACTTTTCAAACAATAAAAATAAAATCAATCAAATTGTATATGTACATTCCAAACCTTCTACAGTCGTGTATGTATACTTATATGTACATAATTAAAACCAGTTAAAATGTTTTCTTAGTAATTATTTTTAAATATTTCTGAACGAATTAAAATCAGAAAAATTAATCGAGTACTATTCTTTTATCAGTCTCCGAAATATTTCGGTTAACATATTTCAATCATTGGCCCTTAAATTAAGAACATGTGACGTGTTTATTTATAGTTTTAGTATAAAATAAAAATAGGAAACTAATTATTCTAGATTTTATGAGAAAAAAATACTATATTTGATAATACGTACATATAAGGGGTTTTCCAATAGGGACTTGACAACTTTTAATTCAATTTGTGAACGCACCCTTTCACTAATCATTGAACTGTCACCGTCAATTTATTCAGTAAACTTAACATTTTCATCGTGGTAAAGTACACAAACGAACAACGTCTGCAAATTATAAGGATCTTGGTTTACACCCATACAAGATCAAGCTGACTCAAGAATTGAAGCCGATGGACTATTTGAAGCGACGTACGTTCTCTGATTGGGCTCTGGAAAAGATGCGTCAAGATGATCAATTTCATCGCAAAATCATTTTCAGTGACGAAGCTCATTTTTTGCTCAATGAGTTCGTCAACAAGCAAAATATGCGTTATTGGTCGAGTGAAAATCCACATGTGCTTCATGAAACACCACTTCATCCACAAAAAATAACTGTTTGGTGCGGTTTGCATGCCGGCGGCGTCATAGGGCCATATTTTTTCGTCGACGATAATGATCGTCACGTTACTGTGAATGGTAATCGTTATCGCGCCATGATTACCGATTATTTTTGGCCCGAATTGGAAGATATGAACTTGGACAACATGTGGTTTCAGCAGGACGGTGCCACAAGCCACACAGCACACGATTTATTGAAGAGTTATTTTGATGAGCGTGTTATCTCAAGAAATGGACCAGTCGATTGGCCGCCTCGTTCGTGCGATTTAACGCCTCTAGACTTTTGTTCTTTGGGGCTACGTCAAGTCATTGGTCTATGCCAACAAGCCGACAACGTTGGAAGAGCTCAGAGCCAACAGTGAACGCGAAATAGCAGCCGTTTCGGCCGAATTGTGTGGCCGAGTCATCGAAAATTGGGTCCAACGAATCGACCGCTGCAAACGTGCCCGCGGTGGCCATATGAACGAAGTCGAGTTCCATTCATAAATGTTTTGATTGTACTTCAACCCGATAATAAAGTTTTTGAAATATCTCAAAAAAAAAGTTGTCATGTCCTTATTGGAAAACCCTTTATTAATGTTTTGTATTAACATTCTGTTTTATATGGCATGCTTTCCATGGATTACATAATGACTTATATTGTTGAAGAACCCTAGTACCAAGTTGCGGTGTTCTGTCAAAAAAAACACGTAATAATTACTTACATATATACTTGTTATTACGGCTTACCGTGTTAACTCTCTTCTTCCTCATTAAATGTGTCTTATTTATCGAATATGTTGGCTAGTATAAACAGGTCATATAAACTGAGAAGACAGATAAATAGATTCTTACATTTACTACAAAGAGCTGTTGAGAAAAGTTTAGGAAAATGGGAGAATAACTAAAGAAGTATAAAAATATGAACATGACATCCGGTGTAACTTGTGTTGTGAGATCCTCTACCGAAACTAACGATTTCAATGTTTGTAATTTTAGTAGGTGTGCATTAGATGAGTATGCGGTTGTGCATCATTAACAAATAGAATCTAACTATAAGTAAATATAAATATAAAAATTACAAAGCTAATTAATTAATGCACAATTTTGTTTAAATTGCTTATATAATATATAAATCTTATGGTTATGATGACCAATATATATATATATATATACAATATATATTAGATCTACTGGACAATTCTGTCTGTTTTTGAATAAAATTTATTGAATAACATAATTTCCATCATTATTTATGATTTCTTGCAAGCGTGATGGCAACTTGTATATCATATTTTTAAAAAATGCCTTATCTCTAGAAATGAAAAGTTTGAACCAGTGCATGTCTGATATCTTCTTAGTTTTTGAATTTTTTGCCCTGTAAAAAATTTTGTAAGGACAGAAACAAGTGATAATCGGAGGGTGCTAGGTCCTGGGAGTATGGTGGATGCGACAAAATTTCCTAGCCTAGCTCTGTGAGTTTCTGACAAGTCTGCAAAGCAATATGTGGCCTGGCACTAACAAGAACCAGTATGATGTCTTTCCTATTGAACATCGCCGTCCTATTGTTTTGCAGTGCTGTTTTGAAATTGTCCAATTCCTGTCAGTACCTCTCCGAATTTAACTTTTCGTTCGGTTTTAACAGCTCAAAATGTATTGGTCTTCGAATGCCTCACCATATACACAACATTCTCTTACTCACGCTCAAGGTGAAGGGGGTACGTTTTCCGGATTCACAATATGCTCTTTTCCTTACAATGTTTTCATAGGTAATCCACTTTTCATCCCTAGTTATCATCCGGTCCAAGACTCGATCATTCAAATCCCTCTCACTTAACTCATGTGGTACCCATCTTAAATATTTCCACATCAATCCTAGTTTCCGGATATGATCTGAAATGGTTTGTTGACCTGAATCAAGCCTTTTCGGAATCTCCGATGTAGTCGGAAAAGGATTTTGCTCTAACATGATCTTGACAGTATAGTCATCGATCAAAGATGGTCGCTCACAATGTGGCTTATCAGAAAGGTCGAAATCACCTATTTGAAATTTTTCAAACGTACTTCTGCACGTTCTATTAGTAACTGTACTTTCACCAAACGCTTTCAAAAAATTTCTACACGCTTCTGTAGTATTGCTTCCTTGTTGGAATTCGTACAAAAAATAGTGGCGTAAATGAACTTTATTAGTAGCCATGGGTACATGATCACGTCTCATTTAATATTAACATGAATCATCTTCGTTTTAGTTCATTTGTTAAATATACGTTAAATCAATATGTGCTTACTAGTTGTAACCGGAACGGGCAGAACTTTCTGGTACACTTAATATATATATATATATATATATATATATATATATATATATATGAGCTTCCGACAGCATTTTTATTACTGTCGATAAATATTTGCTGTTACTTTTTCTTAATTCTTTTATTTTTTTACATTTAAAAACTTCGTTGTTAGGTTGACCACTAAAAGACTGATGAATCTGAAAAAGTCATAATTTGTTAATTTTCAATCTTTTTTATTTTCTCATTTTAGGGATTATAGAACATTCCTTGGGGATTAAAATGGCTTTGTATGGTTTTTAAAAATGAGTAAAACTCTTGGATTTTTCTATTCCAGTCAAATATCAATTACAGAAACCGAAAGAACTGAATTTTCTGTGAAAAGACTAACGCAGCGTTAAACTTGTACGGTATTTGAGGATCCATCTACCTTTCGTCGTTCTGCTCAACTAGGCATTGCCAAACACAGCTTTAGAAGATTTTGAAACTGGATCTAAAAATGTTTCTATACAAGGTCCAAATGGTCCAAGCTTTACACCGCAAGATACTCAGCAGCGCCTCTAGTATGACATTCGATTTCAACACCTAGCCAGAGACAACTTTTTGAACAACTTGACATTGAGTGATGTCTATTTTCATTTGAAGGGACAATTTAAGCAGAGAATCCCAAAAAATGCACTATTTGGTAAGGTGTTTATGGTTGAAAGGATTATTTAGCCCATATTTATTTTAAAATGGATGTCAGACAAAAAGAATCAATGTATAAGACGATGTTTGAAGTTGTTTTAGGTCCAGCAATTGAAGATAATTAAGAGGTGTGGTTCCAAAAAGAACCACCAGACTTCTTTTTGTTGGGCTATTTGAAGGAACGGATTTAGATAAATAAAGCTTAAACAATTTAAAAATTTAAGGAGAACATTCGAGCCGATATTCAACATTTATAGCGTGAAGCTATGCAGTAGAATCAAAAAGAAATAATGCAAAATGTAATATAATTACAACCATGCTCAGATGTATTAGACACCCCAGGTAAAAACCCTTTTTCTCGGTATTATCCAAGTCTGACGGAAATTAACCGTAAAAATAGTTAATGGTATTTACAGAAATGCGTTTTCGAATACCCTAGTTAATCCCTTATTGAAAAGAATAGGTGGAAAGGGGAAATTGTGGATTTTAGAAATTTTGTCATTCTAGCAGTGTGTGAGCAACGTGCGTTTATGAGTTTGTGATAGAGATCAATTAGATTATCCTATTTTTTCACGTTGTGTCAGTTATTTGTTGAAGAAAAATGCCTAAAACACGCGAGTTGTCGGTAGGGGAACGCGCCCAAATAGTGTTACTGCATTCCCAGAAGTTATCAATAGCTGCAATTGCAAAAAAAAAATGTTCGCGATGTGCGATGTGTAGTCCGTACAACCATTAGTCGCTATCAGGAGAGTGGGTCGTTTGTTAACAGACCAAAAAATGGCAGAAAACCCTGTACCTCGATTAGAGAAGACAGAATTTTACAAAAACTGGCTCTCAGTGATAGGAAAAAATCGTCGAAACAGCTCGCCAGTGAGCTGAAACAGCGTTATCGCGTAACAGTTTCTGCGCAAACAGTGAGAAGGCGTCTCCAGCGTGCTGGTTTACGAGGGTGTAAAGCGCGACGTAAACCGCTTTTAACTGACGCTCATAAAAAGAAGCGGTATTTATGGGCCAAACAACATGAAAATTGGACAATCGAGAAGTGGTCGAAGATTCTTTGGTCTGATGAATCGAATATCGATGTATGTAAGTACATCTTCATGACTAATATTCTTATCGTTGTATGCAATTCAGTCTACATGTAACATTAAACAAAATTAATCCTGTCTAAGTGCTAAGTTTCTTCTTTTGCCTGGCAGCTTTGGGGACTACCTAGGACGTTATACGTTCGGCGTAGGCAAGGGGAAGCTTATGAACCACAATGTATCGTTCCCACAGTAAAATTTGGAGGTGGTAGTATCATGGTTTGGGGTTGTATGTCTGCATACGGTGTTGGAGAAATATACCTGTGTGATGGACGGATGAATAGCCAACGCTATTTAGCCATGTTGGAGGAAGTATTAGAACCATCTGTGCTAAAACTATTCGACCAGGGTATTCCACAATACATTTTTCAGCAAGATAATGCGCCCTGCCACAAATCGGGAGCTGTAATGCGTTGGTTCGAGGAAAACACAGTGGAGGTATTGGATTGGCCGCCACAAAGTCCCGATTTGTCACCCATTGAAAATTTGTGGCGTATCTTAAAAACTAAGATCACGGAACATAAATGCTTGTCAAAAGCAGAATTATCAACAAAAATTCGCGAAATATGGGCTGCAATACCACCGGCAGAGTGTTACAATTTAGTAGCAAGTATGCCTCGACGAGTGCAAGCTGTCATTAAAGCCAAGGGCGGAGCGACAAAATATTGATAAATTGTACTATATTACTAAATAACACTTTGTACATAATTTTTACAACAGTTTTATTTTCCTCACCTCTCTTTTGACTAAACTATATATGTATGTATGTATGTACATTCGTAAGGTGTCTAATAAATTTGAGCATGGTTGTATATCGTTGACGATACCAGGCCAGAAAACCTCCGGAAAAGTAAGTAAATATAAATTATACCATATTCGACATAAAAACGTTTACCCTTAAAGTTTCAAATAGATTTCGTAACGGTAAATAATTTTTTATTCTCAACAAATGTCCCAATATCGTTATACGGTATACCTACATACATCTATCAAGTATAAGTCACCGATTTGTTATATACAGATATGCAAATATGCATAATGTATTGTTATGTGCCAATAAAATAAGATTAATTGATTATCAGTTAATTGTATAGCTTTGGCTTGTTTATGATTATTTTTTTCTAATTTATATCTTTCACGTTTGGCATTATGCAAAGCGTAATTCATTTCCGCAGTCCCTGGATTAAAAATCAATTGTTAACAAAACACTTGGTCAACATACAATTCTACGTATTTAACATAACAATTTGTCATTGTTAAACGTCCTTAAAATTCGTTAACGTTCAATGTATTTTTAAATAGGTTTATCTCTTTTTTTATCTACAAGTGGATACTTTTAAAGAAGTAAACCACAAAAAAATACAATTATTAGATTTATGTACATAACATCAAAAGGAATTAATATAATCGACTTGGAATAAGAGGTTTATTTTGTTGTTAAAAACCGTTTTGTAACTAAATAATTTTAGCAACAAACACAATAGGCAAATAACAGGTATTACAAAACCTGTCGGATTATTCACGTATTTAAATTGTAAATTATTTTTTTGTGCTTTATGTTGTTAGCTGTATCATTAGATCTATTAAGAAAGAATTGTAAGGCTGTAAATGCGATAGTAATAGACGTCTTCGGATTATTTGGTTTTTTAATCTGTGAAAATACTTTTTGGATCAAATTGAAAGGAGTGTTAGTAATATTTTAAATTTATAATGGAAAATTTAGAATCCTTATACTATTTATTTTATTCCAGACGATTTATATATAAATTTTCTTCCATAAATTAATAATAGAAGATGATATTTTTTACTCACCTGGTAAGACGTGTAATACTACAAGTAAAATTAAAAAGGCATTACAAAACGATTGAATTTTTGCCAATAATGCTAAGTGTAATATAAAAGGCAATAAATTTAGAATCCCTGGCAACTGAATTAGACTTAACATAATCAAAAAGATAAAAAATCCTTATTACAATAATTTTTGTATCCAAATATGTATTTCGACAACTAAGTTTCCATCTTGGGCAGTTCAGGCTTCTATTTATGATGGCAACTTCGTTCTAGAAATACGCACTTAAGAGACAATTCTTATTATTTTGAGGTTTTTTCACCTTTTTAATTATTCATTTAGCAATAGCCTCCAAAAAAATTCACATAGACTCACCCGTAATATATTTTATTTATATACTAGATATATTATTCTCTACGTTTCAGAATGTCAGTTTGGTTGTGTAAGCTAGTTCTTGAGCCTGTACAAAAAGTTTTTACTATGAATACAAATAAGATAAAATATTAACCACACAATTGTAATTTCAATGCCCCACACAAACATTTCATGCTCCTATGTTTGTCTCTGTCTTTAGTATTATAAAGCACTTTCACGGAAACGGATTACCTAAACTGGCAGTAGGATTACATATTATCTCTAAACTTGTGGTTCGTCTATGTGACCTCCTTTGTTGTTGATAACGGCAGCACACAGTCGCGGCAATCTTGCAATTAGTTTTGTCAAGGTATCTGGTGTTATCCTGATCCATGCTTCTTACAGCTTCTTCCACAAATTAGCCTCTGTTGTTGGTACTACTTTCCGGACCTCCCGATTAAGTTCCTCCCACAATAACTCTATAGGGTTTAGATCGGGGTTTGGGGAGGCCACTCCATAACTTTGATGGAGACGCCTGCTTCCAAGTGTTCCAAATAGTCTTTGCACAGTTTAGGTGCAGGCTTCGGGTCATAATCTTGTTGGAATACTAAATTCGGACGCAAAAGCTTTAATCCTGCAATAATACCATTGTTCTCTAAAATGTTTCGATACTGTTCTTTCTTTAATATTCTCTCGATCTTTACAATATCACCCACGACCGTAGGATCAAAACAACCACAGATAATCTCAGAACCACCACCATGTTTAACCGTAGGAACAATACATTGTTCTGTTACACGCTCATCTGTAGATCTCCGAACGAAAACACGTCTTCTTGAACCGATAATCTCGAACTTTGACTCATCGGCCCACAATACTTCACTCCAAGGTAAATAAAACGTCATTATTAAAAGTATACTTAGCAGAAAGATAATTACAAGAACTTCGAGAAACTTTTATTGCACTAATCCCCATGTAGTGGCAATAACCAATTTTGGTTTATTGCAGGTAATAAAGTAATTTACATAATGTTACTGATGCAGCATTTCTGTAAATTTAATGTTTTCACTATACTTTTTCAATTTTGCGAGAATGAATTTCCTAGAAGCTATGTTGTACAGTTTTATAAAATATGGGTACCCAAATATTTTTGAACGGTAGTGTATATTCTGTGAAAGAGAATTTGTTCCTATCAATGAATTAAAAATGCCATTATAACAGTAAAGCATTAAACAAGCAAATATTCATAAACTAGGTAACTTTGTGAATGCCACAAGTGTTAATGTAACACGCAGACTATTAAGACAATTATTGCCTTTGTTTTATGGTAATAAAATAAGGCTTCCATAATTTTGTTGTTGCATTGTATGTAAAATCTCCAAAGGTAATAACTGATTATAATTTCAAAGAAAACAAACACAACATGATTTTATTTTTGTTAACAATATGTTGGGCCACCCCTATTAGTTTCACACCCTTACTCTTCGTGGTATTGATTCCAGTAGGTAGCCGATGTCCTATTGGAGTATGGTGCCCAAGCAACTTGCGATTTATGCTGGAAAGCTTTTAGTGTTTGCGGGACACAGGAGGTCGGTAGATCTGGGTGGCAATTGCAAGATGCGAACATGGTCCTCTTTGAACCGATTTAAAGAAGTCCTCTCTACGTGGAGATGGGCAATATCTTGTTGAAAAAGCAGATATTCGAGCTGCTGAAGATATGGAAGAATATGGGGTTCCACCTCATCAACGTAACGCTGGGCGTCCATGATTCGGATGAACACCAATTGAAACCTACTCCCATATGCTATGGCACTCCACACCAAAATTCCTACGGCTCGGTGCATACGCCTTTTAACAAAAAATTGAATATAGCAACGTTCCTCACGCCTTCGTCTGAAATCCCTATAGAAAATAGAGATTCACTTCTGAACACCGTACATGCGTCCACGTTTCAATGTATTCGTAGCTTACACCACTCCAAACGTTGCTATCGGCGTTGAGCCGTAAGTGGTAACACATGATGAGGTCAGTAGGATTGCAAGCCGAATTCTCTGATTCGGTCATAAACGGTCCCAAGTGTAACAGAAACACCTTCATTATCTAGTTATAGATTAGTAGTTGATTTAGTATTGGAGAATTGGTGGCATTAGGCGAAGGTGGTGGTCCTGTACCTTATTAGTCCTTCTGCAGCCTCCGGGTTCCCTTCGGCGTCTTTCCTGGCCCATGACTTGGAACGGCGCATGATAGTGGATTGGTTCGGTTAAGGCGATTTGCAATTTCTCTGAACGAAAAAATACCTTCGCGCAAACTAACAATTCGATCCCTGTCAAATTTGCTGCACTCTAGACGTAATTAAACTCAACATCAAACTTGAATCAAAACTCGCAAGAAATAGACCCGACATTAATGCCAGAAAAAACTGCATGAAGTGTCAGATACGCCATGACCAGTTGATTCATCGCAACAAAATTATAATTAATTTTTAGTATTTCGTACATTTTGCATCTTATTGATCTGACTTACAACGCCCACATTACGTATATACATATATGCATTATATGGGCTATGCACCTTAAGGTTAATTGCATTAAAAACACACTTATACTAACTCAAGAAGTGGCGAAGCCAAAGACAGAAGGACAAAATATTGTATATACACCTGCATGTTTTTATTCTAAAACCTGTTTCTTATTGAATAAATATTATGTAGTAATTACCAAGAATTTAAAAAACATCATAATTTCTTATAGTATTATACTCTATTTCAATCCGCTTATATTGTTATTAAAATAAAAAATTATAGAAAAAATTTGTTATTTGAATTTTCAAGATCATAATAAGTAAGGCTACATTCGATAAAAATACCATTACAAGTACGGAACATGCAAATATTCTTTTTACAGTTGCATTATCATGTGTTATTTTTCATTTTTATTAACCTTGTCAAAACAGTTGATATTGCATCGCACTTTTATTGACACGATATAAATGTAATGGTGTTAATCCCGGAAGAACGATATCATCAATCGCGTCACGATTTCGATATATCATTGTGTGTGCATGTATAACTTACATTGGCCGAAACACGTTTTTCCAGAGGAGGTAAAATGAAGAGGTCTTCGCGGCGCGGCAGTGGGTCAAGAGGTGGTTCAGCGACCGTCCGACCCGGATCTCTGACGTGACGTCATGTCAGATCAGAACAGAGCCAGTCGTCTATAAATTTCAATGTTGCTATTTTACCTCTACTAATCTGGCTATTATATGTACGTACACATATACATCTGATCAGGTTTGTTTGGTAGTTACGTTGCTGTATTAATAAAATCTAGGCATTCTTTTGCCGTTCGTAGCTATTTATTTATTCAACGGCAACAGATTATAATAATAGTTTTAAAATAATACTATATTTTTGGAAAAATTAGAGAAAAACCGATAAAAATGTACATCTAAGAAAACGAATACTTAAAATAACTACTTTATTGAATAAGTTTAATATATAATAATATAACAAAAGTATTCTTCACAATAAAAAAAAATATTTAGTTACTAAATATTTTCTTTTAACCCCTTATTTCAGTCAGACAGTTTTCTGGTAATAATCTTCCATTCGTCTAAAATGATTTGTTTGCTGGTTTGCTGGGTATATTCTATATATTTATTTTTTCAAAGAAAATTTATTGTTGGATGTAATTAATAATACATATAATATACAATATTTAATTCTAACTAGAGTTGAAACTGTTAAAACACATAAAAATTATTGTTTAAATTCTATGTTAAATTAATTCATATATAAGTTAAGATTACATTTTGTTTATATAAAGAACTATGATATTCAATGAGTAGAGATCTATATTTTGATTTTGATATTCGTGGTTAAAAATAATGATTCGTAATACTATATGAAACCGAAAAACGAATTTATCTTGTAAGAACGAAAACCTTTATCTGTCCACTACACAGCAGAAGTTCTCACGATACGAGGGAGCGTTTTTATATTCGCGGAATGGGGGACAAGGGGTGGAAATAAAAAAACCAAATTATTTTTCTTTTTCAATATATTCACCTGCAAGACGGATACATTTTTCACATCTTTCAATTAATTTATTTATACCCTCATAAAAAAATGATTTCTCTTTATCTGCAAAATACGCCGAAACTGCCTCCTTGACTTCATCATCGGCAGTAAATTTTTTACCCCGCAGCTCTTTTTTCATTTTCGGAAACAGGTAATAATCACTCGGGGCCAGGTCTGGGCTGTAGGGTGGGTGATTCACAATTTCGAAGCCCACCTTATGCAGGGCAGCTAACGCAACGCGGCTCTTGTGGACGGGCGCGTTGTCGTGCAAAAGCAGAACACCTTTTGTCAATTTTCCCCGTCTTTTCTCTTTAATGGCTTCTTTTAGTCGCTCTAATATTGAAGCGTAATATTCTCCGGTTATAGAAACACCTTTATCTTTATAATCAATCAACAATATTCCTTTCGAGTCCCAAAATACCGTTGCCATGAGTTTCCCAGCTGATTGTGACACTTTAAATTTCTTGGGAGGTGCTGTGCCCTTTTTATGCCACTGCATGGAGTCTTGTTTGGACTCAGGTTCATAATGATGAACCCAAGTTTCGTCTCCAGTAACAATTCCACTCAATACACCATCCTTGTCTTCATTACAGAGGTCCAAAAATTCACGCGAACACTCTACGCGCTGTTGTTTTTGAGGTGGCGTGAGCATTCTCGGCACCCATCTTGCGCTGACCTTAGACATGCCGAGATGATCGTGTAGGATTTTAAAAATTGTTGTATCGGATACTCCAACGATTTCTGCGAGTTGTTTCTTCTTTAGTCGAGCATCTTCGAGTACAATTTGTTCAACTTTTTGGATAAGTGCTGGCGTGGTCACCTCAATGCTCCTGCCCGGCCTCGGGTCGTCTTCAAGGGATTCCCTTCCTTGTTTAAATAAACTATGCCACTTGTACACCATGGTTTTTCCTGGACAAGAGTCGCCGTAAACCAATGACATCTCATTCATCATGGTCGCGACTGATTTTCCTTGCCTGGTAAGGAACTTTATAACGACACGATATTCGATTTTTTCCATATTTCACTTTTCACTCCTGATTATGTTACTTGGTTGACGATAGCTCAAAGACTGTCTAATAACAATGAAACTTCGTATTTATACTAATCATGAGTCGCTGCACAGGCCACGCCCCCAATGCGCCTACTCACCCCTCTACAACCCGCTCATTCCGTGAATATAAAAACGCTCCCTCGTATATATAGGATCTTTGCATGTCATCTTGAAGATCCAAAATTTCTCAACAATGTATGCAGTTATTTCTATTATAATTACTTGGCAAATAAAACGATTGATTAAAAAGGGAATCATGGCCTCGACGATAGTAAACTGCTAAAATATCTTTTGAAGCTGGTCTTTAACCACTTGAAGGTTGAAGAAGTTGTTTAAAGAATTCGTCAAGCAGCAGTTAGATTATCGAAATTTTAATTTTTGTCACAAAAGGTGAAATGAAAGAGATCAGTTTACAAGAAAACAACTGTCCAAAATTAGCTGCCTAACTTCTCACAATGTAATTTAATGAGAGTCGGGCGGGCATGGTAGAACAGCGGTGGAGACTTACAAATTGATCGATGGGTGCCATGGTCACCATGAAGGTAGGCAACTATTAGTGTAGTCAATAATAATACAAAAGCTCTTCCACAAAGATAGTGACTCCACTCCTTAAACGATTACACCAACTACTTTCATGCTTTACTGTCCAAACAATATTTTTAAAATCTAATTCACCGTATTCGGATATATGTATTATATTTATTCCCGTTTGAGAGGATAATAGTGTTTGAAAAGTCAATACATTTACAGCCATGCTCAAATGTATCAGACACCCTTGTAATAATGCAGTATTTATATTACTAATTTATTTCCTAGAAAACCAATGTTGTATACAGGTAAGTGTCAATGCACATTAACATTACTAAGGTATTTCCACGAAAATTAATGCGTTATACATTTAAGTTTGAATGAATTAAAGAGATTTATAATATCAAAGAATCGCATTTGTAAATAACAAGTTGTAAATAGGATTGTTACGGTAGTCTCGTTCGAACTTTCTGTGAAGAAAGTGTCTTGTTTATAAATAAATAATAAATCGGTGTGCAATATTTTTTGTATTGTGTTAGCATTATAGTGGATTTGATAATGCTTAAAACACGCGAAACAACGCAAGCGGAAACGCAAAAAATAGTGTTAGCTGCAATAGTAAAACAGATAAAATGTTCGCGAGGTGCAGTTACCGGAAAACCGAATCATGGGATGATGAACTTGGAAAAAAAGTAGTTGAAAACGTAGTACATGCGCTAGGGAAGATCGACTTTTGCAACGCCATGGAATAGCGATTTATGCTCAAACTGTATGATGCCGCCTTGCGAGTGTCAATTTACATGATCACAAAGCTCGATATAAATCTCATCTCACAGAAGAACATGTGAAGGAACACCTTCTGTAAGCTAAAAGATACAAAAATTGGAGAGTCAATGGTTGGGATAAAGTGATATGTTTGAAATGTCAATTACTATTATAAACGCGAAAAATTCAATTGGACCTGTCGGAGTTGTAACAAAACCATAATTATTGAAAATTTTCTACTTCTGTTATAGCTTTTCGGACAGCCTAGCATTCAGTACGCCCCAAGGAAGCAAGGGAAGGGGCATACCACCCGGACTGTATTGCACTTACTGTAAAACATGGTGGAGGTAGGATCATGGTTTGGGGTTGTATGTCTGCATCAAGCATCGGAAAATTGTTTTTATGCGGAAGTCACATGAACAATCAACGCTATCTTGACATGCTGGAAGAAGTATTGGGATCATCAACTCTAAAATTAATTAACGCCGACCTGTCAGATTATTACTTTCAGCAAGACAATGTTCCCTGCCACAAAGCTCAAGCAGTTAAGTCGTTGGTTTTGTGATAACAGTGTTAGAGTGGCCGCTACAGAGCCCTGACTTGTATACTAAAAGTGAAAGGGCGCAAATTCAAATTATGTACAAAGAAATGTTAAAACACAAAATTTTTGAAAGTTCTCGGAACGCGATAACTGAGGAAGACTGCTACTTATAATATTAACCCATAACTATCCTGATATTATTCATTTACAACCTGCTATTTACAAAGCCGGTTGTTTGATGATATAAATCTCTTTAATGCATCGAAACTTACCTGTATACCACATTGATTTTCTTGGAAATACATTAGCAATGTAAATATTTAATTTCTACAAAGATGTCTAATACATATGATCATGGCTGTATGTAAGTACAAACTCATTTGTGAATTAATGACTTTTCTTTTAGTTCGTTTTACTGATCTATAAAAATAACCGGTGTTCATTAATGATTGAAGCTGATATTATTTCAAATCTAGGAAATTTCTTTGCTTGGTATTTACAACCGTGAGTATTATATTGTTACGATATTGTCAAATCAATTGATTTCCATCCTCTTTTGCCATAGTTCCACGTGTTTGTCTTCTGTTAACTTTTATTATAATTTTTCCGTTCACTCACGGTTCCTGTATTAAATTTTCATTAGATTCACAATCGGTTATTTTCAAAAATCCTAAAATAAGTTTTTCAAATTTGCATAAGTAACATTAAACTTTAAATTCGAAGTTATGTTTAAAAATACTTACATTTCAGATTTTATTAACGAGTTTGGAACAGTATTTAGATCATAGGTAAACGCCTTCATCGTAATGAGCCATTTTCGAAATGCCACACACAATCCTGATATAAACTGGACTTTTTCTCTGGAACCTTGTACTGAGCAATTTAATAAAGCATTTTCCCAATGTAAATATTATTATAACATAAGCGAAGAGTGTTGAATCGCTTTGAAATAATGAATCTGTAAGGGAAAATTATTAGGAACACCTCCTCTTACATAACCGATGATTGATGACATTCAGCATCGTATGGAAGAAATCATTAAGAAAATTGTCAGTACAATAAATATATAAGAATTGTGTACTTTGAAATTGTTTTTGCTTTTCGGCGGATTATGCAAAGCAATTTATTCAAAACCGTTAAAGAAAAGTCTCCATATGTATCAATATAAAGTTTCTGTAATCCATCGATTATATCATATTGATTTTGAATTAAGGATAACCTATTGTAATTAGTTTAATTACAATATAAACAATAATGGTGTATTAGAGCTAACCTTCTTTATCCATGAGGATTAGTTTCACTAATTAGATTGTGTAAATGGGCAGCAGAATACCCTTGTACCTATCTAGAGACAGTTCAACATCCCATAAAAGTTGGCACTTGAGTAGCGATATCACGTCGTTCAATAATAGGGCGAATATTTTTCCATAAAGAATCAATGCCGAACGATAGCAAGTCATTTTGCAAAGATTCCATGAAGATAAGTAGAGAAGAGAATTTTTTCAACACGACAACGCCTCAGTTCATAGTGCGCGAAGAATATTAGTATTTTTAAGTGAGTTTTATGAGAATCGCATTATTAGTCGAGGTACATGACAACCTAGGTCGAGGACAATATTATACGAATAAATAGCATAATTTGGATGAAGTAAAAAGCAGATAAACACGAGATTCACGCTATTACATGGGAAGAACTCAGCATATTTTTGAAACCTGAAAGGAAGAATTTTTATTTTACATACTTATATTAACAGCACCAGGGCCAATATTTCCAACGTTTTTTGTAATTGTATTGTTAACGTAATGAATGAATGGTTGTTTGTTTGTACTTTTATCATAATAATGATTTTAAATTTATTTTGTTAAATAATTGTAATTAGCAGATAAATATTGGCAACAACCATTTCCAAAGTATGGAATTTGATAAAAAAAAATAATTTTTATAGTTCCATCAAAGGTATCAAGCGTAACGGTACAAACTTAATCAAAATTGAAGATTAAGAGGGTAATTCTTTATGAGTTCAAAGTTTAAGCATTGTTATACTATATATATATACTTATACATCGAATAATAAATTATTTATTTTTCTGAAATTAATTTGAATGATCAACCTAATATAATTGAAAGCACCAGTGTCGGCGAAAAAAGAATGGTTTGGCAAAAAAAAACAAGACTCGAAGCGAAACAGATGAGTTAGGCCATTAAGCTTTTTATTATTTTCCAAGACATTCCATTTTAACTTAAAGTACTAGAACCATGACTGCTGAAATGCCATTACACTATTTTTTACTTCTTTCCAACAAAAAGTTTGAATTTGGGGAATAAATGTGTAGCGTATAAGGTGGGTGAGGCACAACTTGAAATCTCAATTGATCCAATATTCCGCGAACAACTCGACTGGTGCGAAAAGGCGAATTATCACGATGGATGGCAACATAGCTTCTTGGAAAATCATTCTTAAGTAACGTTATGTAAATTACTTTATTATCTGCAATAAACCAAAATTAGTTATTGCCACTACATGGGAATTAGTGCAATAAAAGTTTCTCCAAGTTTTTGTAATTGTCTTTCTGTTAAGGATACTTTTAATAATGATGTTTTAATTACCTTGGAAAAGTTTCAGGTTAGATTATTGAAATTGCCCTCAGTTACGTTTCTGAATTCGTTGTGAGATATTCCTGTGCGACTACTGTTGTTAAGACTATTAAACATGCCCAAACGAAGCATACTCTTATAATTGCGCGCCATCAAGCTGGCAAAAGTAACCGGCAAATTACGAAACAATTAAAGTTAAATAATACCACCGTAGACTATACCGTCAAAATATACCGAGAAAGTAGCAGTGTTCTGAATAAATCACGAAGTGGGAGACTCAGAGCGACAACATCTGCTAATGAATATCGTGCAATAGTGGTAACTAGCCAAAGAAATCGATGGAAAACAGCCCCAGAAATCGCTGCTGAAATCAATGCAGGCCGTCGAAAGTTAATAAGCCTAACTACAATCAAACGTCGTTTGTACAAAGTAGCTTTGTACAGACGAATTGCGATAGAAAAACATTATTGGGCAGAATAAACGAAAACAATACCAGCATTAGACAGTTGAACAATGGAGTAAAGTCTTGTGCACCGATGACTCAAAGTTTGAGATTTTCGGTTCAAGAAGACGTGTTTTCGTTCGGAGATATATTGATGAGTGTACACCAGAACAATGTATTGTTCCTACGGTTGAACACGGCCTAAAGAAAGAACGATATTGAAATATTTTATAGGACAAAAGTATTCTTTCAGGATTAAGACTTTTAGGTCCGAATTTTCTATTCCAATAAGATAATGATCGGAAGCATACATCTAAACTAAGCGAAGATTATTTGCAACACATGGAAGCAGACGGATTCATCAAAGTTATGGAGTGGCCTCCCCAAAACCTCGATCTAAACCCCATAGAGTTATTGTGGGAGGAACTTTATCGGGAGATCCGGAAAGCAGTACTAACAACGGAGGCTGATTTGTGGAAGAAGCTGTAAGAAGCATAGATTCGGATAATACCAGATACCTTGACAAAACTAATTGCAAAAATGCCGCGATTATGTGCTGCCGTTATCAAAAACCAAGGAGGTCACATAGACGAATCACAAGTTCAGATATAATATAGTGATAGTGTGACTTAGGTATTTGTTGTAATTGTCTGGTGAGTTTTGGTAAATGGATCTCTGTACATTTTTTAATTCTACTTCATTATTTGGACTTAACGACCTACAATACTTATGATATGATTTTTAAGTAATTTAATGAAAACGCATAGTGGGTAAAGTAAAAGTCTCAAAAGATAATATGTTTACAGAGCTTCTTATTGTTTATTTTAGCGTATTAAATGTTCAAAATATTCACCATTTATTTCTTGGCCAAAAACGAATCTGTAGTAAAACGCCTGTCAAACTTTCTCTAAAACTTTAGGTGAAATATTGTGTATTTCTGTGAGATAACTCTATAAAAAGAAATCCGAAATTGTAAGCTCTGGCGATTTAACTGGCCACTCAATGTTGCCCCTTCATGCAAGTTACCTATTCGTTTATCTAGTTTCTTACAATTAAAGCATAGATGTCGTCCCGTCTTATTAAAAGTGATCCATTTGATGAGATCGAATCTACGGCATATGAATATAAGTTTTTCAGCGCAGGAACAACATTTCTAAGTAAATTTAAATATTTTTGTCAAATTTCATTCATTGGTCCAACTATATGGGTGCCGATGATATCTGCATAAACGTTTACCTTTAGAGATATTGGGTATGTGTTTCACGCATTCATTGAGGGTCCTATTCTGACTAATACGTACAGTTTTGTCGATTTAATACCCCATTCAACGTTAAAATTTATTCCTCAGCAAAAATAATATTATCAAGGGCAATATATGGTATGTGTCGTCTTCCGTTAGGTCCTGCGTAAATATCATTTTGTGGGATAATTTTTTTCATCATGGAGACACTTCAAAACAGTTCTATGACGGACATTACGTGGTCATTGTGACGTGAACTGGACATTGGATTATCTTGTTCATGTAATAAAATATTTATCTTTATATCAACCTTTACCAATTGAGACCTTTTTAATTGTTTGACATGTCAAAGATGTCTGACTTGTGCATGAATTTTGGATACAGTTTCTTGTAATATGTACGGCAACTCAGGATAATTTCTTCTTCATTTCAATATGATGTTTCTGTTAAATATTACATCGTTAATCACGAACTTGGTTTTCAAATGACAATTTGTACTATCAACATTGAAATGTACTTATTTACTGACGTCTGTTATTATTTTACGTATTTCGGGAGGTTTTTGTTAAATGCAAAAAACTTTGGAAAAGAGAGAGATAAACGTCGTAGGTTCTGTAGAACAACATTTTATGTTTTAAAACTCTTCATTTTATCTACTTTTGCGTTTTCATTAAATTATTTAAAAATCAATATTTTTAAAACATAAGTATTGTAATTAGGTAATTAAACTTAAATAATCAAGTATGATTAAAAAACATAGGTTGATCCATTTAACAAAACTCATCAATCAATTACTGCTAATACATGTATCACCCCGTACATTTAAATTTCTACTTAAAAGACGTTAAATTCTGTTAATTGACCTGTCTGAATATTGTTCATTACCTTGTAAAATAACGTTAAAATAATTTTATTCGATAAGTGCTATCCATATTGTATATAATTTATATATATATACGTATATATTAAACAGCAACTAAATTACAAATTTAGTAGGACTATGTATCTTGTATTTCGACAAATCACTTTGCAAATTATATGATGATTATATTATTCTTAAACAATTCTTAGATAAGTGAACACGAAGTATATATTTGAAAAAATTTATTTCACGTGTCAATCAATTTGATAGAAAGAATTTAGATTTTGGAAATAAAAATGATTATGTAAATGATTCAAATAATAATCTACAGAAAACAATATTTTTTAGAATCGAGACTAACAGTAAAAGCTTTATGAAAGATTTAAGAGAATAGGTATAGGCTTCTTTATAAAAGTAACTTCATTAATTTTGAAAAAAATAACATCGAATCGTTTAATGGAATAATGAATACATTAAAATGTAACATTATGAAAAGTAAATTATTTTATAATTAGAAAAATACTGAAAATATTCCAATCCTAAAAAATCTTTAAGCAGATTAGTATTTAATATAAAAACTACTCATTAAATCGGCAGATGCATTTCTTACCTGTAGAAAATTTATATATATATATATATATATATACATATATGTATATAAATTTTCTACAGGTAAGAAATGAATCTGAATGTATATATATATATATATATATATATATATATATATATATATATATATGTATATATATTTTTTATTTACTTCACAATAAAATATATTATTAACTCAAACATCGTTACTTAATAATAAATATCATAATTATAAAACAAAATAAAAAATATTAGATGATTTTATGTATCAAGAAAATTATTTTAGTCAATATTAGTTTTTCCAAAATAAAATTATATTTAAAAACTAGGTTCTGATTATGGTTAAGAAACAAGACATAGAATACAAAATTATACATCTAATAACAATAAGTGTGAAAGCCCACAAAACATTTTAAATAACTTCCTAATGAATACAATTATTGTAGAAGTGAACACGAAAGAATAATAACATTTTTTTTAGAGATTTGTTAAATAAAATAAAAACAATAGTCCACTAAAAAAAAATGAATAGTGTGTAATTCCTTCAAAATTTAATAACTATTTAATTAACGTAAATTGAGCCACAAGACAAGCTTTTAATAGATTTCTTTCTTTGAGCAAAATTATGGATATTAGGTGTAAATATTTTCCAAACTAATTTTATTTTCATACCGGATCCACATACCACTTTTCACGATATGCAAACAATCATAAATTAGTAAGCAAATTAACATTTCAACATTTTTGTTGGCCGTTGTATTAACTTCTATTAGATAGATACAAAGAAACTATTTGGATTACGAAATTTTTGCAGACTGCCGGTATGAAAGCAATAAAAGCATATTAGAGGATGGAAAAAATATATTTGAGAGTGTCCCCGTTTAATAGTTAGGTCAGATCCGTTTCATGTGTACAGTACAATTTCAAAAACTTCCACACACATAACAACATCCGTCCCACATTTACTAAATTCGCACCTACCTGAACTCGATTAATAAAATCCGTGCTTACAATTTTCTCTTCTGCTATCGGTGCAGTTATGTCGTACTTGGTGATTCCGTCTTGTTCTTGGACAGTCTTTTCTGTCAACTGTGCAGAAAATATCACTTTGATTCGGCTCAGATTCTCCTTCAGTAATGGAACACACTGGGTTTTTATGGAAACAGTACCTAATGCTGGCGTTGACATTTTCCCTCATACCCATGCTTACATTTTGCGGTATTTTACAATTCGAACACTATTTTGATCAAACACGCCACAATATTTGATTTACATTCGGTTTGAATCTAATCACATACTGTTCATAACACAAGAATACAAGCAAAGCGGACATTTTGAATATGCACCAGTAGCGCTAACTGTCACATTTTTGAGTGGTCATTTTTGTAAACAATAATAATTCAAACTATGTAATTAAAACAATTAAATTTTTTGTTTAGATTATTAACAGAACTTTACCAACTAATTCGAAATATTTGTTTTCAAAAAATTGTAAATAAATGATTTTTATCTATATTCAAAATAGAAAATATTCTTGTATTATTGTAATTATATTTAAAGGATTCCAAACATACATATTTTAAATTAGTGATAGTAATTATATAATATAATAATATAATATAAGCGGTTTTTAATAAATGTGGAACATGTAATAGTATATGTTTAAGTATTTTAACGTTATATAAATACATACATTCAATATTATTTAAATAAAGGACGATAAGATAATTTTAACTATTTTTATCATATACACATTACAGATACTTCACTTGCAGTAGATGATTTTTTAGATAATTATTTGATCATCTATAAACTTATATGTTGAAGAACATGAGATAATACGTGTTTTTTAAATTTAATTGAAAATAGTGTAAAAGTTAAATCATTTTGTCAAAAAAGACATTTTTTAAGTTAGATAACCTCAATTCAATTTTGTATCTTTCAGTGCTTTCTTTCTAGTCTTTATGTACAAATCTATATTTTTCAGTATTTAATGTATGTCAGTCTACTTCAATAAATATATTTTTTGAAATATGGCTTTTATAAATCGTTATATTTTAATATCATTATTAGCGGTATTTGTATTTTCGTATGGCTTGCTCTTATTTCTTTCGGATTATGAAGAAAATAAATGTGAGATGACATATATGTTTCAATATCCTCAATTTGTTGTAAGTATTTATTTACCAGTAATTTAAGATTATAACATATTAAAACATATTTTTTGCAATAGCGAATATCTATGCAAGTAGATAATAATTTAAAAAGATATGGTTTGTACTCCTACAGCGAGGGTCACCAAACTGAAAAAGCGAGGAACATGCATTTTAATGGTATACCTGTTTTATTTATACCAGGTAATGCCGGCTCTTACAAACAAGGTATTTAAATATAAAAACCAATTAGTAACAAAATAATTCACTAGTTGTTTAGTTAGGTCACTTGCTTCAGTTGCTTTAAGGAAAGCATTGAAATCGCACTTAGGATTTCATTTTGATTATTTTACCATTGATTTTAATGATGAATTATCAGGTTTAAATGGAGTTTTGTTGTATGATCAAGTAATATATGCAAAGCAATCTATTTATAGAATATTAGATTTGTATGCCACAAATGCTGCTAGGCCAACTTCAGTTATACTTATTGGACATTCAATGGTAAAAGTCTAATATAGTACAGTACTTAATATTTTATAATATTTTTTTAGGGTGGAATTGTGGCAGAAAGATTGTTATCTTTATTAGCGCCAGATCATGACTTAATATCATTAGTCGTAACATTAGCTACTCCACATAAAAGACCCACACTCTATTTTGATGAATATTTATACAATTTTTATAAGGACATAAATGGCTGGGATAATAAAAAGAATACAGCCTTTATCAGCATTTTTGGAGGATTTAATGATTTTCTAGTGCCACCACATTTAGCAATAAATAAACATTTGAATGTTGTGGTCAGTATTTTTTAAAAAGAGAAAAAATTTCTTCAAATTAATATTTTTCAGTCAACTCATATCCCTACAACATGGTTATCAATGGATCATCTCTGTATTTTATGGTGTAAACAATTGGTATTGGTATTAAATAGAGCTCTTTTTGATTCAATTGATCTACAAACCAAACAGATATCACTAGATAAAGAATATATCATATCCGTTTTTAAACACTATCTTTTACATGTAAGCCTTTGGTTTTTTAATATTCTTTAACATTTTAGTTATGTGTTTACCCATTAAAATCTGTCAATATTATATTTATGTGTTCTACATAAGTAATATTGCCAACCTGTTGCAAATTCTCTCCTCTCTCCATTACAATATGCTCAATAATTGTAATCCTTTCTTTTAGAATAGTGGTACAAGTATTGGTTTAGGTAATTCTACAAATTCATTAATACCAATAGATAATAAAGGGAATTGGATTGAACATTTGCCCCGACAATATCCAATTGAATTGATGAATGGTACCAAACAAACCAATTGGTATATGATACGTGCAACAAAAGACCCCTTGCATGAAATGGCATCTATAATCACTTTAAATTTAGAAGTAATGAATTGGATATATGTTTGTTCTGCTTATACAATTAGAGAACAAGGCAGAGTGTGGTAAGTTAGGAAAAAATAACTCAATACATAGATAATCTATGGAGCATTTAGTTACAACAAATATAAATATATTGCTTTTAGTATTGACGCAATGCATTTATCACAATTATCAGAAATTGTACCATCAATTAGGCATAAAAGGAGATTTTTGAATATAAATTTACATCAATATACGGATAATTTTACTCATGTGGTGGTTAAAGTATTACCTACATCGAAACCTGTAAGTAAATAATATTTACCATAATAAATTTTCCAATTAATTATTTATTTTATTTTACATCTTCATTACTAATTTAAATTTCAAGTGATGAGAGATATTTATTAAAGTACTAAGATATGTTTGATGTGAATTTGTATTAACAAGTTTCAAACAATCATCGAACATTTTCTTTAGTTTTCTTATAGCATTTCCTTCACTTGCTGGTATTTTAGTTATTTTCGTAACTATGTCTAAGCACTATCACTTCTGATTTAATATTACATTTTTATTTGCTAGTTGCTTCACTTTCATAAAAAAATCAAAATATGTATGTATAATATAAAAATAGAAACAGGTTTGAATGGTTTCGACCATGTAACATAAAAGGAATCAGAATTTAGTTTAATATAATGAAGCATCAAATCATTTGTTCTGTTGAGTCATGTTGAATTTCGAAGGAAACTCCATAAACATTATTTTAATTCATTAAAATGCTTTAAAAGTTAATGTGCTCAAAAGTATAATTTTTTTACATATGAAGTAATTGTAAAAAATTGATTACAAAATTTTATGAACTCAATCTTTCCCCTCTTATTTCCTAGCTTCTGCTTTTTGTGTAGTTATTTTCTTTTCTGTGTGTATATTTTCGTATCAATTTACAAATGAGTTTTCTTTCTTGGTTTTTGATACAATTGATCGTTTGTTTCCTAATTGTTATCATACTGAAGAATAAATCTGGATGTATAGGACTTTATACAATATATCAGAGTGAGTCAAATAAATTTGTCTGAAATTGAAGGGATTCCTTGCGCTTATGTGTAAGTAAATGTGGGAGATCTGAAATACACTATATGATCTAAATGTATCTGTTTTGTATAATACTTTGAAAGATTAATTTATCTGTCTCATCTGATATGTTGATAACATATAGTTAATAGATAAGTATATACCTGAAAGCTGAATATAAAATGTTTGTATTATATTTGTTGACTATGAAACTTATGAAACTGTGTTATGAGAAAAAGTACCAATCTTGTAATGTTTGTTTATGTATTTTCAATTGTCAGACAAGTTAGTACATATGAGACTTACTTCTCTACATTCGTAAGGTAAAAAATAATAAGTGCAGTATTAGCAAAAACATGCTAATCATAGAATAATTATTATAATTATAATAATAGAATGATTATACTTGAACTCACGAACTCATTTATCAATAGTTGCAAGTGAAAGACCCAAGTACTAAAAAACATCCTTCATCTCATTATAAATATTTTTTCCTGATGAGATTTTCAACAAGAAGTACTTAATGACAACGTGAATTTCAGCATTATTTATCTTGACAAAACTTCAAAGTCTTCTTAATTAAACAGTCATTGCAACAAAACGTACTAATTGGAATTTGACAGTTGACGTTAGGTGACAACTTGCCGGACATCACATAAGCACTCTGAAACTGCGCCATCTGTCAGTCAATACACGAATTTTTCGGTCCTCTCATATAATAATAATAGCAAATATGAATGTTAATTAAATATATATAGTTCACATAAAATTTGATCGTATGCTGTTTATTAAAACCGGTACATCAGACAACTTTAAAAACGCTATTGTTTATTTAAGCATAATAGTTTATTCGAACCCATTTCTATGGAATTGAGCTTGTATAGTATAGAGGCAAGTTTAAGATTATGTAATCAAATTTTATTGCGATATCTTCAAGTTTTTATTTATTAAAATATTGATGTAATCAATAATAATTTACGTGACAATTATAAGTAAGATAATGCTGTAGCTAATTTTCATTCTATAATTAGAATCAGAGACAGAAACCGATTGGGACGAGAGCATGTAGGCATTACCGATAGTTTGCATCATGTCAGTGAGGCGAAGATGCTTCGCAAAGTGAATTGTCAACTGCGATGGGTGTAAATAAATTTTTAAATTGTTTCTCTACGTTAGAATTACATACATTGTTTATGTCATTTATAATCGCATCTATTCAGCCTTCTCGGCAAGGCAGTACGCTACTGCGAACCCGGAAGTTTGTTCAACATTACTTACGGGTCTACATTTACCTTTTTTCTTATGAGCCATAGGTGCCTCCTGTACCATTTATAAGGTGTGAACAGACTATGCTTTCATATTTACGTGAACTTGATTAAAGTAGACGTCACCGTCTTGTTTAGGAATTTTCTTTGTTGAACAAATAATTATTCTTTTTCTTAAATTTAGGTAACATTTTATGTGGACGTACACAGTGAAGCTGACCGGAAATTAATCGTTAATTTGTCATCCTGGTCAGTGTCGAATAAAATAATCATAGAAGAAACCCCTGAAAATTATTTCTATTATGAACTACACTTTCCTGATTTAAATCACATCACACAATCCTATAAATTATTCGTCGAACCTAAACGATGTAAAACGCAGCGACATCATGCCACAGCGTCTCTATCGATGCCTTGGTCTAATTTGGATTATCACGTTATATTCACGTAAGTAGTTGAGAATAATTGGACTAGATGACGATAGTTTTTTCTATATTCTTTAGAGAATCCCAGAAGAAACCATTAAATTTGCGATTATATTCTAACAAGCCGACTAATATGACGAATTCCACTGCCTTTGTTACATTAATTTTGGACCCAAATTGTCAATATAGTGTTAGGTAATTTATATATATCTATTTCTATACACGCAACAAAAGGAAAAACTTAGCAGGTATATTTGATATTAAGAGAGATCGCTTCCGCTATTTATTCTATGATGTTTGAGAACAGCCAATTAATTTATTTTTTCAATGCTCTACTTGGAGAATGTGTATTTTAAAATTATATTCGTAATTAAATGGCGCTTTAGAGCAATACGTATGTACATGCGAAAAATGAAAGTTCCACGTTACTTGCTATGTTTAACGCATTAATTGCTTAGGAAGATTTGGTATGAGTTTTTTGTTGTTTCTTATTATAAGTAACAATACGGCTCTAAACACATCAATTAATACAAGCCAATACTACTATATACCAAACGCGAGAAGTGTCTATAACACTATATTACAGTGACTACTCAAAAATATTATAATTAACGTAAGACAAAACGGAGGAATAAGCTAATAGCTACATTTTTAAAATTTAACGAAGTTAATAAAAGAAAGAGTAGCCAAATTTAATTCAACGTAAATGCTAATTCGAAGTCCCAATTTCTGTGTTCTCTTTGGATATTAATTAATAAAAATTCTTCGGAACTTCAGGAGCAGTGAAAGGGCACATCTTGAAACACAGAAATAAGACTAAGAACAGGTTCCTTCGATATAAAGGTGGATCTTCTGTCAAGGTAGACTTAGTTACAATAATTTTGGACTGGGCTACAGTTAGCATAAGAAACCATATATGAATGAATGATAAGTTGTTGCCTTATAAAGCTCTACAGTTTTCAAAGACAACCAACAAAAAATACTAGAGTATACTAGTATGCCTGTAATATGGAAAATATAATTTAGTTATTGGACTAAAATTACGATTAGCATTAATCCTAAGAATAAGACACTTAAACGTTAAGCTGGTAAACACTTGTCATGGTAATGAAAATTTTTGGTTAGAGTAAATACAAAATCTAGTAAAAACAGCTAATTGCCAAAAGAACTGTCTCAATCTCACAGAGTTTATTAAATACAAACTTCGAAGTAATCGTAAGACTGACTTCTAACAAACACACATCACATAAATTACAGATATTAATACAAGACCTTATGCTATGGTAGTTATGGTCCCCTCTTTCCGAAGCTGAAACTTAACAACATTCTAGTCACTCGAAACTTCTAAAATATCGCTAACAATTTTTATGTAAGCAACGAAAATATATGCGAAAATGATTTTAGAAATGTACGATGCTATCGAGAATCTCCAGCCCGGAAACCCAGAAGCAGATAGATGCTATCGAGTTTAAAATTTTATTTGGAATTCTTAAGAGAAGTTCTCAAATGACACGTTATTTCGTGTTTTTTTTTGCGTTTCACAAACGTCAGTGTAAATACATATTTGAGAGAATATATGTATTACAATACAAAAACATCATGAAACAATTGTGTATACCGGCTTTCTTTTACTCGTTAATAAGAAATGAGTAATTAACAAAATTTTTATGCAGTCCATTTTCTCTTACAGTGTAAAATGGGATATTCCGAATATGTTTGCTCAGTTAGTAAGATACTATTCACCTTTATTGTTTGCAAATGTAGCAATCGTCGTATTACTATCGCTTAAATCGCAATTGCAAAATATGGATAAGAAAAGGAGGTTCTCATTATTTTTTACCTCTTTAATGACCGATACGAAGCCTTTTTATGTATTTCCTGTAGCGAGAATGTCAATGTCTATTCTAAGGTAAATATAGTATAAAAACAGCATAAGTATCTTAATGTATTCATCAATTAAATATTTTTATTGTAGTTTCTCTGCTGTATTAAATGCATTACCAATTACGGATATTCAAATTTTAGATGAAGAAGGTATAGGATTTGCTATAACAATTTTCTTCTATCTAGCAAGCATCGGAATTACTTGGATTTTAACTATGTTCTTAGTTATATGTATTTTCTGTTTCGAATCAACGTTACATAACATTGCTTTGAAGTAATTTCATAACTCCAATAGTCATTTCAAAATAAATTTTAAATTTATTTGTTTTAGAATAATTTCGAGCTCTGTAATGGGAACATCAGGTACTTATGATTGGTTACTCAAAGGTTTGAAGCAATTTCCTTTGTTCGTGGCTTTTGTTTTATTGATAATTAGTGTTTCTACCTGTGGCGGGATAGCACTATGCCTAGGATTAATTTTTTATTTTCTTAAAGTTAGTATTATTATTTGATCATCACATAAGTCTTAAAGAAAATCAAGAAGTTGTCAGAAAAACAAAATATTTTTTAACAACAAAAATTTCGGTAAAAGATTACCAATGTTGATCTTGTTTAACCATGGCTTAAAAAAATTTGTGTCCTTTACTTCTCAGGTGCACTTTAAAACATATATTTCTTTTTAATGATTTTAATATAATGACTATATTATCAACGGCTAAAATAATGAATATAAATAAAAAATGCAATAATGTTCTTACCGGAAGAATATTTGTTTTGAGCAATTTATATGCATCTGGTAAGTTTACGTCCAAAAAAACTGATTCATTCTTTTGCATTATAAAACGGTTTTTGATCTCTCAAAGTTATAAATTATTATATCTGCCATATTTTGTCACAAATATTACTATAATAGCCTACTTAAATAAAGTTCAATGAGCGCAATTTGAAGCTTAAATAGAAAGCATTTTCTCTCCTAATGTAGTCGCTGAATACTTTAATGCAAATAAAAGTACTGTTTTGCCGATAGAAGATAGTGAACTGGGGGTAGATTGAATAGAAATATAGGATCAGAGTATCCATAAATGTCAAATGCGGAAGAAGACGCACTATTATGCAATATTCTTTCACAATTCTTTTTTAAAGTGCAGTTACCACAAAAAATATCAAATGTTCTTAGATCTATTAAAATATGTTGTCCTGCTCAACAAGCGGGATTATTTGACTTCCCGTGGTTAAGGTACCGTTTTTAACACAAAATTATGTAATATATATATAGTCTAGTCGCCGAACAAATGAATTTGTAAAAGCGCGTAATATTTAATGAATTTAATTTGATTGACATTTGGATTGCTAAAATTATCACTGTATAAGTACAGTTCACATCAAATAATTCAATCAGGCTAAATTATACAATCAGTGTAATTTGGTAATACTGGTTACTAACCGGTCTTACAGTTGTCAGCTGTCATTGCGTTTTTTTTGCTGCACCTTGTGAGTTACTTAAGTTTTGCTTTTTTTTTCATACTTCACATGCTGCGTATGCTGACTTCAAATGAGATTACACTGGGAAGTGTATGTTAATATCCTTGAAAATATGTTACTATATGCAAAGAATAATTACTTGGAAGAAGATCATATAGAAATATTATTTGGCTAGTGAATAGTCCGAATTCTAATTGAGTAAAATGTTTGAGGGAGATGATAAAAAATATATGGGATATGAGGTGTGGATATTAAAAGCCATTATTGCATTTTTGTTATTGGTTGTGTTTCATAATTTTGGCATTGTCCCCTCCAAGATCTCTATATTGCTCCGTGCAAATTTTTCATTTTACTATTTCAGGTCCTTCTTTTTTTTTGTGCTGTGCTGATTTGACCTTGGGAGAGTCTCTAAAACTTGGGGTCCATTGGAATGATTTGCAAAGTGTCAACACAAATGTTTATTCGCGATTTCTTTTGTTCAAGTGTGAGGTTCTTCAAAACCAGTTTCAAATACAGTTTCTTTTGGTTAAAATTTGCGTGTAAAATCTGTCCAACGTTTTCTTTGTCGTTTCCTATTGAATTTAATAACGGCGCGAATACTTAATTAACTTTTTGTTGGATCAACTTGTCTATTTATTCAACGTTTGTCCGTTTTTAACGCACAAGATCGTATTAGTGCATGATAAACACTCATCTCCATATCTCCTTTTAATAAAGCATAAGTTTCTGTTGCGAATTTTGCAAGTTTCATGTTGACGCGTTGCTTTTCAAGAAAGTCTCGCTAAGAGCTCACTTGAAATGAAGGCCACGGCCCGACTGAGCGTCGTGGAATATTGACGAAGACAGCAACAATAGAGAGGGCGGAATGCCATATGACATGGTCGTGTACCGTTTGACCTTGACGCGCTCACTGTTTGCCTGCAAAAGGATTTATTTTGGAAGTAAATTCGCGCAGCATTAGCAATGGTGGATGCTCTTGTAATAGGTTTTACACGGTACTGTGTAATTTAACCTATGTACTACTGCAAATAAAAGGGCGCATACGTTTCTAAAAGTGACTCTGGTGCCACCCCACCACTCTCCATCTCTGTGGCGATTACAGTAATATGGAATAACTTGTAATAATTTTATTTTTAGCTTATTTTAAATATTATGAACGAAAAATCTCTTCATTTTACTAAAGGGTATTTCAATAAGAACTTAAAGTTTGACATGAAAGTGCTAAATCACTAAAGATAATTTTTTTGCAAACGTTTCGTTAATGAAGTTACTAGACTGTCCACGATCGATCGGCTTTAGTTCTAGATTCAACTGGATCCTATACGTATGAAGGTGCAAATTTTTCTTGCCTTTTAATGAAAACGCTTGCTCGAACTTTTTCAGTAAAATTTCAATAACAGATCGCGATGGACGATTATGTACACCAAAATGTAACGACGTAAGTTACTTATTATCATTGTAAAATTTTCACCATTTTTGCAAAGCGTTTTTACCATTAAATAAACGTTGTTTCAAAGTGTAATGTATCATTTTTTCCCTTTGACAACTATCAAATATGTTCAACTAAACATTTGGCAGACTGAAATGTCGCGCGTTTAAATTTCAAGTTGTTATTGTGAGACACCATTTGTAATTATTAATGCATGACATTTAGTAGCCTCCAAATTTTCCGACCTAATTCACGCTATGTAAATATAATTCAAAAGTCATTAAATGTAAATATGATGGGTTAGTTTTTTGGACGAAAACTTATACATATATCAACCTGTTTTCAACATGTTTTTTTTGACGTGTCATTTATTTAGTTTCTTGAAAACATCGGCCAAAGTTAAACGCATTATTGCACTTTTTCTTTGACATCTAGGAATAAAAAGGAAGCATTAACTGATATGACAGAATTATATACTGGATGATCCATCAACGTAAAACTTTGCTAATTAAGTTGTCTACTGCTCGAGTGGTAATATATGGCCAAGCATGACCTAGTTTGAAGAACTATAGTTGCAGTTGCGATATACCCAACGATATCGAAGAAATTACTGATCATCTTATTGCAGATTATCTTTTGAACAAATTTTGCCGGAAAAGACTTTTTTTGGAAGATGGTAACAGCTGTTTCCATTCAACTGTCGTCGCATGTTACAAGATTATAAATTAGGTGAAAAGATGTGCAAATAGAGTGTGAAAGAATGGACTTTTGCATTTTAAAGAAATTGGTTATCATATAATTTTATATATTGGGTCTGGGAAAAAGTTCGTGGCGTTTTTCCCGATAGATGGCATTGGTTGCCGATAACTAAAGAACAACAAGTCACAGCGACACCACCGACGGCTCGTTTTTTAGATGACCTTCCGAACGTTAGTTTGAGCGTAGAAACATTGTAATCGGTGCAGTGGTTGGAAAGTTATTCGCACTTGAAAATGGAGAAGAATAATGAGAAATTTCGCTATATTCTGCAATATTATTATGATAAGGGGAAGAACGCTGCGCAAGCTTGTGATAAAATTTGTGCTGTGTACGGTGAAGGTACTTTATCGAAATCTGTTGCGCGGAAATGGTTCGCTCGCTTTCGTTCTGGAAATTTCAATGTGAAAGATGAGTCACGCTCCGGTCGTCCAATCACTGAAAAATCTGATGAAATTCTTGAAAAAGTCCAACAAGATAAGCATATCAGCAGTGTCGATATTTGCATGGAGCTAGGCATTGACCACAAAACTGTTTTGAACCATTTACACAAAGCTGGTTACAAAAAAAAGCTTGACGTATGGGTTCCTCATGAGTTGAGCGTGAAAAACATGATGGACCGAATTAACATCTGCGATGCGCTGCTGAAACGGAATGAAATCGAGCCGTTTCTGAAACGTTTAATAACCGGAGATGAAAAATGGATTACGTACGATAATCGGAAGCGTAAAAGATCGTGGATAAAGGATGGTGAGCCGTCACAAGCGTTCGCTAAGCCAACATTGACGCCAAAAAAAATGGTGCTGTGTGTATGGTGGGACTGGAGGGGAATCGTCCACTACGAGCTACTTCCAACTGGTCAGACGATTGATTCTCAACTCTACTGTGCACAACTAGAGAGATTACGCCAGGCGATTGAAAGAAAACGGCCCGAATTGATTAATAGGAAAGGTGTTGTCTTCCATCATGACAACGCCCGACCACACACTTCTTTGATGACCCGTCAAAAATTGAGAGAGTTTGGTTGGGAAGTTTTGATGCACCCACCTTACAGTCCGGATATAGCACCCTCTGACTATCATCTGTTTCGATCTCTGCAGAACTCTCTCAATGGAATTAAGTTGGTTTCAAAAGAAGCCTGTGAAAACTACTTGATTCAGTTTTTCGACCAGAAACCACAGAAGTTTTTCACCGATGGGATCATGGATCTACCAAAAAAATGGCGAAACATTGTCGATAATAATAGAGCATATTCGGTTTAAATGAATTCGTCCACGCGCCATGCGGGGACCAGTTGAATTTTACTGAAAAAACGCCACGAACTTTTTCCCAGACCCAATATTTTTATCTTCGAATACATACTTTAGTGTAGTACTTAGAATTGATCGAACTGTAATCATTTTTCATGAACTACATTTATTCTTCATCAATTACTTCAGTGCAATGTCAAAATCAGTTTCAGTTTCTAGAATCTTCCATAGTCATTTACTCCAAGTTTTAAGCAATTAAGCTCAAGCTGTGCAGGCATTATGAAGAGTCTGCTCCGTGAATTAGCACTATTTACAAATATATTAGTAATTTTTGAAGTGATCATATGAGTATAAACGACGCTCAACGTACTGGACGTTCTATTGAAATTGTTTAAGCAGTAGAAATGTCAGTAGAATACTTTATGCAAGTGTGAGAAAATTGTCAGCAATATGGATGTCACGTTTATAAATAGGTACAACTCCTTAAGAACAGTTTGGGACTACTACAATGTAATTCAAAGAATTTTTTTTGCCTTTTTATAGCAGTAGATGAAACCTGAATACATGTTTACTAACTCAAAACTAAAGAACAAATCAAAACCAGTGGGCTACAATCGAAGAATATTTAAAAAATACCGAAACAGTACTAAATCCTTCAGCCTCTCCCCCGTTCTTTACAAATTTATGAGTAGATTGAGCCAATTTTCGTTACTTGTTAGAATGTTATAAATCAGATGAGAGGATTTGCGAGCAATGTGTTTAAGAGACTTTACGTAAAGTAACACGAATTACCTTTTAGTTAATATATTACATTATCCAGTGTGCACACAGCTTCTTTCGACTCAAAAGATTGTTTTTGAACTCACACAAAGCTGTTCCTTTAAATATTTATGATTACACTGAAAATTTTCATACTAGTGTTTTGCGATAAATAATTAATATGATTCATTATTAAATACTTTATTTAGTATCATTTAAACATCCTGTCTGGCCAAATCAACGCTTAAAGTTGTAAAAAAAATTTCGCTTTGATATGTTCATTATTATATTTCATGATTTTTCATAAAGGGGTTCATCTCCGTTAACTACTTTAAAAGGTCATAATATTTTTTCGATTTGTCACTTTCATTAAATTCGTAAAAGATTAAACAAATTATATTACATTATTAAAAGATAATCGTTGGCTAGATTTAACACTAACAGAACAAATAAAAAATTAGGCACATTAAGATAAAGAACATTATTTATATACAACCATGCTCAAATGTATTAGACACCTTACGAATTTATGTACATACATACATACATATATAGTTTAGTCAAAAGAGAGGTGACGAAAATAAAACTGTTGTGAAAATTATGTACAAAGTGTTATTTAGTAATATAGTACAATTTATCAATATTTTGTCCCTCCGCCCTTGGCCTTAATGACTTCGTGGCGGCCAATGCAATACCTCCACTGTGTTTTCTTCGAACCAACGCATTACAGCTCCCGATTTGTGGCAGGGCGCATTATCTTGCTGAAAAATGTATTGTGGAATATCCTGGTCGAACAGTTTTAGCACAGACGGTTCTAATACTTCCTCCAACATGGCTAAATAGCGTTGGCTATTCATCCGTCCATCTCCAACACCGTATGCAGACATACAACCCCAAACCATGATACTACCACCTCCAAATTTTACTGTGGGAATGATACATTGTGGTTCATAAGCTTCCCCTTGCCTACGCCGAACGTATAGCATCCCAGGTAGTCCCTAAAGCTGTCAGGCAAAAGAAGAAAGTTAGCGCTTAGACAGGATTAATTTTGTTTAATGTTACATGTAGACTGAATTGCATACAACGATAAGAATATTAGTTATGAAGATGTACTTACATACCTCGATATTCGATTCATCAGACCAAAGAATCTTCGACCACTTCTCGATTGTCCAATTTTCATGTTGTTTGGCCCATAAATACCGTTTCTTTTTATGAGCGTCAGTTAAAAGCGGTTTACGTCGCGCTTTACACCCTCGTAAACCAGCACGCTGGAGACGCCTTCTCACTGTTTGCGCAGAAACTGTTACGCGATAACGCTGTTTCAGCTCACTGGCGAGCTGTTTCGACGATTTTTTCCTATCACTGAGAGCCAGTCTTTGTAAAATTCTTTTCTGCCACTTTTTGGTCTGTTAACAAACGACCCACTCTCCTGATAGCGACTAATGGTTGTACGGACTGCACATCGCGAACATTTTTTTTTTACAATTGCAGCTATTGATAACTTCTGGGAATGCAGTAGCACTATTTGGGCGCGTTCCCCTACCGACAACTCGCGTGTTTTAGGCATTTTTCTTCAACAAATAACTGACACAACGTGAAAAAATAGGATAATCTAATTGATCTCTACCACAAACTCACAAACGCACGCTGCTCACACACTGCTAGAATGACACTAAATTTCTAAAATCCACAATTTCCCCTTTCCACCTATTCTTTTCAATAGGGGATTAACTAGGGTATTCAAAAACGCATTTCTGTAAATACCATTAACACCGTCAGACTTGGATAATACCGAGAAGAAGGGTTTTTACCTGGGGTGTCTAATACATCTTAGCATGGTTGTATATATATAAGTCGTACATATTCGTAGAAACTGCACATTCTTTATTCTTTCTGTTTTCCATTATTATAATTCTTAGTGCCCTACTTATATTCATTACTTTTCTTCATATGGTGTTACTACACACGTTTGGCCTCTTTTACAATTTGTGTTAAAGTCTCGCCTCAAATTATCGATTTGATTTATTGTTCGTTTTAGTAATCACGAGTTTAGTAAATCGTAACTATTAGCAAAATATTTAAAGAATTTTATCGAGCATAATCTTTTTGTTATAAAGAAATTCAATAAATATGTACGACTTGGTTATTATATACTTATCACAACATTAAATAAAAACAATTGATAATTCTGATAGCGCATAATGTCTCTTGATCATCCATTTTATTATCAAAGATTAATATTCAATTATTGCTCACAGTTTTCTCTTTAATAAGAAAACTTTAGTCATTAAATTTGAAGAAATTTGGTTTGTATTTATTCAAAATGTCCAAAACATTTAGTCATATCTGTATCTAAAGACTTATGGGATGATTTATTAAGTACTTATCTGTTTGAATACAAATTACGTATATTTGCATGCGAATTTTAGTTAACACAACTGGCACAAGATGTCGTCGAGAACATTATAATGAAGTTGATTGAAATTATCACCAGAAGATTTAAAATACGACCCCAGATACGAGAGAAAATTCGTCGTTTAATATTAAGGAATACTCAAAGTGAAAGCGATAGTCATGACAAAGATTCCGGCGAGAATGAGCAACATACAACGCAAAGTGTAGACGGTGTTAATAATGAGTCTAATACAGATGACGCTCATATAAGTGAAGATGAAACAAACACTATTGAAGATGATTCAAATAATGTGACATCAGAACAAAATATTTCCGAAAACAATTTGGATACACCAGAAAGTAGATCAACTACACAGGAAAATCAAAATTCCGATAATAATACTTCACTATTGGAAATTTTAAGCGAAATTTCGGATAATAGCGAATTGTACTTTCATTTCACAATTTTTTGTTTGTGGTTCCTTGTTACCCTAATAAACATCCCTACAGTGCTGATGTGGGCTCATAATTTCAAGTAAGCATCTTAAATTTAAAAGAGAAAGTTTGTTAAACATTATTTTGTTTCAAAGGTATAGCACTGGACTACGTACTGATCCTTCATTGATCCCAGCAGGTATACTATGCGTTTGTGCATTATTTTTATGGCAGTTTGAATATCCAAAAGTACAAAAGTAAGTATAAGAATTAAGTGAGTATGCAAAGTTAATAATATGGGTTTAGTTAAATTGATTCGAAAGAAATTATTTTCAAAAACCCTTTCCACTTTAAATTATCTCTGGTACCTGATCATGAAGACTTTTATTATTTAGAATTTGTAGGTAGAATAAATATTTGAATTTATTTAGTCCATAATACTTTTATAATACTTTCTTTAATAGTTGGTTAAATCAACAGCAGTATGACAACTTAGTCTTTCTCAGCATACTATTTATGTAAGCTTTGACAAACTAGATAGAACCTAGATTACTTGAGGCGCTCACTAAGCTTATTCCACTGCAGCCTTTCCAGATCTATTATGGTCTTCATGTTTTATTAGAGCTTAATTTTTTTTAATTTTAGAGTTCCGCTTCAGAATTTCATGCTCGATTTATAGAAACTGCGTTTTGCCAAGCCCTCATATTGGAGTATATAGTATGTGGACAGCAGATTCCTTTTTTACTTGACAGAATCTACATGTGGTTTCTTCTTTCAACCTCATATTATTCATATACTTGTTGAGATTTCAATGCTCTTTTAGTAGATGAACTATTATCTTAACAAAATTTCTGTTCCTACTGAATAGGTCCATTGTAAACTTGAAAAAGAATTTCCCAAGGAACTGCTTTGCCTATCTTTGGCCTGTGAAGTTCTTCCATTTTTGTCAAAATTTATCTTAAACCTATTTTTTCATGGTTATTTTGATGAATGCCGTAGAGCTTGCCGAGCCAGTGTGTTCAATTTTTCATTAATGTTATAGCTTTCGTACCCTGGGATCCAGACTATTATTAGTTTTTTGCATCTTTTAAGCTTATTCAAGGTGTAAACACAATACAAGTTTGAAATTCAATTGCACCAAATCAAAAATCTTTAGCATTGCTTAGCTATCGAAGAAAATGGTTAATGAGGTTAGTTCCATGTGGAATACAATAGAGTCTTTACATATGTTTACTTCGACAATAGTTCAGTCTTTGAGTTCGTAAATTCTGCCTTCCGACTTCTTGTTCTATTTTTGCCTGTGTAGGTAGATCTTTTTTTTCCATTCCTCCATACCTGTATTCTATAATTCTTATCAAAGTCAAATATCTGAATCATGGGATCGCGCAGTTTTCCTATAAGGGAATTTGTCATAGGTTCTTTTATCAATTTATGATGGTTATTGTTGTGGATTTAGTTAATAGGAGACTGACTTTGCATTAGTTTTGGGACTTAGTTCTTACTTATGAATATCTAGGAATAAGTTCAGTATTACCTCTAACGTAGCTCTAGTTGTTCTCATAATTTCCCCGTCTTTGGCAGTGGTACTAGACTTGCAAAATCAAGCAGCAGGGACAGAGGCGCAGTTCCAGCCCAAAAGCAATTATGAACGACTGTAGTGATCTCCTAGCGAAAATTGTTGTTTTATTTTGTTCGTTTCTTTTCCATTTGTAAACTCATAAATTTGTAGTTTAGAATATCAAGTAATATTTGATTAATTTTTAGGAAATGGTATAAAGAACTCGGTTGGGTCATTTATGCTCTCACAATTTATTCAGCCATTTATGGTATAATTTCAATATACCGGTTAAATTACGTCCTACCTGGTGTTATAGCTTTAATAACGTTGCACCAGTTGCTAGCACCAAACAGAACAGACGTTCCCGATGATGAAAACTTACGTTTTGATCATGGTTTAGGAAAACTAAAAACGAAAATGGAATAGAAAAGCAATATTCAACTTTTTAATCGATACGAAGTTAATATCTAATGCAGTAGTAAAATATTTAATAAAATCTAACATTTTTTTAATTCAGCAAAGCACTAACTAAAATTATATGAATATTATACATAGGGTTGTGGCTTTAGTGTTGTGATTTGTTCGACTAAATTTTTTAGACGAAATTTTACGAACAATTCTTTGAACTGTTGAAAGAAATGTCAAAACCTAGGGAAGTAAAGTAGAAAACAAGATAAAATACAACATGAATATGTTCGGTTTTTATCGCGTTATTGTAAAAGTGCTCTGCTCAAATAAAAAATTGACTATAACTGCCAAAAAACATTAATGAAAATGTTGACTATATTTTATTTTTCTTTTGTATTTAGCACATTTTAGTATTGAAAAAATAAGTAAGAAAGTTTTTTCATTTGATAAATCCTCTGTGATATTTGTAATATTTAGTAGAATTCCCATTAATTGTTCTAATACACTGTTAAAGTCACGAAATTTGCTTAATGATAGTAAATATTGGTCAGGCATATTAATAAAATAAAATATACAAAAATATAATATTGGTTTATTCTTATTTAAAACCACCAATAATTATAAAGAAATAACAAAAATATATTGACAATATGTTTAACATTATCTTGATTATGTTATACAGGGTCCACTAATTAATACTATTACTTTTTAATATTTCACTGAGTAACAAGTGATGATGTCAACCGAACCGTTAAAATAACACTAAACAAACGTTTATATTTGAATAACTTGAATATTATAGTGGACTGATGAATTTTGGTAAAAATACTCCATAAAAAGTAACAGTGTTTCTTAATGCACCTTATATATTGATCACAGATTAAAACCCATATTCTTTACTAATTATATCTCCAATAACCAATTTTTGTATATCAGTAATCCCCCCGTATATTTCCGTTATTCTAGCATCTCTATAATGTCTTTCCGCTGACATATCTGTAACATATCCCATTCCACCTAATATTTGAATTGCACCGTGCGTTACAAAAGTTGCCGACTCGCTTGCAGCCCATTTTGCCATAGATGACTCTTTCGTTGATCTTCCTGGTTGATCATGCATGGTAGCAGCACGCCAAACTAACAATCTAGCTGATTCTACTCTTAAAGCCATATCGGCGAATCTGAGCTGGAAATTATGGTTGGTGAAGTTTGCAATTAAAACTACACTAATTTTCACTAACTTTAACCGCTTGCTGTTGACTGATAGGTTTACCGAATGTTTTTCTGTTTGCTGCATATTTTACGGCAACTTCCAATGCAGCCTGGGCAATTCCTACAGCTTGAGCTGCTATTCCTATCCTTGCTTTATCTAGTTGTACCATTGCGATTACGAAACCTTCACCAATTTCGCCTAATATATTTTCTCGTGGAATGCGAACATTTTCTAATATTAAATTGCAAGTATTAGACGCTCTGATTCCCAGTTTATCGTTTGATTTAGATACAGTTAAGCCAGGACTTGGCAAAGGCACTAGAAAGGCGGTTATTCCTGAAAACACATATTTTAAAAATATTTTCTAAAATATGATATAAGAAATGAAATTTGATTGAAAATTTGAGAAAGTTATCTAGATTAATTAGATTAGAGTGAAAAAAAGTATCTCATACGCTGCAAATGTTAATATAAACATAATATCATTGCAGCAGCGTTGGTTTTAATATTTTAGTGTTTATATTAGCCACCAAATTTGATTAGTGCGGAAATATAGTTCTTTCATAATTTTCTCAATATTTTGGTCCAGATTTTCTTTGGTCGCTACAGAGAAGTTGAGGATAAAAAGTACTTTGGTACGACCCAAGTTTTCATTTGGCATCCAAACCCTCTATGCAATGCTAGAACTATCACAAATCTGGTATATTCCACACATGAGCTTTAACAGGGTTAGAAAATGTAGTGTTTGTCTTTAAAGGGAGAAAAAAAAAGGAAATATTCGAACAATTCTAGTGGCTATTATTTTATGCTGATTTCTTATGATATTGTCTTATTCCAAGTTTGGAACTTTGATTATATTGAAATGACTTTGTTGCTTATTTCAGAAGATTGTGATAGGTATTAGCATAGTTTACTTCTTCAGATAAAGTACCATGCAATCAATTAGAACCTTTTATTAAGAATTTCATATTTATTATCTAGGAAGTATATTCGTAATTGCTTCATTCACAAACCCTTACAACAGGTATACAATATCCATCCTCCTATTTATAAAATATCCCCTCCTAGCAGATGTTGATATTGTATGTAAACAATAATCGGTAATTTTACCTGTTTAAGGTCAGTTATTCGTAGATTGTTGAATCTATCAGCTAGTAATTTTTTGAATTGTTTCTTTACGTGTTTCTACAGCATCAGCAGTTAAAAATATATTTCGTGAATTGAAAATTTTAAAGAATGAAAGACTAGAGACATTTCCAGCGAAAAGATCGCAAATTATGCTTCTTTTAAATATTGGACTTATCGAGAAATTGCAAGAACATATTTCATAAAAAATTGTCGGTAGAGCGGCCAGGTTTGTCGAAGAAAACCATCAACGTCTACTGGTCGGGATATCCGTAAAACAAAAGAACGTGATGATTGAATTATTGTTCGAAGGGCCGTAGAAAATCGGCAGCTATCAATTAAAGAAGCTAAAGTAAACACTTGCAGCGCATACTATTCACATATCCGAACAAACTTGAATTCACGTTTATACTAGGCAAATCTGAAAAGTCGACCTGCAAAAAACCTATGTTGACAAACATAGACAACTGCAACATAGACATCTTAGTAAAGATTGGGAAAAGGTAATACTTTAAATATGTTTACATAAATTTAAATTATTTAAACGAAAACCCGTTTGTTATTTTAAAATAATGAAATATTTTCGTTTTAAAGGTCGTGTTTAGTGATGAGTTACGAATAGAGGTCGTCACCGAAACTGCTCGTTTAATGAGTAATATCTCGAAAGTGGTGTCGTCCAAATAGTAAAATACCGGCCAGCACTGATGATTCTGTCTTGTATAACAAAGAAACTCGAACTGCTCTATTTTGTAGAGAAACAATGAACCAGATTCAATGTGTTATTAAAATAACTTTACTGCCATTTTTAAAAAGTCTTAACATTGAAAATGATCCTTACACGTTCATGCAAGATGGAACACCATATCACACGGTCAAATCTATTCAGAATCTGTTCACAAAAGAAAATATTAAAATATTGCCATGGCCAGGTAATTTTGCAAATCTAAATTCGATAAAGAATCTATGGAGCACACTAAAACCACATGTTTACACATCTCAAAATACAATAATTGAAGTATTAAAATTTTTTTTAGAAATAATTGGGAAAATAATTAATACATGAAAAAAGTTGCTGCGGCATGTATAACTAGTATGTCACAAAAGTTTGCTATTGTGATTCAGACTAAGAGTGAATTAACAATATATAGATTTTTAATTTATATACAAAACAATAGTTTTACAGGTTAACTTCCTAAATTTTCTATAGTTAATATATTTTTTTCTTAAAAATCCAATTTTATGTAGTGGTCCCAATTTGATTGAACGGTATATGCACTTAAATAGAATTTCGAAATATTTCATGTAACTACGACTTGTATTTGCAGAAATTATTTCTATTATATGTAAATCAAACAATACTAAACTAAATTCTATTTTGCATATTACAATTATTTGGACATGACCTCTGTCCCTTTCAACGCATTTTAATAGTGGTAGATTGGGTGCTATAAAATAATGTTAATTTCAAATAGATCCTGTTCATATTTACTTATAATTATAAGCTTTCAAATAAAAATAACTAAATTCGCTTGTGAATAAAGTTAATAATAGATGAAATCCATATTTAATATGAAAGCATCTATTTTCTAAAATTAAAGTTTATAAGACAAGAGCGCGATTTAAAAATGTTCAAATTCATTTAAAGAAATATATGTTGACCTTGGTGTGATGTAATGCCAAATGTTATATTTACATTTTTGTTAAAATATTTCTTCCTTGAAATATTAGAACTTCACTTGAACGGAATTTTAAATTTATTTTTTCTTCATAATTTGAAGACGTTACTTTAAATGGATAACCATTACATATTCTGTCTGCAATTTTGTTCTTAATGCCCTTATAATCGTATATCTCAGTTACTTCTTTATCATCTATCCAACATAATAACGATCTTAACACAGTTTACTACATTCAACTTTATACTCAAGAAGAGTAAATATTATTAACTGCTCCATTTTTTTAATTTAATCTATTATCTGTCTAGACAATCTCTTCATTTCTTTCTGGTAGTGTCAGTTATCTCCAGGTATTAAAATTTTCTGTTGTGTACTTCTATCTTTCAGCATTGCCAAATATATCATATTGATTTCTTTAATTGTAAACAAGCATTCTTTTTCTTTTTTCCCTAAAATTTCTATGAAAAATAACTGTTAGTGTTTTATACCTTTATTTATTCTAAACGATTTTTGTAAAACATATATCTAATCTACCGTAAACCTGCGCTTCTGACGACCTTTTCAATATTTTGCTGTTATCTTTAATAGAAGTATTCTTCTATAATCTTCACGTTTACTCATCTTTCCCTTCTGTTGTATATTGGATATATTGTAAGAATTTTTCATAACATATTTTTATTTTACTATGCTTTTCTTGCTATCTTACTAATTCTCTAACTTCTTGATAATAGTCCTCCATTTTTCAAAATTTGTTTTCTATTTCAAACTTTTTATGTTTAAATCTATTTCATCTGTTTTTTTTCTGTTTTCCATTTAATATATTTGCATTTTTGTTAAGAAAAACATTACCTTTGCATTTAACAATTTTACTATGCATATATTTTTTATTAACACTTTTATCAACACTTTAAGAAGTCAAATTTTCTTGAAAAATTAATAACTTTCTACCTAATATTAATCAAATTTATGAATATACTACTCGTACTATGTTTACTTGATTGCAATCATTGTAATTTATGACATTGTTTATTTTTAGATTATGTAATTTACTTTCTAAATTTAAGCTTTGTTGGTTACAAAAATATATACATTGCAATTGTATTCATTAACACAATTTTACACATAATGTTAAAAATTATGGGGGATTTCAATCATTTCATTTGATATTTATCATATGTTAGAGTCGTGAATAAATAAAATTCTTTACCTTTATGTTTTAATTTTTTATCAACTGTTGCAAAAATAACTGCTGCTTTTCCGAATTGACCACTGGTCACCCAAGATTTTGTACCATTTAAGATGTACTCATTACCATCAACATGAGCTACAGTTGAAATGCCTCCCACATCACTGCCAGCATCTTTTCAGTCATTACTAATAGAACATTCATTATTTTCTTTTGTAACATACCTGGTTCACTCAATGCAAAACAACCTAATTGTCCTGTCGTGAAAGGTCGTAAAAATATTTCTTTTTGTTTATCAGTCCCACACCTATTTATTAAATCAACATACAAACTATTATGAATGGATACTGTAGCGCCTGTTCCACCACAACCCCTAGATATTTCTTCCACAGCAATTGCTAGGCCCAAAGTGCTATATTCCGAACCACCCCATTGTTTTGGCACACAAATAGACATTAATCCTAATTTACCTAATTTGCTAATCTAGAAGAAGAATGTCGTTAGAAATACTATTTGTAGCAACTTAATAGTACAGTCTTACTTGTTCTTCTGGAAAAATACTGTTTTTGTCTAATTTTGCAGCTATCGGTAGCAATTCATTGTTAGAAAAATGTCTACACGTATTTTGTAAAATTATAAGTTCTTCAGGTAAATTATGTAGGCTGAAGCATCTCTTTATATTCACATATGTGCCTAAAATTAAAAAAAAACGATTATCAAGGACAATTAAGGTTAATTGGAATAAATAGAATTCAGTTCATGTTAATTTTAAAGGTTGTCAACTCTTTAACTTATATAATATCTATTTACCACTGCTAGTTAGTAGTTTAATAAATCCTATAGACATTTTGTTCAACTTTATAAGATTTTCACTAATCACAGTCACTATCATGTATGTATGCATATGCAAAAGTTGTTCACATTTACATTATTTCATATATGTACAAATGATAAGACGAAACACTTCAAATTTATGTGTATATTAGTAATCTGTTGGCGTTGATAAAGAAAATGAATAGAATATTTTTAAATTTAACACTTGAATACATTTCACAATTTTTTCAGTAGCAAAACAACCACTGCTACAATAGCACTAAATATTTTTTTAGAAAATATCTTACTCATATATATGCAACCTATAATACGTTCTACCTAAAGTAATTTTTGTGAAACTTATCTCTATTCAAACATTGCGATAATAGAATATTATTTTTCAATTATCTTAGCTAAATGTTAAATTAAATTTTTCGTTTAAGAATGATTAAAAATCAATAAAATTAAGCATTCTCCTAAGTACTTTCTTGATAAATTTTAATTAAAGCATGTAATTAGAAATTTTCTCGAGGTCTTTTGCCCTGCCGAAATATCTGGAATTTCTTAAGTAGATTATGTATTATTTACGTTTCGTATAATGTTTTAAAGAGTTTTATGAGAATGCTAAAGAAATTTATTAAATATTTTAGGCAATACGAGTTAATGCTACGGAAACATTCCTCAATTAATATTTTACATCATTACGAAGATTAGCTAAAAGGCAGGAGAATATCTTTAACGACATAATTTAGATAACAATATAAATATTTATGTTCAGCAAGACGATCCATGAGTTTTAGTTAGAAGGTTAACTTCTTTAATGAAAAGTTTCCATGCATACTTGTTAAGTCGAATTTTTATAATTAATTTTGAAAATTTTAATTTTGCAGCTTAATTGTTTTATTGTAGTTTTTTAGTATCCATTTTGTTTTGTTCAGTTAGGTATTTCTATGTACCGTAAGATAAACACTTTTCTTTCTTTTTTTCAAGAACGAACGTATTTGTACACATAGACATCCGTTTCCTAGAATATTTTCTTTAGTATCCCATTTGTAATTCAATTCCGTTTCATCTAATTTTTAATTACGATTAGAAATTCAAACTTTAGTCTCTTGGCAGAGAATAATACATATTTATTCCCTGCCAAAGGTCTACCTATTAGTTAATTATAACCAACGTTCATTTTATCAATTTATTTGCTTCTGTTATGGAACAATTACATTTAAAGGAAGTCGTGTGGCGTATCATTTTAAAGTGCATTTTGCGACCTAATAATATTATTCTTTTATCGTCCTTAAAGTTCATAGCGGTAACTACTTTCCGTCCTACCGATTCTTTTAAAAGGCCCATTTTTTTAGACACTCTCTCTTCTATCATATTTATTAAATCCAGAATACGTACACGTTCGTGCGTGATTATTTTGCCGTAGCCATAACCCTATACATAGTCTTCAAGGTACATTTGTTGCGATTGCTATATAGATACAACACCTGGTTCAGGCATACATATACACATACGCGCAAGTACACCCACGTATCGTTCGATACCTACTTTTTGTTTTACTACAGCATTTGAAATTAATTATATATTTTCTTTTACCTATTGCCCTCGCTTATTATTCGTTCTTGTTGATACATTTAAAGCTTTAAGATTTGTTTTATTTAAATTGATTATTGAAATTTTAAGGACAACCTATTTGTTTAATTTCTATTAACATCGTTTACATTCATGGTTGTTGGAGCTTTAATATATCATTATAAATCAAATTACATTTATTTCAATTAGTTTTATTATTACAATGCCGTAGTTAGGCCTGAACTGCATCAACAATTTTTATTATTTTTAATATCACATGTCATAGCCTTAATAATTTAGTTTTCACACATCATTAGCGTTCTATATTCGTAATAATTTGGGCGCCCATTGCACGGTACTTGTAATAATAATAATAATAATAATTATTATTATTATCTGTTATAAAGCAAAGTAATCAGCATTCTAACGGATATAAATATTAATATTACACACCATAAGAGAAAATTTTTTTGTGATCGTGGAAATTGGTTTTTGGTAATACGAAATAGGACCGGCTAATCGTAAATGTTCTTATTCTGAAACGAGCGCTTTTTCGAACGTTCCGAATTTCTTTCTCCTTCATTAAGTTACTACAGTTCTCTCTTTTCGGCTGATTCGCTTGGTAGTATTTGTGTTGCAGAACTAATGCAATACAATGTATTGTATTTTTCTGGTGAAGTTACGAGTGCGCTGGTTTAAACCCTTTACATTTCTGTTATCTATGTGTACGCTACTGCATCTTTAATTTTCTCTGGTTTTCTAATTTTTGTTGGGAATTGTGCACGCTTTTAGTCAATACCTTATACTTCTTTTTTTCTCTTCACTTACTCGCTGTACATTATTACAAAATTCGTGATTCATTTTCGTTACTGTAATTGTTTATCTTTAAGTTCGGAGATTCGGTTAAACTTTAAAAAATAATAGAAAGTTTTTCTGGGAGATGAAAAACTGACTTAGATTCTAACTCCTGACTAAGGGATCAGTAGAGATTGACGGTATTTTGTGGTTTTATTTATGGTTTTATCGCGCGATTGTGCAGTACTTCATTCGAGTGGGTTTTGGAGTCTGTGTCATTGGTTTAATCATCATCAACAAGATACAGAGAAAATTTAAAAAAATAAAACTGCGGAAATACCAAGGACGCGAGTCCAGTCCAGTAGCCAAGATGAAAAAATGATATATCATTTTTTAAATTAGTATGGTTGGTTGAATTAACTATACACATTGTACAAGCAATTCGAATAAACTAATACTCAATTGCGTGATATAGCTAGAAATAAAATCATCTCGCTCGTCAGTCGAACTCATATCGAGTGTGTTATTGTGCGCAGGCGAAACCGACCATATCTAGTGAACAGAGACTTTTGTTAGGATCTTATGTCCTTAGTTAATGGAATTTGGTTTTTGTATCTCCGGAAATTCATTCCTCACCTGCTATCTCTGTTATCTAGCGAAAAAAAATCTATCTAGCCCTGATAGAAATAACTAATTGCGTATTGTCTAGTAACATAGTGGCAACATTTTTCTTCTTATGTGTCAAATTTGTCTTCAGTTCGTTCATTATTTTATGCTATAAAAAGTGTTTCTCAACGAACAATGAATATTATCGTATTAGAACTTCGGGGTCTCATAAGAACGGAATTTTCCTAAAACCGTTTACGAACGAATGTTCTTTTTGAATATATGCTACAGGAAACTACAACAGCAGTTACCTGCAGTAATACATTAATAAAATTACCTACGGTTATTGGTAAGAAATGTCCAGGTTTACGTCACGAAGAAGACTTACCTTATGACAATATAGAGTTCGTGAGGCAGCTAAGGTCTAGTCTATCCTCTGCGAGTGTAACTACTTTAAGCTGGACCACCCAGATTTTGCTTTAGTCTTTTTTAATTTTGGAATTTGCAAACGATAACTTATTGAAAGAGGAGATTGATGCCTATATTAAAGACCAACAGAAATAATTTTTTTCTGATAAAATTAAGTTATAGGACGAATAGCACGAGTGTACTGAAGTTAAGGAATATTACGTTGAAAAATGGAAAATAAAATTATTTATGAAATTGTAAGTCTTTTGTTTCATGGTTAGGTAGAAAATCTTTCTAGTTCCCTATATCCATTCTTCGACAGGCTTCCAGTGATTAAGCAAAAGGAAGTCCTCGAGTACCTGAAAGTAGAATTAGTTAGCAAAGTAGAATTCAACTTGTTAAGAGTTTTACAGTTGAATATATGCTGCTACTCTACACGGTATGATGTACGACGATTTAATTCATGGAATGTTTCTTTAAAAAATATACACATGGAACGATATGCTAGAGCTACTGTCATCTTTAAAATATTTACTCCCGTTCTTCATTTTCTTCATCTTGACATTGTATTAAATGGCGTTTCCATTTCTAAAAGTAGACCTGGGATTAATTTTCGACATTTTTGAAATAAACCAGAAATCAAAGGTGGTAAGACGGGATAATCTAATTCAGTATTTGCACAAATTGCGCTGTGTCTGGAGGCATTGACATTATAAAATCTCTGAATGAGAGTTCGTAAATTTTATTCAAAGCATAGTTGTTAACAATTGGTTTTTTTCAATACATTCTTAGTCGATTATTCTCTTGTAATAGATGAAACGCACTGTCATAATGTTAAACGGCTCCCGTATGGTACTGGAAGCATTAAATTTCATCACCTTTAAAATGGATACGTATCTAAAGAAACATCCGTAACGTCGATACTGCTTTTGTTCATTGTAAAGGTCAACGGCACAAAATTTACTGAGAATTTCTTAATTCGCAATTCTTCAGCTAAAGTTAGCCTAACTGATACTCGATTAATTTGCAATTCTTCATTGCTTATTTCGATATAGTTACGTTGCGGGTATTACTATGCGGTTATTCCGTGAATTATATTGTCACAATTACGCCATATTGACTAGGCCATGGCATAGATACAGAACCTTAATTTTCTTCTTTGTAAATGGATTTAAATTAAATTAAGTTATTGAATATCAGAAAATTGGTATTTTCGCAAATACATACCAAGACTACATCACTTTCGGTAATTCCATGACATCAATTTTGAAAACTCGAATGGAATACCTAATTATTTTTACATAGTTTGAATCTACTTGACATTTTAAATCGAATAGCATTTCATTTTCCAATTTTCATTTCTATGGTTACGAAAAAGTTAATTTTTTATATTTGAAATTGGGAATAGAATACTATGGCTAATTTAGTACATATTTATCAAGACTTATTTTCTGAATCCGTTAATGCCTTCTATTTTTTTTTAATGAATGAAGAAATTTTGTTTTCCTCAAGAAGATGTATTTTATTTAATTGAATTTGTATAAAAATAATATAGTTAGCCGTGGACGCAAACAATTGTAAATAATACATTTATTGAATTTGATACGTTAGTAATATGTACCATAGTTACCAAAGATTAGTTTACGCGTCGTCCTAATTTGTTTTTAATTAGTTAAATTTCTTTTATCGATTATACAAGCTGCCCATTAGTTCAGTCGTAAATTATTGGCTTATCACAATGGGAATAATTTTAGGATCAAATCTGTTCCTCTGCTATCCGGAATGATTTTTTGTGGTTTTGTTTTTCGTTTAAGTAAGTGCTGACAGCAAAAATCGTATTATGAGCACAAACGTAATAATTGGCGTCAAGCTGTTGTGCAATGCTAAGTTATTGTATTCTTATTATTGTTACATACTTTTTTGTAATTTATATTAATTTATGTTGACTAATGTTTATTTTCTTGTAATTTGTCTTATATTTATTGTGAAGTCTGAAATCATATTATATTGTATATCATTCATTAAGCCTCAACAAGAAAATGCGTATTCTTGAATTTTTCTTATTAAGTAAATAACCATTTATTTAATAGAAGGTTAGATATTAGATAAGAAGGTTAATCTGCTTCTGGGTTTCCGGGCTGGAACCGCGTCACTAGTATATCTGCCGTCGTTTCGTACCCATTTCGTATGAAGATGTCCCATACAAATGGGTACGAAACGTCGGCAGATATACTAGTGACGCGGTTCCAGCCCGGAAACCCAGAAGCAGATAGCATGGACCACGACCGCGGAAGTCTACGTACCAAATTAAGAAGGTTAATGTTTTCTTTTAACTAATTATTGGTAGATGAAATTTTCTTTTTCATAAATTAATATTGGAATATGAAATTGAGTAGAAAATATAGTTACAAACAAGATTTAGAAGACCTTTTGGTGGATGAATTTTAATTATTTTGAAAGGTATTTCTAGAACACTAAATGATGATACATATTTGTTTTGCATTAAAATATATATGTTTTCGTTCTTATTCCTAAGATTTTATCGCAGGCCTTAAAAATTTTCGTAGGATCTAAGCACTGTGACTAAAGTGTCTAATGGATAAACCAGCTCTATAATTCTATAATAAGCTACACCCTCATACGAATATAAACGACGAACGATACTGGTAACGAATTCATAGTTGTTAACTAAATACAGTGAAGTAACCTAAGGCAGTAATTTAAGTTAAAATCAAAATTAGAAATTACGCTCCTGAAAATTGTTAAGGTGCGTATTAGTAGAGAAAAAAAGTAAAAAAAAATTAAGACTCAAGAACTACTTCTTATTACACTTGAAGGTATTTATCAAACTGTAGAAAACGGGAGACAACTACATGAAGAATATTTTAAACCTATTCTATAATACTAATTAAAAACATTATCAATGATATCTTGTCGACATATACGTATGTATATATATACACATATAAATACAGACTTTAGATAAACAGCATTTGTTATAAAATCATTATAAATGTACTGAAATTACACAGTTATTGGTATTTCAAATGTTTTCAGTGCACTCAGATTATGAGATTCTGGCAATTAAAAGAATGCAAAATGTGTATCAGCGTTCTGTTTGAAGGTAAATGCGGCAGATAATTGCCTCGATACAATTATATTCATAATCTGCTTTGCCAATATGAACAGGCCCCAAATGTGGTCCCTTAATGAACGAAACTAGGGCGATCATCGTTGTTTATCCATTATAATTCCGATTGGATATTATTGTTCTTCGTTCGATGTAATTATTAGATCAATAAGGTGATTAAACGACTTTATAGCCTTTAAACTGGGAATTGGTGCGTGGAAATTTAGTTAAACTTCTCCATTTACATGTTTCCTTGATATCTTCCCAATGGCTGACTTCGGATTAGTAGCTTTACTATTAAAAGTATAATGAATTGATAATATATAATGAGCTGGAGAAATTTATAAAAAATAATAAAAACCAAAATGTTTTTGTTTTATGTAAATACATTTGGCATTAAGTCATTTCTGATTTAATAATTTATTCGTTATAAATCCGTCAATTTACAGTAAGATTTGAAAATTTTCTACAAAGATAACCATTTTGTTAATCAGCAGTCATACAGAGTATTCCTAGAGATTATTATAGTTACATATTTGTATATTATCTTGTATTCTTTTTTACTTTGAGCATTACTTGAAATGTGATTCTATTGTATAAAAAACTCTACTTGTTGCAACATTACTTTTCCATAAATTTGCTTGCATTTGAAACAATCATTCATACGGAATTAATAACGGAACTGTATATTTTGTTGCATACATAGAATATGTAGAGCACCTCACTGATGCAAAGTAATTACAATTCTAATGGATGTAGATAGTATAATCCACCAAAGAAGAAAATCCCTTTGTGATTGTGGATTGCGATTTCTCTGTATTAATATTTGAAAAGAGCTAATAGAAACATGTGTAGTGTCGTCATAGAATAGAAAAGGATTGCTAACACAATATATTATTTATGCGACCTGCTACCTAAATTTTCGTTTAGAGATTATACAAAGGGTACTAGGAAAGTTTTGCAATACAGCTTTGTTTATTTCATTTTTCCAAAGTAATTTTCTCTACACCCAATACACCTCTCCGGCCTCCGAAACCATTCTTTAAATCAGTTCTGCCAAGTTTCACTAGGGAGTAAAGCACACTTGTTATCCCAAGCCCGCAGAAGGTCCTCATCACTGGAAAACCGCTTCCCTTTTAGTTTCATTTTCACATGCGGGAACAGTGCAAAGTCGCAGGGAGCAAGATCTGGACTGTAGGGATTGTGCTCGAGAAGTTTTAATCCTGTCATAGTCAAATATTCGGTGCAGGCTTTGGGGCGGTGAGCTGGAGCATTATCGTGATGGAGGAACCAGGTGTCCATTCTTGACTTTGGCCACAGGTTCTTCATAGATCCAATGACTTTAGGCAGGCACTGTTCAATATAACCGGGCACGGGAATTTCAAAGCGTACCTGCATAAGATCGGGAAGAGAGACGAACCAAATTGTCATTGTGGTGCGATCGATACGGCGGAACACGTCCTCTTCGAGTGCCCATACACCGAAGACTGGCGCGAAATCACAGCGAGGGCCGCTACTGTGGCTGGTCACAGGTGGCCGCGTCGTGCCGAAGACATAAAGGACCAGGAACACGAAGGATGGTGGCGATTTTTCAGCATTGCGGCTGAAAAACTTCAGCGGCTTCAGCGGGTGGTTCTCCGGAAGTAAGGATCGAAACGTTCGTACATGAATACACATCACGAGCGCACCAGCACATAATACACACAGAGGCGCGCCCGCACTTACACTAAAACACGGGCATGCAAACAATACGCACTTACACGCTTGCTCGTACGGATACAAAGCCACAATTGCTGGAAGGATTAGAACGACGACCACGCAGGAAGTTGCATATATGTATGTTGCATAGAGGATTCGGCATTCTAACTGGAAGCGCAATGGCGGCGAGATCCTACAGCATGAGCACGCCAGCACACACTATACACAGAAAGGCGTGCTTGCAATCACACCAACACTCATAGGCACGCAAGTTATGAGGACGACCACGATGACCAACCATGGCCAAAGTGGGATAAGTTAAGTATAATTCTTTTTTATTTTTTTTGGGCGAGCACGAATGAATGAGAGAGATGCCCATACACACACACACACACACACACACGCACGAGCGCGCACACACATCAACAATACGGATACACACGGCACAAACACGACTACCAGCGACACACTAACACGCTCAAACACTTGCGCGTGTATACAGGGTGAGCATTTGTAGATCTACGGAATGAATGTCCTAATGAACGTATTGAGTGGAGAAGCTACCGGGTTCTTTGTTGTTACAGGGGCCCAAAATCCCAAAAGGAGGAGAGGCGGCGGAGAGATTCCACCGGGAAGAGGAAGGTCAAGACTGTAGAGCGGAGACAAGACGACGGTGAAGAACGATTCATCGGCCTCTCGACCTGAAGGGGGTGTATGATAGAATATTACACATTTTAGTGAATGAGATTTATAAGTAGCGGACTACTTCCGCAGGGTAGGAGCGGAATTGTGAATAATATTTAAGCAGGACGCGGGCTAGGCCCCACTTAGAGCTCCAGATAAGACTAGTTTGGATTTAGATAGTTAGCTTTGTAGTAACTAAAGATTAAGGTTAGGTTACATCCGGTGTAGTGCCACAGGCGGAGCACCGGATTCTAGGATAATTATTGTTAATTATCTAAGTTTCTTTTCTAAATAAAGACTGTTCAGTATACCACTTAGCTGTGACTGTCTTCTGTGTGTCCAAAACAATGCGTTCCACAATTCCACTCGATTTGAAGAATACAGTTATCTACGGGTGTGTCCTCATCATGAAATACCTAAACTTTGTTTTGAGCTTTGGTCGGCACATCGTAATAGTACAGCCAATTCTCGTCACCTGTCACGATGTTGTTCACATACCGATATTGTCCCTTATTAAACTTTTTTTTAGCATCTCCCGGCACCAAGTCACACGTCGTGTCATCTGCTTTTCAGTCAGTTGATGCGGCATCCAGAGAGAACAAAGTTTCTTCACGTGCAAACGATCATGCAGAGCATGCCAAGCACTTTCCTCTGTAACTGACGTTCGTGATCTTCCCGGCCTCTCAGTATCCTCCACAGTTAAATTTCCCCTTTGGAATTCTCTATACCACCTGAATATCGTTATGCGATGTGGAGTCATTTCTTCGAAGCACTGGTCTATGTTTAAACCGCGCACGAAATTATAACGCAAAACTGCCCTTATGTCATTTCGTGACTGCGATGCCATCGCAAGCACTTTATACTCTCACTGCTAATGAATAACTGAGCCCATCGACATGGCGCGGCGGCTACTGAACATGTCTCAACATGTAGCAACAAGCAGCTTCCTACGATTCATCGTTGTGTCATATTACAAAACTTTCCTAGTACTCTTTGTAATAAACACTGAGGCAGCTCTTTCTCGACGTTTTAGATCTTTATTAAGTAGTAGTTAAACTGGCTGTAAAATTGGAAAACTTATTTAGTTTAATTTGATGAAATCAGTGAATGGTGATGCGTGTTTATAACGTAAACGAAAACTTCGGGTATTCTTTTGCAACTGGCGATGAGTCGTGGTGTTTTCAATACGATCCATAGACCAAGCTTCAAAGCTCTGAATGGAAGCAATCAAGAGAAGTCAAAAGTGAAGATGTTGATTTGTTTTTATGATTCTAAAGGCATAGTGCGCATAGAGTTTATATCAACTAGTTAAACAGTCAATGCTGTATATTATCTTGGTGTTATGTAGCGTCTTTCAGCGTGTATCCGTCGTATGCATCCTCAATATCGTCAAAATGGTAGCTGGCGTTTGTTACATGATCATCGTTCGAAGCTTACCACTGATTTTCTAACTATAAATGGCATTTTAACCATCAACCATTCACCGTATTTGTCCCCTTGTGCTTTCTATCTATTCTCTAAACTACATTTGCCGATGAAACGACAGCGTTATGCCGACGTCGAAGCCATTAAAAAGGCGTCGACAGGGATCTTGAAGGACATCTCTAAAGATGAACTTAAAAATTCTTTCGACAAGTTAATTGACCGTGCAAAAATTGTATTCAAGCCGAAGGCGGCTACTCTAAATATAATAAATGAGTTTTACCAAAACAGTAAGCCTTTGTTTTTATTTTAAAAAGTTCGGGTTACACAGACTTTGTATTTCGTCTTATTACACCTTGAATATTAATAAAGGGATGCACATTTCACTAAAATGAAACGATATCAAAATTAAAAATATAACTTGCTTTTTAGAAATATGTTATTTGCTAACCTATTGATTTAAATAAAATCATATCTAACCTTTAATACTAGCATAACCAATTCAAAACACCCGCAAATAAATACGTATTTGAGAAGTAATTTTTCATTGTATTGCTTTATATTTGCTCATGACATATGTATATACTATGATTATTTAAAAATTGATAATGTTTTAAGTTAATTTGATTACACTAGCATATATGAACATTTGAGAATAAATATATTTCATAAAACTCCTATTTTAATAAACAGATTTCTCATTTTTATTATAGGTACATATACTTTCTACGAAAGAATAATATTTAATAAAACTTCATTAATTAAAAAAATGTAAAACATTTTTTATTGTAGAAATGAATCTTTTATCATTTTTGCGAGTATAAGGAAAAACAAGTACTGTAAATGAAAATTGTGTAGACTTTAATATAATTTTTTGTAATCGTGTTTGCAGTTGTATAATGTTTATAGATACATATATTCTACATTTGCAAACAATAAGTTCGTAGAATAGATATTAAAAAAGTGAATATACTAAAAATTCGTTTTCAAATTTAAATTACCAAAATTATTGTTTAATGCGTATTAGTAGCAGAGTGTGCTTTTAGTATTCTTTTTGTTACTACCAACCAAATAAATGGATATAATCGTTACCACCAGAACTCTATTTAAAGTAAATGTTACCAAATAGGAAGTATAGATTATTACTCTATGTAACTGAATTTAGTATAAATCTAATAAACAGGTTTTAATAATTTACGAAAGAGCAAGAAAATATATGATCGCAATTACATTAATTAGAAGAAAGTGATTAGTTTGGCATTATTGAATGCCCAACCATTTAAGTGCTTCGGACAAAAGAACAACGCTATTGTTTACATCTTGGTAGATATATGAAAGCCGTAAAAGCACCGTTCAAACTTTAATTATTGTGAATGATTGTTCTTTTGCTGTTTTCTTTCCAGCGAAAATCGTTAAAAAAGTGCGCAGTAACCGAAATAACACGTGTGTTGTGTGTGCGACAGTACCGTATGCTGCGCTCATGAATACGTATAACACAATGAAAACCTAATTGAATTTGAAAAAAAGCACGTTCGAGATTTACATAGGGTATCTGTCGTTTAAGCGTCGAGCAGACCGAAAGCTCGCGTTCGTGGACGTTGAAAATTCGGCGCTTGCACATGCCAGGCACCAGCTATATCGCGACAGGCTCTTCCCGAGGAAAATCCGTGAAAATTTCGGTTAGTTCGCGTTGAACTGTTGGGATGTGCAGAGTAGCTTGATTCGATTTTTCAAGTTTACGCGCGCGCGTCGTCAAACATTCGAAGCACGTTGTTTTAAATGTCGAATGTCAAAATTTAAGAAAAACTGCGTTTTTGTGTGAAGTAAATATAGTGATTTCTTACTTCTTTTAGAAAAATAAGTGTTAAATTAGTGTAAAGCTGCTTTTTTTGCTTCTTCTGAAGTTACTCCCAAAAAGTAAGTAATTGTTTTATACAATACATATTGGCATTAGCAAGAATATGTTGTTTGAATTTAGATATTTGAATTTTAAGGTTATACGATTGCATGATTTAAATGTGTAAATTCCACGGGATTTATAGAAATTATTCTATCTACATTTTTGTTATAAGGCTGTTAATTACCCTTGACAAAGGTTAATAATTAAAATATTTACTGGAGTTATAATGTAATGAATTGTCTGCCAAAGGTTATTTATGCCAGCGGACATTAGAAATGTGAACAGTCTATTTTTGCTTAATGCAAAATTTATAATTGTTATGTGACCGTAATTGTTTTTCATTATTTACAATGTTTTCTTGCTATATTCGTATATGTACATATTTTAATTCAAATTTATCTGTTTCCATTTTTTTATATAATTTTGATTATTTTGTCATATTTTTATGTATGTACATATGTAAGAACTAAATATGATGATAAAATAGGCAAATTTATTTGTATTAAAGAAGTGTAATTGTCAAATATACAAATGTTCATATATATTTATTTTGTTTTTGAATACATTTTTGCATTTCCTTGTAACAACTTGTTTCGGTCATACATATAAGCCATAATTGTCAAAAATATCAAGTCTATATTGCTTATGTCGTTGGGTTAAATTTGAACCAAACTCATTGTCACACAAGAGATGTGACAATGTAATTTCTGGAATGCAACTTTAAAAAGATATGTATACATTTGGAAAAGTATACTAGAAACTACCGTCGCTACGCTATGTACGCTATGTACTTCCTTTGTGCACTAGTACACTGATATAAATAGCCTTCTCGCTTCTGGAATTAACTTTTCGAAATACTGATTTATTGAAATACGAGTAGCTATCTCACATTCGATTGGTTATCAGTTGATACAGTTTAATGGAGACTGTAGTTGATTAAATTAATCAATTTAGGTTAACTCCTTTCCACAATAATAATTTTGTATTCTGTATACGTATTTCGTTAATTATGTTATTATTATTAGCAGATAGTTACTCACAATGTCGCAACTGGAACCACGGCAAAAGCCGTACTAGACTTACATCGTCGTGTGTTTGGCATTCGACGGTGTAAGTTTAATCCGGATTCGTGCGGATTTTGCCATGGTTCCAGGTGCTGCACTGCGATTAATTACCTGCTGATGATGACAACATAGTTATCGAACTTATTTAAGTGAATAGTTTGGATAATTTAGTTAGATAAGCACTTTTGTTGTTAGCATCACTTTATTGGATTTTTTTTCGATAAGTCTTAATTTCAATTGTATGCTTTTTGTTTCCGAATCGTATTTGAAGCATCGAGTTTTATTTCCCACAATTACTTTTGGAAGCGAGGGAGTATTTGAAGAAATATAAGACGTGACGTCATGCTAACGCTGCTTTTGACAAAAGTCGTTATTATAACAAATTCTTCAGTTAAAATTAACTTAATTTTTAACGATTAATTACTTGTTGTAATCCGTTTGGATACTATGTGTGTATTAAAAAAAGGAAAATGCAAATGATCGAGTTCCGGCTAACCATATATAGCGTTACAATAATAATAAAAATGAGTTAATACTTTATGATGAACATCAAAAGTTCAGGATGTGCGGAAAGCTGAAAGAAAAATTATTAGAAAAAATGAAACAAGATTGTCTTTAAAATTTAATTCACTGTATTAATTAAGAAGAAATCTTAAAGCTTTGAATATATATTATAATAATAAGCGATTAATAAGCGAAAGCAATGTATAAAAAGAAAAGTAATTAACACAAAGGTCGTAATAACAGTATAGGTAAATTGTATAAAATATACAAGGATTAGTAATAACTTTGTATCGAACGATATGAAGGTGTATTTAGATGTGTGTGTTTATCCCTAGACAGGGAGTTGTATTTCGCAAATTCGAAATACGTTGAATATGTGCGGACACTGTATGAACGAGATTGCAATACAGTGCACAAGGTATTGCGAGAGTGTGATTTATAAAGGAGATCTTTGGAAAGAATCGGTGGGGTGACGAGTAAGTGCCGTTGTGACTAAAATTAACCACTCACGATACAGAAAACGCACGACAAAAAAAATTAGAAATAATTAAGTAGCGAAGAAAGAGAATGACTTTTTTACACAAATTTAGTCATAAAAGCACTTTAAAATGATACGTTACACGATTTGCTGATATAATCGATATAAAATAGAAGTAAATAAATTAATATGGTGTAGATTGGTTGTAATTACCTGGTAGATAGGTATTTGGCAGATAATAAATTTGTATACTGTGACAAAAAGAATAAAAAGATGAATTTCTAATCGTTATTAGAAATTGGATGAAATAAAATAGAAATGAAGAAGTTTAAGTTTTCATAATTAACCGGTTGGTAGCTAGTTTTATCGTGCCGGGAGGGACTGAATTTAATAGCCTGGTGCTTGGGAAAGTTTTTATTGGTTTGCCTTTCTGTTTAAGTGGATACTGATGTCCAAGACCTTAAATCACACCATGAGTGCGGGTGTAATAATTGACGTATTATTATTATTATTTCCTCAACCTAACACCGGGAAACTTTCCATTCAATCCATATTTTTATAGATTTCAAATCGGACTATACGCAGCTGATACCGTGGTTCTATTATACATCATAAAATTAAATTAATACAAACTTTATGATGCTTTATAATCTTCACGTTTTATTATTTATTATTATAAATATTAATATGTATATTTTAAATATATAAAATTACGATTATTTACTGGGAACATAATTTATAACTTCCTTTGTCGAACTCGTCTTTCGAATCGATTAGTTATTGAAATTTAATTCTTTACATTTATGTTAGATATTTCGATTGCAACTTGAGTTTGAATGTAGTTGGTGTATATGAGGAGTTCTTGTGCTTGAATATTTCTTGTAACGTGCTTATATTAGACGCACAGAAGAATTTTTTGCTGATTTTATGTGAATCATTGAAGACTTTTTGTTCAAAGTGAATTTATTGGATCGGTCAAAACAATATCATTAATTTCACCATATTAAATTTGAGCAACTCAGCGACAAATCATGGCTTTTGAAGGAGCATTCTTACCTAAAGTTTGTCTATATATTAGCCAGAATTTCAAATATGTTTGGTCCTTAATAAACTAATATTGGATTGCACCACGAATTACTAGTTTATGTATTGCTTAAGATTTCCTATTCAGAGGGTTTATTTGTACTACTATAATTTAATTAATTTTTATTAAGTTGTGTTCGAGACAATATTTTAACTCTCAGATCGAAAATATTTTCTGGGCATGTATTGGGTACGTACCAGATTATGTATTGGGTAAGTTCGCATTTTTCTCTGTTATCAAGCTGTTGTTCATTCGCGTAAGAGGGCAAGGTTTTCTCTTAGCAAATCATATAACTTTTATTTTTTCAAGTCAATATATCGACGTTATTGCTCAATATAACGGACTTGCAGAGAAACAATCTTTATATCAAAATATTTTAGTTTTTTTGGGCATCTGTTTGAATTACTAACCAAAGAATATTAACTTCAATATTTCCTATTGAAGTGACAATCATTTAACCTTTAAATACATTTCACTCTTTTACGATATTATTACATATGTACATATGCAGAGAATATGTTACACTTTTTTTTTGTTGTTGTTGCTATTGTTCCAGATGGCCGTTACGTTAAGGTGTTTTAATAGCCGCTTTAATGTTAATTATTCAGAAGAGTGAAGAAAATACAAGTCTAGTTTATATTAATATTAAAAAAGTCATTTATCTAGTTTTATATAAACATGTCATCAGTAATTCCCAGCAGTAAATTCAAATAAAGGAACAACATAGCAATATAAAATGTATCGGAAGCCTAGATTTTATATCGTAAGTTAGTCGTGTTTGTGTGTATCAAAAATACATTAAATATTATTGTATTGTTTTTTTTATTGTACTGTATATCAGCATAGCACTAGTACTATTTCACATTTTCGCTGGAGAAATATATCTCTCGATTGTTAATACATTCAATAAAAAGCCCAAGTAGGTCAATTCTTCACGTCTTATCTGCCTTTTTGTGGTCTGCTTTTCCTGTTAAAGAATCAACCCCCCGACTTCATAAAAACAAACTTACACACAAGAGCTGATTCGGCAAATAAGAACGTTTCTCTTTGGTGAAGTGAGATACGACGAAGAAGAGGGAAAATGTTGCAAATACAAATTGTTCTTCAAGATTCTACGAAAATACATCGAACCAAAACTTTTTTTATTGTTGCGAATGATAAGTGACGTAAATTCTCAATTAAGCAGTATTAAATTGTTCTTCCTTGTCTCAAAATTTTTTAGGTCTCCATTGTACTGTTCCTGGTCTATTTTGGTCTACTAAAACAATATTACTGATACCGATTAATAAATGTAAAGTAGTTCATGTATATACATTTTTGTCTAAGATATCTAGTTTGTGGAAAAAGTTTTAATTATGTGCCTGTATCACTAGTTTAATTAAAAACAAAATCGATTAGAAATTGGGTGAAATTCTTTATAGATGAAAATTATTCTCTTTGAATTTATCTTCTAAGGGTCTTTATTATTTTGAATCACATTTCCAAAATTTGATTTATATATAATTTCTTTGACTTTATCTTTTTATCAAAGTTATTGGGTTTTGTTTTTTATTCTAAATATCTGCCGCTTCAGTTCTACTATTTTTTCATTATATTTCTCGTAATTAACATTTTCTTAACTTTCTCTATTCCATCTATAGTCTTATTTTATGTGAGGTAGAAATGAGTAAATTTAACAATAGCAAAGTATTAGTGACAAAGTTTTTTTTTGACGAAATATTATTTTATGTATGTATATGGACAGCCTAACTCTGCAGTATTCCGGCATTGGTCTTTGAAAAATTTTCTTTTTAATATCCCAAAATGAACGCTGCATTTGTAAAAATTGAACTTATGATCCTGTTTCTGTAGGTATTAAATAACTGGATCTTTTTTAATCGACGCATAGCTGAACAGGAATCGATGTCTAAAATTGCTTTAGAACAATATTATTGTACACTTAGGTAATGATTTGATGAAGTTTGGTTTCAATAAGGCTTCCCTTCACACTCATAAAACATTACCGTGTTTTCAAAGGATGATTGGATAGGAAGTAAGTTTAAAATGAAACAATTGACTGAACTTTAAGTTTTTTATACTTTCAACATATTTTCCTTCAACTTCAATGCACTTGTATCGACGATGCCGAAATGCCATTTTTTAAATGCTTTTCCCCAAAATACTGCTGCTCTGCTGCAATAATTTCTTCATCTGAAATTCACTTCCAGCTTCTAATTTGGGGAATAGGTGAAAGTTATTTGGGTGTTTTAATAATGAAAAAATCTTTTTATGGGATTTGGTGAAGAGTTACCATGATGTGTCCATTCTTAAGATTGCCGTCTTGGAGGCCAAAATTTCGTATGTGCTAAGTTCCTTTAAAAAATCAATACACACTGCTGTAACTTTCTACCTCAAGTATCCAATAGATTTACTAACTTTCACTTGCCATCATATAAAATGGCAGAAATATATTATATGTAATACTAAAATGGCACTAATAGAGTCTTATTTTCGCTATATCATCCTCGTATTAAACAAAATAATTTAGTTTATGAAATATTATTAGCTTTTCTAAATTCTAATAAATCCCTGGGTTCACGTTTATAATATCAATTTATTTTGTATATTTTAAAGTGATCTGAAGTTATTATATTTTTATCAAATTAAGCACTGTGTGTACTATGTATAAAGTTTTTGAAATTATTACACAAATAATACAATTTTTCTGCAGTTTGTTTTGCTCAATTGTTTTTGCAAGTCTTCAATGAATTTGCTGTTTTCTATAGTTTCGAAAGCGCTTTTTTTACCCTTGAACATGTTTAATATAGGGTTAGGAAAAGCACAAATTTGGAATTTAAACGTAGTCCAACAATTATGAATTGGTTTCAGGTCGGTAGATTTTGTTGTACTGTAGGTAGGGCAGTATATATTTTTAATAATATGGCAAAAGAACAGTACTCAATACTGCTCCTTCTACATTTATACAGCTCCAAACCATTACACTTTTGGTATAATTTAAAGATATTAAAAGATGTAAATTAAACTTTTGGACTTATCTGTTACAAGAAAAATATCGAATTTGCAATGAATAAAATTAGTCATATATTTTTGGACAAAAGCTAATACATTTTGTTTGTTGGCAGTAACTTCTGACAGAATACAAATTAAAAGTGCGCTATATTTCACAACACAAAACACAACAATAACTCGAATAGTACCTACGTATTGCCACCCTCTTGTGTTGTTTGTTGATTGTTCTCCAGTCGGGGAGTATATTCAACAGGCAATGCGGGTTCCCCGACCGTGTTTTTAAAAAGAAACGGTATATCCGTTGTTTGTTCATCGTTTTGGGAATTGTCGCTTTCAGATTCTCTCTTTTAATTTGGCCATCTGACAAAATGCGCGTTGTAAATATTTTTCCAATATTCATTCTGCTTTTGTGCCTAATAATAAAATCTATTGAAATCTTGATTATTTTACTTGAAAGATTCTTACTAGAAACGTAACGACTACCAACTATGAAATATAATACTAATAATAGTGTATAGTTTAAACAGTAATATGTAATTACTTTAGTGAATATAAAGTAGCTCAAGATTATAAGCGCTTTAATCACATTGAATATCCTACTGAAGACGATAATATAGTTATAGAGATGCAATAATATGGTTATTGAGATGCGTTTCTAGGATACCGACATATTGTTGAATGAGCTGTGTAATACTAATTAAAGCTAACAAGGATATGTCTCAAATTTAGCTGTGCTCTGATAAGAACACGAAGTTAAATACTTGGAAACCATCTACAATAGATAAATATCCAATTAGAAATAAATATGTTTGGTAATAGAAATTTCCGCTTGGTCGTATAAGTGTCTTTCAAGACCTAATTGTTTACAAGTTATCACATATCTAACAACGGACAGATTCTTTTGTTATGCAAAGCCATAACTAAGTCTGTTTTGGTATTTAGTTGAGAGGAATTAATAGCACGAAGTTATAATGTTCCAATCAAAAATCTTTTTAATGTTTCTTATTATGTGTCAAATCAAGTCAAGATTGAACGAATTAAGTCGTTAGACTTACCACAATGGAATTATGTGAACTGCTAAAGCCCTGTGATCAAGCCACTAACTAGGCTAACGACTTCAATTGTGTTGTGATTGTCTGCTGATTAAGATATATTTTAATATATATATATATATATAGGAGTTAATTAAAATAATATTGCAGCATTTGTTGGTACATATTTATATCTATAAAAATTATTTACTTGAGGATGATAATTCCGTCGTAGCTATAACTATGGCTTTTGTATTTTTGCCATTATAGCTATTGATTCAGAAGAATTTTCAAATACTTAAATCGTAAACAAATACATTTTCTTCTAATAATAATCTAAGGTTCCCTTTTTTTCCTAGCGTAAAAATTTAAATTGTTCGATGCAGTACTTCGACCCCCATTTCAGATCGAATCACCGCATTTATGTCGGCGTATATTCGTATGCCTTCGGGCGGATGAAACCTTCGAATACGGTTGTCATGTCTCAATAAAATCCAATATCAATCGTTTCGAAAGTATGCTTTGTGCATTTATTAAACTACATACAAGTTTCTTCCGTACCGCGCTGCTATTTTTAAATTTGAACATTTTCAATTCTTTTTTATCTGTAGGTATTGATAACGGATAATTTCTTAATATTTCCATCGTTAGCATAACTGCAGTTGAGTAGGTATTTCCTCATGTCTGCCATTTCGCTTCGAGAATCACTGTTTAAGGAATATGTACATTGCTTTTATATTGTTAAAGTTGGATTTTATATGCTGAAATAAATTCTTCAACGCTTTCATGTAGAGCTATTAACTTGTTTGTTATTTGAGTTCTAAAGTCGCTAAAATTTTAATAAATAAGTTATTTATTCACTGAACGCAATTTTATGTCAAAAAAACAATTGCAACTTAGGTATTTTGGTTGTTGAAAGCAAGGATTTGCACGGAATTAAATTGAAGGCTATGGCTAACTCTACAAAAATTGATTAAAAATAACGCATTTACTATAATGTAAAAATCTACATCTACACCTATTTCGACAACTAAGCTATCATCATTAACAATAAGAAAAATTATTTGGATTAGTTGTACACGAACGAGGCATGTTTGCGTCTATAGAGAACTAAATTAAAATCTGAATATAATTTTTGATGCTTCTCCGTTATTAAAAATTCATCTCCACGACTCTATACTGTACTATTGCAATTAAAGTCTCATACTATATAGCATGTATCTGTTTGTCCCTTTTCTAAAGCGTAGCAACTGACCAGATTAGTCCGAACAAGTCTCTACCTGCATTTTCTTCGCTAAACCAATACGTGCGCTTTTCGAATAATTTGCACTTTGTATATGCTGTTTTAAAATTATTACAGTAGATTTTAAATTTTTTGTTGCACTTTGGAGTTAAATTTTTTAAATATGGAAACGGTCTTAAGTAGGTCATTATTAATAAATCTATCCACAGTATTTTGCGCAGAACCTTGTTGGGAATAGCCAGTTCGAAGGTCGTCATCACAAACTTGACTTACAAACGTTTCAAAAATAAGAAATAGTTGGATCTTTGTAAACTATATTTCTTATATGTTCCACAATATTTTCATTTTTACGATGAGGTTTGTATCCTGATTTACAGAATTTATTTCTTCAAAACTATTTTTAAAATTTCACCGACAAAGTTAGTTTATAACAAGTTCGGAAATCTTTGTTGAAATTACTCTCTACAATCGTTTATAGAATACAACCAGTTTTAGAGTTCATTCCGTTGACCACGTGAAAATAAGACTTGTATATACGTTTTTGTTCCGGAGTAAATATTTTACTCTAAAATTATTCAATAATAAATATCCACCTGGTTTGATAGGATTTTGTTTCTTCCTTTTGGTTGAAGGAAAATGGTATTTCTCTTGTATAGGGTTTTCCAATAGAGACATAACAATTATGTCTTTTAATACGAACGCACCCTTGAACGTTTTTCATGATTTGTCAACGTCAAAACGTCAGTGAAAGTTAATATTTTTATCATGGTGAAGTTCGCGAATGAGCAACGTTTGGAAATTATTAAAAAATACTACCGCAATTCTTAGTCGGTGGTCGCAACTTTAAGAGCGCTTACTCTAATTTTCGGTCGTAATAATCGTTCTACCAGACATGTTGTGCATGATATAGTGGATAAATTCGAGTCAAAATATTCACTATTGGATGTTCCTGTGCCAGTGAGACAACTCACCGCTCAAAATACCGAAAATATTGCAGCCGTAAGTGTTTCAGACAAAAATGAGCCAAATCAGTCAATTCCACACCGTTTACAGGAATTGGGATTCGCTCTGCTAAAGTTTGAAGAAAATCCCGCGTTATTGACCAGCACAAATCCACATGCGCTTTAAGAGACTACATTACAACCACAAAAAGTGACCGTGTGGTGTGGATTTCATGCCGGAGGTGTCATTGGATCATATTTTTTCGTCGTGAACATGATCGCAATGTTACGATCAATGGAGTTCGCTATCGTGCCATGTTGAAGGACTAATTTTGGCCAGAAATGAATGGACTTGACATCAGTGATATGTGGTTCCAACAAGATGGTGCCACATGCCACAGCTAGTCAAGTAATTAATCTATTGAAGGGGAAGTTCGGTAGTCGTGTAATCTCAAAAAATGGTCCGGTCGAATGGCCACTTCATGCGATTTAACGCCGTCAGATTTCTTTTTATGGGTTAAGTCAGGGCTCATATCAGGGACAATATCGAACGCAAAATTGTCAACGTTCTGGCCGATAGTGTAAAAGAGTGGTGGGAAATTGGCTTCAAAGAATCGATCGCTGCAAACGTGTTCGCGATGGTCATATGAAGGAGATCGAATTCCATAGTTAAATGTAACATAGGACAACACTTGGAATAAATTCGAGCCGAATATCTCGGTTATTCTGTATTTTATTTAAATTAAAAATTCATATGTCCTTCTTGAAAAACCCAAAATATTAAATAAAATAACGCTGGTAACCTTACGCTGAATTTATTTCATTAATATACAATATATACCCCATGAGTGTTATACTAACTTACAACTTGAACGTGTATTCAGAACTGAACTTCATTTTTAATACTTGCCTGAAGGCAACTTCGCATATAATAAAACTTAAAGGCGTTTACAATTGGTTATGATTAAGGTACTTAAAAAGAGGTTTCTTAAATTATGACGACAAATAATTTCGGGTACTATACAAGTACCTAGGTAATTGATGGGAAAATCTCACCGCTTATATATTGAATTGTTTTATATTTATATTATAAATTTAATACATTATATTTATAATCTGCAAAAACTGCAGAGTCAAGTTTTCTGACAACTATACTTAACATTGTAATTAAACTAATGAATATAAAAACAAAAAGGATTACAATACTGATTTACAGTGCATAATCTCAGTCTGTCATAATAAAATGTAGATCTGAATTTGACAATAAAAGAATTTTATGAATAATTATACATTTTAGGTAAATTCAAAGAACAACTAAACTATGCGAAGTACTCAAAAACCCATGACGATAAACTAGTAAATAAATGAATTATTTTCCAAAAATAAAGCAATATAAAATATAGATTGATGTAAAGTATATTCTAAGCAATATGAGAAAAATAACATTAAGATATATAAAAAACTAAAACACTGTCTTGAACAATCTGTTTTAGTCCAAGTTTGACATATGTTAAATAAATACTAATTTATCACATTTATATATATATATATATATATATATATATATATATACATACATACATATACATACATGCATTTTACAAACTGTAGCTGTCTGGAACGTACAAACTTTTTGAATTTTTTACATTCTATTCTAAATCATTCTTGTGTGTAGCTCTTGCCAAAATGGATCCTTGATTTCTTCACACGTCGTACGTTAATCACTATGCATGCGTTCGTTCTTTAATAATGGAGTACGTTGAGCGTGAAACTGTAGTTTGATAAGCATGTATGTGTTTTATGTCGATTTTAAAATCGCTCCTGGTGTTTATTAATATTCCGCTGTACTTCAGCATTATTGTTTCTCTGTCTGTGTGCCTGCATATGTCGTAAAAAAGTTTAAAGAATATTTTTTTCTCTGCTTTGTTTGTATTTGGATTTCATCGAGTAATTAACACAGTTGATGTAGCAATATATAATATTGAGGAATTTTTCAATTGCGCTTGCTAGTGTAAGTGTCGAATTTTACTATCTCTAGCTAGGCTGAATTCGTTTTCAGAATTTGTATAAATTATGGTGGCTTGAACAACGTTTAATTAACGCTAGTTCAATTACTAATGATATCAGTGTTGTATTAGGTACTAGTAAATTAGTCATCTGACGGCAATCAATATTGAAATACGCTTGTTTAACTTCTCGTAATCTATTCTACAGATTACTAATTGTAAGTTAAAATTGAAATAAAGCGGTATGAAATGTTGTAATTGTTTACGTTTGTTTTTGAACCAAAATTTTAAATATTTCTACGCATTTCTCATATTCTTAACCCTCTTATTCGACATACTAGAGATGGTTTTGAATGGCTTTATTTCTATGACATATTTAATCTTTAAGAAATTTTATTACTGCGCATAAGAGTAGTTTTTTTTTTCTAAATTATTTGCAATATAATCTTCTTCAGTGTAGCACTTTAGCTCCTGCAGTATTCATTATATGCATAATTGATCAATCAATAGCAAGAGCAGTGCTGTAATTTATAAATAGGAGTTCACTTTTGAGACAGACAAATAGTGGGGGACAATGTTATTTGATGCAATGAATTCATACTACAGGTTTTCTAACGGTGTTAGCCTAGAGTATTTAAATATCAATAATTATTCCTTTATTTTCATCGACGATTTTATGAAATATTTTTGTTTTGATGTGTTCTTATTTATGTTTTACAACATTGGATTTTCTTCTGTAATTCGTTCTTAATTTCACCATCTTTCTTCGTTGTTCATGGTTATATTTCTAGTCGTCTCCTCGATATTATATTCTCATTGAATTCGAGATTTTTGATTTTTCTGCCTTTCATTCATAGTTAATATATTTTCTTGGAGTATCTTGTGTTATTATATTATATTATTTTTGTCTATTCTACTTAGTGCTGGTGGGCGGTCTATTTAATTTTACGCTGTTGCTTATACAGCTCTCATTTACTCAAAATATTCATTCCTCAAGAAGAAAGTCTCCGAAGGTCCTACACAAGAAAATTTTTTCAAAAAGTAAAATTGATAGAAGATGAAGGTCAACTATTTTTCATTATTGGAGTTGTTTAATGATTATTTAGGAATTTTGGTATTTATAATTTGTTTCTTAGCTAAGAGGCGTATTAAGAATCAACCAGAGGGAGTTTGAAAACATAATTTACAATAGGTAGATTTCCGAAATATTCGAGTTACAAGAACGATGGCTCTTATCCTTCCATCGTCACAGATTGCAATGCTTTGCTTAAGAGACATTCTATCCAGTCATTGACCGACAGAAGAAAGTTTATCAGTGCGAAATTTCTTTTGAACTTAATTAATAATGAAATAAATTCTCCTGCGTTGTTATCGCAGTCGACCTTGCTATATCAACTTGTACTATGCGAACATCAAACACATTCTTTTCACTTAGAACCAGGATAAATATCCTGAAGAAGGCGTCGTTATCACATATGGTCTCTAATACCATGAGTCTTTTTTCAGATCCTTTCAAATGACATAGTTCTGGTTATGTTTTTTTATTTTTTTCGGTTTTATTATTTTTAGTTTGTTTATTGTACTATCAGGGCGTATGTTATATTATATAGAGAGCAGCTTTTTATATCTATATTAACATATTATATTAATGTTAAGCATTTATCTTATAATTGGAGTTTATCTCTGTTGAGTAGTAAAGTACTATTATTATTATTACTGACTTTAACATTGGGCTCCTGTTTCATACTAAAATAATATTAATATTATTATGTTCATTATTTCGATATTGTTTGTAAACAATTCAACACTTATAGGAACATAGAACTTTTCGAAATAATTCAGTCTCTTAAAATTAATATTGTTAAAATTTTTTAATTATTACGTACTATATGACTGCGAAACAACTATCTGTTCAATGTTAAAAAGAATCCTAGAAAAATTCGTATTTTACATCTCTCTACTGCAATATATTTTTTCTCTTCTCGAATCTCTGACAGTATCCTACCGCAAGAAACATAGTCTCAAATCTATTTCCGCACGAAGTTGTACGGAACTCCGTGGAAATTCGATTTCTGGCTATCGAATATCGGTGACCCGGAGCGCCCCGAAACAAATTCCGGGTCCACTTGAGACACGAAAGCCTTCCGGACTGATGAACGGCCACTGAACACAAAAAAAGACACGAGCAACGTTATCTAGAGGCAAGATCTAGGGGATTGTCGTGCAGTACAGTAAGAAGACGAGAAAATTGCGAGCGGGTCGAGAGAATAGGCAGTGGGTGCTCCGATCCAAGTCCAAATATCCAGAACTCTGCTTCCCCAAGACTTAGAAACGATTTAAGGAGGATGTAAAACAAAATTGCAACGAGTTTCTCTTGTCGATTACGCTTTGGTCCGTTGTACGCGTATCCTAGATTTACATCTTAACGTTTGCATTTTCGGATAGTGCGCGCGAGACCTAGCTAGTGCATGGCGGTGAATCGATGGAGGAGAGAATTTGTTTCCTGTACGACTGTTTTTTTCCGGATAGATAGCGGCGATTTATTGAGATAAGAAGCGAATATTTCCTTTGTGTTAAAATAATCAGATTTGTATTTGAGCGGATAGAATTTCATTGGATAGAGGTATGTTTGTGTTATGACGTGAAACAAGAAAGAAAAAAACAATCACGCTGAAATAAACGAAACTAGAAAATCTTTTGATAGATCCCTATATTTACCGTCTTTAGTTTTATGTTTGTCTATTAAATCTACTTAGAAAGTTGCAATATGAATACATGATGCACGACTAATTTGATGCAACGATAGCGCTTTTACTGTGAACAGAGGTGTGTTAGTTTTATTTTATAGTGTACATAATTATGCCTATTATTTGAAATATAGAAAAGAGTTTTTAATTATTTAATTTACCAGACATAGACATTTTATACATATTTACGGTAGATTAAAGAAGAAAAAACAGGTCCGAAGCGCTTGTTAATCATATTGACAGTACTATGCAATTTTGATTGTGCATGTACATATGTATATCTCAAGCCAACAACTATGCAGATACGTATCTTTCTAAAATACATTGCCCTTGTAGCAAAGACTCTAAAGCAATGCTGCCAAAGATATATTTAAAACAGAAGTACTTACTGCAGTTGAAAATTCATCCTTTTTTATTTAATAATAAATTGTGTATTTAAGTTTTTTCAGATGTATGTAAGCCAGCTAAAATTAATATTTCGAACACATTTCAATCAGGTAGACTGTCTAATCTATCATCAGTTCCATTGCCATGAAATATAAAATATTTTTGCAGTAGTATTAATATTTAGAAATAGAGTGTTGTAAATTACTACCTTTCCATAATATTTCATTATTTGACACTGTAACATTAAGAGGTTGGGAATAAATGCTGAGTATTTGATTACATTTTTTAAATTATAAAATATGTAGAAAGTGTATTTTTTTAATTATAAAATAAATTCAAATTAAGAGAATTATTTATGTTGTATGGAAATACAAAGCAGACAGTCTATTGAAAACGAAAAACAAAAAGAATTATAAACGTGGAAGTGCCTTCGGCAAGTGGAAAGGCTTTAATTTTAATGGGTAAAGTCGCTTTAGTATCTTTTCACTTCTAGCAAAAATAATGTCTAAAGCGATATTAACCAATCCATTTTCATACAAATCCCTTGACTTTAAGTAGTAGTAGCAGTAGTCTTTGAGTCTTTTAGATGACGACACAACAAAAAGACTCAAAGATTACTGCTGCTACTACTTAAAGTCAAGGGATTTGTATGAAAATGGATTGGTTTCTAATATACACATATTTATTGACGGTAAGGTCGTGATAGATTGTGTGTTACAAAAACAAGATAAGATAAAAGACTTCTTTATTTATTTAGAAGGAATTCTGAGTTAACATTAAGACAATATTTTCTGGCTATAATGAATACCAAAGTCAGTTTAATGAGATTTACACAACGATTGTATTAAATTGAAATTTACTTACTGTTGGACGACCTCTTAAATATTACTATCTGATAAGCATAATAAAAAATATAATAATTGGTGAAATATTGTGTTTAATGATGAAGGTTTATGCCTGGAAGAAAGTTTAGTTTCTACAGAAGTATGCGCACTATGAAGTATATATATATATATATATATATATATATATATATATATATATTATCTGCTTCTGGGCTACCGGGCTGGAATCGCGTTTTGTACCCACTCGTATGTGACATCTTCAGGGCTCACTGAAACTGAGTCTCTCAGACAGTAGCAGTAATTGAGCTCTGAAGATGTCCCATGCGAGTGAGAACCAAACGTCGGCAGTTATACCAGTGACGCGGTTCCAGCCCAGAAGCAGGTAGTATAGACCACGACCGCGGAAAACTACGTACCGTATTATATATATAGAATTGTTCTTAGACCTTTTAAAAAATATATTCTCGAAGAGTGATTAGATTATGTCAAAAAGGTGTTTACTCTCAATGTAAAGATGATTTGGAGAAAATTTAAGAGATAAGTTGTTGCACGAAGATAGGGGACTACAAACGCAAAATTTTAATTTGTACAATCTGAAAGAAGGAAAACAACTTGACGTTAATTGTGTGCAAATTCAATTGAAAATGATTGGTCAATTAGGAAGGAGAAATGTTAATGTCATCATGATTTAATAATAAATTAATCAAGTTATAATTTCCAAAAAATGTGGCGGAAAATTCATTTAACTTCTATATAGACCGAATATATATGTTTATATTTGATAATAACTTCTTATTGTATTGGCTACGGTAGTATTGAAGAAGGTTATGTTAGATTTTTTTTATGGTTGCAATTTATCAAAGGCTTTAGTTCTTCGCACATGGCTAGAGCTATCTTTTCGAATTAACCTGTACATATTTTCATTCCTTCACAACAACTACTTAAATTCTGGCTTTTCTTTTAATGGAGGGTACGAAATGGGCTAGCTAAAGGTAGCTTTAACTCTTTTAAAATAAACTAAACTGTTTAAAAATCTGCACATAAATTGTGTAAAGATTAAAAATATATTATAAAACTTTCCGTCGATTTAACATTCGAAAGATAGTACGATAATATCTTCGCACCTCTAGACTCTCATTGGGGTTAACGGTTATGACTACGTATGTTCGTATGCTGCGAACGGAACGCGTAATAGTCGGGGAATCCTACGGACATTCCCGATTATCTTAATTAGTAGACGCCGACCACATGTAGAATTCCAATTTCTCAGGGGTACCGCCTGGGTTGCTCGGCGGCTTCCCTCAATTGTAGACGGAAAACCACCCGAATCGACCGTGTGCTTATATGTTGTTACCGAAACTCCCGCAGGAAAGAGATCCCCAGTAATAATTCACCTCGCCAACCTGTCGCAATCGTTCGGCGCAACTAATTACATACCCGTTGGAATAGGCGCCGGTGAGTAAAAAACACTAGGGAAGATATTTTTTTTTATAGAAGATTAAATAACAAGTTTTCTCGATTGGATTATATAAGGCTATATAAATAAAAATTACGAATAATAGCATTCGTAACATAATAATGTGAAGTATATTACGGTGGGGATGTGAAACTTAGAAATTATGATGAAAATATGAATAGTGTAAGTAAGCTTTTACGTAGCAAGAAAAAAATAGGCATACAAGGACATAAGACTCGAATATTAAAGAAAAGTAGAGTGAAGGACACAGAGAAAGTTATAATTGTACATTGTTGAATGTACATATGTATGTACATACGTATATCAGATTCTGTAGACCATTTGTCAGACAATTTAGAATTTGAGCTTAGCCGCTTCGACTTTTCTCTTCTACCTTTAGCCTTCAAATCGGCAGTTGAGTATTATTTTATATGTTTTAAATTCCAAATGTATTTTATCAATTGATTGTTTTTTACCATATTTTCTAGAAGATAGGAAGATCATTTGAAAGTTTTTAACTATTGAATAGGAATAGAATAGAACATTATTCTTTAACATTTTTAAAGTTAAGGTCAACTCATTTGGGCAAGTGGTGTGAAACACCTTTATACCATTACGAAGATGTAGTAACTTTAATTTCTTATTTGCTGTAAAGAGCCAAGAAAGTTTTCCTAATAGTGGAAAGAGACGAAAATCATTGAAATAAAGGGTTTTCCAATAAGGACTTGACAACTTTTTTTCAAAATAAAATGCAGACCATTTGAGATATTTCGAAAACTTTATTATCGGGTTGAAGTACAATCAAAACATTTATGAATGGAATTCGACTTCGTTCATATGGCCACCGCGGGCACGTTTGCCGCGGTCGATTCATTGGACCCAATTTTCGATGACTCGGACACACAATTCGGCCGAAACGGCTGCTATTTCGCGTTCAATGTTGGCTCTGAGCTCTTCCAACGTTTTCGGCTTGTTGGCATAGACCAATGACTTGACATAGCTCCAAAGAAAAAAGTCTAGAGGCGTTAAATCGCACGAATGAGGCGGCCAATCGACTGGTCCATTTCTTGAGATAACACGCTCATCAAACTTACTCTTCAATAAATCGATTGTAACGTGTGCTGTGTGGCTTGTGGCACCGTCCTGCTGAAACCACATGTTGTCCAAGTCCATATCTTCCAATTCGGGCCAAAAATAATCGGTAATCATGGCGCGATAACGATTACCATTCACAGTAACGTGACGATCATTATCGTCGACGAAAAAATATGGCCCTATGACGCCGCCGGCATGCAAACCGCACCAAACAGTTATTTTTTGTGGATGAAGTAGTGTTTCATGAAGTACATGTGGATTTTCACCGGACCAATAACGCATATTTTGCTTATTGACGAATCCATTGAGCTTCATCACTGAAAATGATTTTGCGATGAAATTGATCATCTTGGCGCATCTTTTCCAGAGCCCAATCGGAGAACGTACGTCGCTTCAAATGGTCCATCGGCTTCAATTCTTGAGTCAGCTTGATCTTGTATGGGTGTAAACCAAGATCCTTACGCAAAATTCGCCATAAAGTGGTCTGGGCGATGCCCAACTTTTGAGAACGCCGTGGAATTGACTGATTTGGATCATTTGCTACGGACGTTTCAACGGCAGCGATATTTTCGACACTTCGACCAATCCGTTGTCTCACTGGCACGGCAACATCACACAACGAATATGTAGACTCAAATTTTTGCACTAAACTTGTTACTGCCTGTCTACTAGGGCGAGAATTACGACCGAAAATCGGAGTTAACACTCTTAAAGTAGCGGTCACCGACACTGAATTTCTGTAGTAAATTTCTATAATTTGCAGACGTTGTTCGTTTGTGTACTTTACCACGATGAAAATGTTAAGTTTACTGAATAAATTGACTGTGACAGTTCGATGATTAGTGAAAGGGTGCGTTCACAAATTGAATTAAAAGTTGTCAAGTTCCTATTGGAAAACCCTTTAGTAATTAATTATACCACAATTTGTTGATTTTTGTTGTTGATACTACACTGAGGTTAGCATTATTCCGATGAAATACGTTTTCCATTTTTTTAGAGCTAGTCTTCTATCAGGAATATATTTTTTTAATTGATGTAAAAGATTTGTTCACTACTCTCCTGCGATTGTCATACTCTTGCAACTTTGTGCATTTAAGAGAATAGATATCTTTTCAATAAATTTAATGCGTTTTACATATTTTATGAAGGAGAATTCTGGCGTATTGTTGGGATAGCTGTTTTGGATAGATCTGATTTACAACCTCATTTAAGTCGAACGTTACACTACGCAGGGTGTTTGGAAGAGAACGAAGCATTCGCTTACTGGTTAAATTTAGTACTTAAGAACATCCTATCCATGATCCAATAATTTTTGACGCACAACTCTTTTAAAATTAATGAGTTCTGGACGTTTATGGATAATGAAATCGTTCAAGCTATCCAATTGCCAATAGCGTACACTTGAATTATTTGTTCCATTTCTTGGTAACAACTTGAAAAAGACATTTTTAAAATCCCACCACAGGGAGAGTATAACTTTTTCTGATCAAAGTCTGCTTTTGATGAACTTTGGGACGAATCATCAGGTCAGGATCGATATTCAAGACTATTTTTGCACCACATTGTTGCAAAAATCTACTTCTCATTATCAGTCACTAGTCGCTTCAAAAAATGATCAATAAATGTTCTTGTAGAGCACTGTAAACTTTAATCTGAGACTTCCGCGGTCGTGGTCCATACTATCTGCTTCTGAGCTTCCGGGTTGGAACCGCGTCACTGGTATAACTGCCGAACGTTTCAGTGCGACAGACAGTAGCAGTAGTTGAACTCTGAAGATGTCCCATATGAGTGGGTACGAAACGTCGGCAGTTATACCAGTGACGCGGTTCCAACCCGGAAGCGCAGAAGCAGATAGTTCTGTAAACTTTACTTAGTGTCCGCTTTAAACTAATTAATCCCAACAGATGCTCTCCTCTACATATCTACTATCAAAACGTTCGTGGTCTTCGTAGTAAGACTCATGCGTTGCTTACTGCTAGCAGTTCCTCCTCTTTCGATATTCTACTGTTCACTGAGACTTGGCTATGCGAATCGATTTCTAGCGCCGAATTTCTTTTGTCATCGTACTCTGTCGTTCGGCATGACCGCGATGCACTCGCCACTGGCAGATCTTTGGGTGGCGGTGTTATGATGGCTTTTTCAAATAATATTACTTACGAAGTCGTCGATACCTTGACATTTGATATGGCATCACCCTTAATTGATCTATTGATTACAAAGGTTACGGTTGAGGCTCAGTTTTATTACTACTTAGTCTTGGTTTATATTCCTCCTGGCCCGGACTGCGAATCTTTAGAAAATTTTTTTGATTTACTTGAGGTCTTCGTCTCGGATAGGCATGTGGTCTTGGTCGGTGATTTCAATTTTCCTCATCTTGCTTTTGATGAGGGTTCTTACGATCCAAAGCTTAGTTTATTTATGTCTTTTGTGAGATCTATGGGTCTGCGCCAGTTTAATAATGTTCTTAATTCGAATGATAGAACGCTCGACCTGGTTCTGTCTAATATTACGAGCAACATTGAGGTTCTACACGATTCACTGCCGCTTCTTCCTGAGGACGCTCATCATCCTGCCTTGGATATTACTTTACCTAATGCTAAGTCATCCAAACCAACCATTTTCCCTACCAATAATAACATTAGGTACAACTTTCGCAGGGCTGACTTCCGGCAGCTCTATCTTGACTTCTCTGCGTCGGATTGGTCCTTCCTGGATGGCTGGGGGAGTGTGGACGAGACTCTTCGGGCTTTCTACAGTAGGGTGTATGGTATATTGGATTGTTCTGTCCCTAAGTCTTGTTCTGTTCGTGGTCATCATCATCCTCCTTGGTTCTCTTCTACTATCAAAAGGAACCTTAAAATGAAGTCGTTCTATCACAAAAAGTGGAAGTCCACGCGGCATGATTACTACCGGGTGGAGTTCCAGCGATTGCGTGGGTTGGTTAGAAGGGATATTGGTTTGGCCTATGAGTCGTACCTTCGCAGGACGGAGTGTAGCCTGATCGAGGATCCACAATCCTTTTGGCAGTTTATTCGAATCAGACAGGGTGTTCCCAGAATACCTGGCAAACTTCATGATACTGCTAATGAGTATACTCACCCAGAGGATATTGTTAACGCATTCGCTACGGCCTTTTCTGGAACTTTCCTGCCTGCATCTACTGATTCTGCACTGCCTGATTTGGTGTCTGGTCTTCCTCCTCTGAGTATATTATCTTTCTCTCCGGCTGAGGTTGCCCAGAGTATTAAAAGGTTAAAAAATAAGTGGACCGCTGGGGAAGATGGCATTCCCTGTTTTCTGGTGAGGGACTGTGCCCATGTTTTGGCCGTTCCATTGTGCAAAATTTTTAAACAGGCCATCCGCGAGTCCGTGTTTCCGGATGTCTGGAAGGTCGCTAGGATATCACCTGTATTCAAGAGGGGGGACAAGTCTGATGTCCGGAATTATAGACCTGTCGCAGTGATCTCCACTTTTGCTAAAATATTTGAAATGCTGCTCTATAGGCGTGTGTCTGCTGGCACCAGACCACATCTGTCCATCGCACAGCATGGCTTTATGACTCAACGGTCTACTACAACTAACTTGGCCATTATATCCCAGGAGATCGCTCAATCTCTCGATGCTGGTAGTCAATTGGACGTCATTTATACGGACTTTTCCCGTGCGTTTGACTTAATTGATCATCGACTTCTGCTGTGTAGACTGAGTTCCTTTGGTATCGGTGGATCGCTGTTGAAGCTGTTCCAATCGTATTTGAGCAATAGAATGAATTATGTTTATTACAATGGGTTTAAGTCTCGGTTCTTTCATTCTTCCTCCGGTGTTCCACAGGGGTCTAACCTTGGACCACTTTTGTTTAATATTTTTGTGGATGACTTGATTAGGTCTATCGACTGCCCGGTCTTGGCTTACGCCGATGATATTAAAATCTTTCATCGAATTGACTCGCTGTCCGACGTTGATTTGTTGCAGGCCAATGTCAGCAAAATCTATAACTGGTCCTTGTGTAACCGCTTAAGTTTAAACATTGAGAAGTGCTTCCTAGTGTCTTACTCTAGAAGGATTTCTAGAATAGAATCCTGTTACTCAATTGGCGGCGTTACGATTTCTCGTAAGTCCTCGATCAGAGATCTTGGGGTAATATTTGACGAGAAATTTACTTTCTCCGATCATGTTCTTGGTGTGACGGCTGCGGCTTTCAGATCTCTCGGGTTTATAATTCGAACATGCCGATACTTTCATAATATGGACACTTTGAAGACTCTTTTCTTTGCTCATGTTATTTCCAAACTGGAATATGCATCTATAGTCTGGTACCCCATCTACAAATCTCAAACTAGCCTCCTGGAACAGATACAGCGCAAATTTCTGAAATACCTCTCATTTAAATGTGATGGTCGATATCCTGCCCGTGGAGTGAATTACAACGAGTTGTTGGAGCGACATGATATCGTATCGCTGTCTGATAGGAGAAAAACTCTTAGCGCTTCATTTATGCACAGTGTCGTTACTGGGAGTGTTGATACGCCGGATTTACTGTCGCGTGTTTATTTCATTGTTCCACGCCTGGGATCTAGGACAAATCAACTAATTTATGTCCCCACGGCAAGGACCAATATTTTGCTGAAGGCCCCTTTGGTTCATTCGGCGGTGAATTTCAACAATCTGCAGTACGATTTGCTGTGACCACTATTTGTATGAATATATTTTGTTTTAAGATACATATTTCATTTTCACAATGTAACTATGGTTTAATTTTTTTTGTATTTCTTTGTTTGTTACCCGTTTTGGAGTAATAATCTCTGTTGGGTAACTTAATAAATTATTATTATTATTAACTTTACGGAACGAAAAGAGTGAATTATAACAAAAATGCATTCAGGCAAATCGCCCGTTTTTTTCCCAAAATGAACTATTAGCTATCATATGACATAGTACAAAGATAGATGCGAATGGCACACTTGAAAAAATGTTGCAAATGTAGTTCTAAAAGTCTTCCCTCAGAATTCTTCAAACAAGGCCAACTAATACTGCTTTTCATACCTTTTCTCTAATTTTGGGTGTCATTGTATTTGAGAACACAACAACATTTTGTGTGATTCTGCACCTTAACTTTTGACAACAGTCAAATGAACTAAATTGATCATTTGACTGTTGTCAAAAGTTAAGGTGCAACTGTGTATTTGCCACACAACAACATTTTGTGTGGCTTTAATTTTTACAATAATTTTGCTATTTTTGCACTATACTCGGTTATTTTCATTCAAATAGCTCGTTAAATACAACATAGGACGTTTTGTTTTTTTTTTTTTGGAATCACAGTTGTTACCACACTGACAGAAAAGAATCGAAAACATTATGCAATTTCAAGTAATTGATTATAGTATCACTATTACTGAAAAATGTAATACTTTTGTACAAAGTAATTTAACAGTATAATGTTCCAAATGGCCAAACGACAATATATATTATTAATTTTTCTCAAAAGCGCCTTGATCTTATTGATATACTATATAGCGTAATGTATGTATAAAGTATACATGTTTGACTTTAGTGAGAAAAAAAGTATGTATATATGTATATGCACTTTGAGAAAAGAGAATATTTGAATCCAACAAATTATTGAATGTTATTGTTTCATAAGTTGAATTAATCGATAGTTAGTTAAATAAACATAAAGTGATGCATAGAGAAAATGCCTATAAAATGTAAAATTATTTTACTTTAATATAGTTAACGTTTGACTTTCAAGCGATAAACAAGTGTCCCGACGATTTCTTTTTCGTGCGAAGTAATCGGTGACAAACAAGATTTTTTTGTGATAAACGTTAGTAGTAAACAACTAGTAAAAAGGTCAAATCTACAATGAAAAGAAAATTTTCATCTAGATTGATACAAAGATAGTAGACGGGATTTGTTCACAATGTCGTACATACCTTCAGTGCCTCCTGGGCATAATATGTTTCAAACAACACAATCCAATCAAATCCACAATACTACGTAAATCCAAATCAAGGGCAAATGGTAACATCAATGGTCCCACAACCACAAACTTATGATATATCACAGGCAAGTAATAAGCACATTCAATATCCTTTAATTTTTCCCAATACCCAGTCCAATAACCAACAATTTAATCCAGAAAATCAAGAAGAGCAATTTAAGTACAAAAGCTATCATTAAAGAATCTCCACCTTACATATGTAACAAAGGCACTGATTGGGAAACATTCAAAGAGTGGTAAGTAGGGACTTACAACTAAACGTAACTTTGAAATCAGACGCTGATATAACTGCGGCCGTAGCACACCTTACAAGAACATTCCAGAATGCGGCTTGGTATTCCACTCCACGTAAGGATTATTCAGTAGCAAGAAGTCAATTGCCTGCGTTAATCAGGGAAAAAATTGTAAATAAACGTACACTGCGTAAAATCTGGCAAAGAACACGATGAGCAGAAGATAAAGCAAATTTGAATAAAGCAAGTCAGGAACTGAAAAGAATTCTTAGCAATACCAAAAACAACAACATCCAACACTATTTAGAAAATCTCTCCGCAACTCAAGCCACGGAATACTCGTTGTAGAAGGCAGTGAAAAAAGTTGATCGTCCACAACAAACCAATCACTCAATTCGATCTGCAGAAGGACACTGGATTAGAGATGACAAAACAAAGGCAATTGCCTTTGCAAATCACTTGGAAACTGTCTTCCGACCTAACTCTCCATCAACAAATGGACACGAAGAAGAAGTGAAAAAGTTTATTGAAATCCCGTATCAGTTAGAATCGCCTTCAATAAGAATATCCAGAAGGGAGGTTATGAAAACAATTAAAGAACTCAATCTCAAAAAGTCACCAGGATACGACATGATAAATGCTAAAGTACTCCTGGAACTACCACCATGTGCAGTTGCATTAATTACATTTATATATAATACAGTTCTTAGGCTGGGTTATTTTCCAATCCAATGGAAAGTGGCAGAGATTATTTTAATCCCCAAATCTGGCAAACCATCTGAAAATATTACTTCGTATAGGCCTATAAGCTTGCTGCCCGTTATATCTAAAATACTGGAAAAGATTTTAAAAATTAAATTAGAAACGATCCTTAAAGACTAGCACATAATTTCTGAACATCAGTTTGGATTTCAAAAAAAGCACGCCACTATAGAACAGGTACATTGAGTCACCAATAAAATTATGCAATGCTTAGAGGATAAATCGTGCTGTTCCGCTCTATTCGTGGACGTGAGCCAGGCTTTCGATAAGGTTTGGCACACTGGATTGTTGTATAAGATTAGAAAGCTCTTACCCCTAAATTTCTTCCTTATCCTTAAATCCTATTTACAAGACCGCCAATGCTTTGTTAAATTCCACAATCAATACTCATCATTCCACCCCATAAACGCTGGAGTTCCGCAGGGGAGTGTTCTGGGGCCTCTTCTTTATTCAGTATACACGTCTGACTTACCCACATCCAACAACGCTTTAATAGCTACATTTGCTGACGACACTGCCGTTTTATCATCGCACAAAGATCCTCAGATAGCATCCCAGCTCCTTCAATCTAACCTAGATATTATACAAGAATGGTTAAAATTATGGAGAATAAAAGTCAATGAAACGAAGTCTGTGCACGTAACTTTCACGAATAGATGAGGAATTTGCCCACCAGTGAGATTAAATGTTAAGTACCCCAGCGAGAAGACGTAAAATATCTCGGAATACACCTGGACCGAAGGTTAACGTGGAAAAAGCACATCTTTGCTAAAAGGAAACAGTTGGGTCTCATACTACATAAAATCTATTGGATTATTGGTCACAGATCCAAGTTATCTCTTGAAAACAAGATCTTGGTGTACAGATTTATCCTCAAGCGAGTTTGGACGTATGGAGCTCAACTCTGGGGCTCTGCATCAAATTCGAATATCGAAATTCTCGAAAGATTTCAAGCAAAAACTCTTTGAGTAGTCAGCGGCGCTCCATGGTTCGTTTCAAGTAGTTCAATTGCTCGCGATTTGAATGTAACTTCGGTTAAACAAGAAATTAAGAACATAAGTGAGAATTATATGAACAGACTCGTAATACACAGAAATAATCTTGCTAAAAACCTAGCACTGCAACGTATTATAAGGCGCAGACTTAAACGGTGCACTCCTTACGATTTAGTTTATAGATTCCAAAATGGTGCCCCTCAAACTAGAAGTGTTAGACTTTAATCTTGCGCATTATTATGTTCTTTTCTTTCATTAGTGATATACATAATTGTAATGTAAATATGTTAATACTTGTGTTATCCCAAATTGTAAATAGTTGTATTGTAACTATGACTCAATAGGAAATAACCACTGGGTTAGTTTCCTACACGTCTAAATGGTTAATTAAAATATTTACTTATTGTTCCGATGTGAATAGATTGTAAATTGATTGGGATATTAAATTTAAAAAAAAAAATTTACTTTAATGAAAAAGATTACAAATCTTACTGGACTGAAATTATTTCAAGATAAGGAACAAGCGCTTTTCCTTTAACAATCATGAAAAGTTTACTCAGTATTATTTTCTGGTCAATTTATAAAACAAAGAAAATGCGTTTATGGTCACACATGTGCATCGGCAAAAAAGGCATGTGTAACTATGTGGAATTCAATACATTTAATTTATAGAATCCCGAAAGGAAACAACTACGTAGTTATGTTTTTTTAAGTGCTTTTAGTTCAATTCGAGAGATGGATTTATATTTCTCACAGATTACCTACTTATATATATATATATATATATATATACATATATATATATATATATTAGGGCGGGTCAAATTGTATGGAACGATTTTTTTTGATAAAGCGTATAGCAAAAACGTAATTTATAGGTGATTCTGAGAAATTTAGCTCAAGAGACCATAGCTCTAAGTCGGGTTTGGAGCCCCCCTAAATTTCAAAATAGATATTTTTCCATATATACATAGAATAATTTAATTAAATTCGTCATAAAATCGGATAGAATTATAGTAGATTTCTCAATCTGTTCTTGTTTGAAAGGTATTTTTATCGCCTTTCAGAATCTGTATTGATACCAATATTTTTTTTATTTTTAGTAGAGATATTAGGAATTTTTTGTCGAAAAATAGCCTAAAATGAACTTTTAACTCATAAATTCTGAATTTTCTTCGATTTTTTTCGAGATTTTTTTTTTGCAGATTATAAAAGTTCAGATAATTTCCAGCAACTTTTATTACGATCAATTTTTTTGTTTTCGAACTCCTTTTTGTAGGAAAATCGATCTGAAAAAATTAACATTTTCAAGGTTTCAACAAAAAAACACTATTTTTACATTTTTAATTCAATTTATTTTTAAATATTATTCTCGACCTACAATTTAATGTTTTAACGTGGTAATATTATTTTTTAAGGTCCTTTTTACTTTCCATTCGAGGTGTTTTCTTACGACTGTCTAATGTCACTGCCATAACTCCTTCACGATTATTTTCTATAACTAGTTTTGAAACACTCGTTAATAATTGTACATGTCTTTCTGTTCCTTGTATGTGCATTGGAATTTGTGGATCATCGAAATCTAAGTATTCTACCAAGTGATCATATGGAATCTGTCGAGTAAATGCTGGTTCAAATAATATATCGTCGTTATTCATATCAACCATATTGACATAATCGGTAGCATCGAAATTTAAGATATATTTTTTGTAAACTCTGAGTTTAGTTGGATCGTACAATTTTTCTGGATAGTGTAAAATCTTTTTGATAGCTCTATCCCGTATTGCTTTTCGATCATCAAATAACATTGTTAATAAGATATTTTCTGGATGTGCGTAATATGAGTTGTTTTGAATTATACCATCTACAATATTACGAAAATTTGGTTGTAAGTATCGTGTCCAACGTATAAATTTTAATAAAAGTGCACTGCCGTACACAACAGAGTTATAAAACTTCACATTGAAGTACATTGGCACATAAACTGTAATAATATAAACTGCCAAAGTTTTTAAACTGGTCGATGGTGTATTAGTTGTTACATATAATCGTAGTAATCTACTTGCTTTGGTTAACCAACGAGAATGTGCAATTGGTCCTGGTTTAATGTTTGCTAAATCAACTGGAACAATACCATTCGAAATTGCTATTTGATATAAATATTTAACATCTGTTGATAGTTCCAGCTCATGTTTATGATCCATCATTGCAGGCATATTCTCCAGTGGTATTGGATCAAAATTAGCTACTACCTGAAAAATGAAATGTTTAGATCAATTAAAATGCAATTATTTTATTTTCACTTTATTCCAATCGAAAAAGTAAAATAATAACAATCAATAATGATAATAAATGATGATATTAAATAAAATAAAGTGTTACCTGCAATTTCTCACATTCTTGAATAGCTTTGAATAACTTTCCACTTGCTGCTCGTGGTCCACTGGTGACTGTTTTGTCCAATGCTTCATATAAATGACGAAATGGCAGTTCATTGAAATGAAGCAGACATATAAACCAGTGAATTGGTCTATTTAACTGTTTTTCAAACAATCGTAAAACACCATTTTCTGTTCCAGTATTTGCTGGCTCACCATCACTGCATATGCCAATTAATTGACCAACTGTTAATGTTTTATTGTTGAAAAATTCATTCAGTTTTCTGTGTTTGGTTTTTGCATCTTCTTGACTACCCAAATTTACATATCCAAGTAACCCATTATAGGGCTCTTTCAGAACAACTAAATGCCGTTCTTTTACCTTAGTGGTATGAAATTTGTCATTAATTTTCTGTATAGTTAATGAGTCATCTTTTCTACCATCGAAAGAGAATGCAGTTATGGAAGAATTTGTATGTCGTGTACGAAGCGCTGCATCTCTAGATTTAACTTTTTCTCTAGCCACTTTTGATTTATCCATAATAACAAGCTTACCATGAACATCTCTAAAATTTATCTCTTCGAATAAAGCTGTTGCTAAACATGAAGCGACTCTATCTGAAACACCGAATCTATCACACATCATAGCAAAATTTAAGGTATCGTATCTTTGAGTATAATGACCTCGTCTCATTTGAACAGTTGCTTCTGGAACTTCTGTTGTTGCTTCATTTTCATCTTCATCCATGTGTAATTCAGGTGGTTCGTATCTTGGATCATCGGTACCAGTTGTAAGTGTTGATATTGTTGTTGAGCTACTTCTTCAACGTCTTCCGTATATTCAGGTATTGTGAATTTTCTATCATTATGCTGGTCCATCATAAATTCTTTTAGATGTTCTGGAACCAATCCACACGAGCATTCTGTTGTTTTTAATTTGCAATTACATCTGCCAATATAAGATAATTCGTTTATTGAATCAACAAATGCTTTAAATTCATCTCTTTTGTTTCTATGTTGTACATGTTTCTGGTATTTATCAAGCAAACCAGTTAATTTTTTTAAAACACTCTTTCTATTAATGATTTCAATATTTAATTTACACCAAATTTGGATCAATTTATCTGTTACGTGAGGAGTAAAAGTTTTATACGAGAACATTTTGTTTACAAATTTAGCACGATCACTTAAAAAAAAATAATATTTTAAAATGTCACATTTAGTAGGCAAGCTAAGATCATTTAAATCACTTGATAAACCAAAAACAACAATATCTTGATGAGGCATGTTAGTCAATCTAGAGTCAAAATTTGTTGATGTTGTTGCTTCCATTTGCGAAGACACCGCAGACGATGTTGATGGTTCTTGATTATCCATAATAACTTTGATATTATCACTGCACTCTTTGATTGTGTCACACTAAATTTAAAAATAAAAAAAAATATTGGTATTGTGATAACCAAGTTTTTATTTAAGTATTTTGGCAAACTGCGTGCGCATTGCACGATGAACGATTAAGGAAGAAGGAAAAGCAAGCTCGGCAACGTTTAGTGTTGGTAAACGTCATTATTTTGTAACGTCATTATTCATTCATATCATTCATTATTCATAATCTGCAAAAAAAAAAAAATCGAAAAAATCGAAGAAAATTCAGAATTTATGAGTTAAAAGTTTATTTTAGGCTATTTTTCGACAAAAAATTCTTAATATCTCTACTAAAAATAAAAAAAATATTGGTATCAGATTCTGAAAGGTGATAAAAATACCTTTCAAACAAGCCCAGATTGAGAAATCTACTATAATTCTATCCGATTTTATGACGAATTTAATTAAATTATTCTATGTATATATGGAAAAATATCTATTTTGAAATTTAGGGGGGCTCCAAACCCGACTTAGAGCTATGGTCTCTTGAGCAAAATTTCTCAGAATCACCTATAGATTATCAAATTCATCAAAAAAAAAATTAACCCGCCCTATATATATACACACACACATATATATATATATATATATATATATATATATATATGAAGATGTATTTTCTGTGGTTCTAAGCTGCGTGTGAGTAGCATCCTTATAAGGACTGTTCTCCCGACGTTTCAACGAAACCACACTCGTCATCTCCTGGAGGTGGTCTATCGCTTACTAAATCTAAAGATTGTTTAACGTGTGTCTAGTGGTGCGTTTACTTATACTCGGTGGCTAACAAACGTTGCGTGCGATATTCTCGATATATGTATCCTGTAGTAGGTTCGTATGATTATGTAGGAATTGCGCTCTGTCGCGGTTCGTTTCAATCTTATTTTGAGGGGAAATCAGAATCGGTATCCATATATGCGGCAGGCGTTGGCCGCCATCATGTTTATTCAGGTTGTTAGGTCTCTTCTCTATCCCGATCGTTTCTCTTATAATTCTCGTAGCTAGGTTCTCGCTCTTCGCTAAAACATTGATGTTGTCAAAATTGATAGAATGTCCTGTGAACAGCCTATGTTGCGCTAACGATGATGTTGGTTCTTTTTTGACAACTGTGTTTCTGTGTTCTTCTCTTTTAACGTTGATGTCGAAATCTGTTTCAGCCCTGAATGTAGACAGTTTATTTACAATATAGAAATAGACACTTTATTCACAATGTAGGAATAGACAGTCTATCTACATTCAGAGCAGAAACAGATTTCGAAATCAGAACGAACAAACAGAAACGGATATTCGAGCAACTATAAATCAATCTACTACAGAAAACACCCAGCGAAGCGGCTATCAGTGCTCTGGAGAAAGGTTTTACTTTGCGTTAACAACGAAATGTATTCCAGTGGGGAGCATTATCTGTTAGGTGAATTTAGCTCTATACCAAGTCGAACATAACGACGCAGAAACAATGCGCCAAGAAGTAGCGGTTATTATCAGAAAGTCTAGCTCTATTTACAAGGTCGACACTATCATAGTTCTACTCGCAGACCAGGGAAATGTCACTGTCGTATTAGACAAATCTGACTATGATATAAAAATAGCTGCACTTTTAAATGTCCATCCGTATAAATCGATAAATACAGATCTGACAACATGTTTAGAAAAAATCACGAAAACCAAAATAAACGCTGAGGGAAGAAATTCTATGGACTTCCAAAAATACAGAAAACCAATGTAGTGCTCTGCTTGATTGTAAATTCTATAAAATCATCAACACAAGTCTTAGTGTGATATTTAGCACAAGAACTTCAGATACACGCCAAGCAAATGGCATCCTACGTGAAAAATGCGGATCACTTCATCGAGATAATGAAAAACGTATTTACAACCAACGGCTCCTATTCACAGAAGTGCCGATTACAGAGACTTTGTCCATATTAGAGAACAAGTACCAAGTACTAAAGCAAACACTCTACCTAATAGAACACTGTCTGGTAAAAATCTATTTTACGTACAACAACTAGAAGTACCGGCAAGTCGAAGGTGCACTCACGGGGTCTCCTTTTACTTTATAGAGAACTTTGAAACAAAGGCGTTAAATACCGGTGTCAATAAACCTTCCTTGTCGTTGCAGTATGTCGATGATAAGTTTGTGATCTGAACATATAACAGAGAGAAACTCAAAAGCTTCTCACACCACTTGAATGCCGAACATCCGAACATTAAATTCACAATGGAAGTAGGTCAACGAAAACCACCTTTTGGTGACATGTTGGTGATCAAGAAGTAAAACGGGATATTAGGACCCACTGTATATCGGAAACCTACACACACTAATAGATACTTAAAAGCACCATCGCATCATCATCCGGCAAAACTGAATTCCGTAGTAAAAATGCTAGTTTTACGATTCGACCGATTAACAGATGTAAAAGAACATAAATACCAAGAAAGAACTAACATCAGAAACGGTCTCCTCGCAAATGGGTGTTTAGACAAAGCCTTTCTCCTATACATAAAGAGTATTACAGACAAAATCGGTCGCATAAGACGCAACGTCGACACTGTTTTTGCTACACATAGAAAGACAAAATGAAAACGAATAGGCGAATCAACGTTAAACCGCCAACGTCTGCCGCACATATAGAAACCGCTTCCGGCTGATCTACAAAATAACATTGAAACAAACCGCGACAGAGTGCAACCTCCACATAATCATATAGACCGACTGCAGAATACACAGATATCGGGACCAATCGCAGTTAGTCGAACGTACACGACGTCAGTAAGGTAAGGCCCTCATCAAAGCGGCAGAATATACGTAGGTGCATCACTAGACATATGTCAGAAGGACATTCTCGAAGAGAGGGCCCCCATAGACGGTGAAGCGCGACAGAGTACAACCTCCACATAATCATATAGACCGACTGCAGAATACACAGATATCGGAACCAATCGCAGTTAGTCGAACGTACACGACGTCAGTAAGGTAAAGGCCCTCATCAAAGCGGCAGCATATACGTAGGTGCACCACTAGACATATGTCAGAAGGACATTCTCGAAGAGAGGGCCCCCTTAGATGGTGAAGCGCGACAGAGTGCAACCTCCACATAATCATATAGACCGACTGCAGAATACACATATATCGGGACCAATCACACTTAGTCGAACGTACGCGATATCAGTAAGGTAGAAGCCCTCATCAAAGCGGCAGCATATAAATAGGCGCACCACTAGACATACGTCAGAAGGACATTCTCGAAGAGAGGGCCCCCTTAGGCGGTGAACCGTCAGCCTAACGCGACTCGGGATGGAAACTCTCAGGTCATACTCGAGGAAAGAAAAAACACATAGGAAAAAGTCCAAGAGCAGTGAGACAAAGCATTAGAAATCAAAAACACAAATACAAACACATAGCCGAACACTCACACAAGTACACAATATGAACAAGACAAAAAAACTAGTACAAATAATAGTTGGGGCTGAAAGCCTTACGAGACGGCAACTAATGGACATTCTTTTGTACGTAAAAATCCTACTAATGAAACTTGATAAAAGAGAACAGCACGCGACACACAACGGTGCAAACGAAGCCATGCAAGTCGTATTTTCTTCGTCTGACGAGGAAGACAACGACAAAACCCCTTTCAATACCGTATAATACAAACGTATATACACAGACTCCGACGAAGAAACGCAAACAAAAATAAACAATACCGGAAATCATAAAAAAGAAAAGGAAACTACGACACAAAACAATAATCACAACACAAAAGTAGGAGAAGAAAGAATCGAAAAAATCCCACCAATTATTATAAGAGACAAAATAACATGGAGTACAATATCAAAGGAATTCGATACGAGAAGATAAATTACCAAAGAGCAAGACTTTTCGAAGAAATGCAGCCGGCAAGCTTAGATACGTTCAGAGCAGCGAGTAAACTGCTCGACAACAGAAAAATTCCGTACCATACGTTTAGACTTCAGGAAGAAAGGACACTGAAGGTAGTAATCAGAAGAATATCTGAAAGTTTTACTATACAAAAAGTTAAAGAAGATCTAGAAGGAAAAAACGTTAACATAATAGTGGTGTCTAGGATGAGGCAACCCATCAAGAGTGCAAGCGCTAACACGAAAAGCCAGCAACGGACGTTGCCAATTATACGGACATTTACAGACCACCTGCAGGGCGATCTTCAGGTGCGTCAAATGCGGTGAAGAGCATAAATCAGATAAATGCCAGAAAGGCACGCGCCATCTGCGCAACCTATGGTAGCGAACACAGCGAATTATAGAGGCTGCATCAAGGCATTGCAACCCAAGGCAACAAATACACCAAAACCATCACTATTACCAACACCTACAACATACGCACAACGCACAACACATAACAAATAACAATATTAACAAACTTATTAATAACACAAATAATATATACACAAGTATAATAAAAGCACAGACACAAAATAACACAACACATGCAAGGAATTTCAAACACACAAGACAACACAAATAAAGCAGCTAAGGCCGCAGCTACCCTGGAGGAGATGCTGCTAGTTTTTAGAAAAACAAACCTCTCAGAGAACGACACGAAAAACTTCCTACAGTACACGCAAACACTCCTATTCTAAATGGCGATCACAATAAATCCTTCAACGCTAACGATAATTGCGTAGAACGCGAACGGAATAAAGACAAAAAATGTAAAACTGCAAGTGTACGCAGAAGAAAAACAGGCGGACGTAATACTGGTATTAGAGAACAACCTCCAATCTGCGCAGAAATTAAACATCAAAAATTACCGTACATATAGACGAGACAGACTAACACCGCGAGGGGAACGGCGATTTATGCTAAAAAGTACATAAAACACAACTACCAATACCAGACAACACAGAATTAGAAACAAATTGAGTAATCGTACACACGATAAAAGCAGACATCCATATATACTCAGCTTATCTACTTCCGAGAATTGCATTCGAATTATAAGAATTCGACAAATTACTAAAGAACAACAAACAAACAATAATAGCCGAAGATGTGAACTCAGAAAACACTATGGGTATGCATAAAGGACAACCAACACGGAAAAAGATTACTACAATACCACGAAAAACAAGGTGTTAATATCATGGCACCAGATATACCTACGTATTTTAGAATAGGATACACACCAGGTAAACTATACCTAGCAATTACAGACAATTTGCACCATAACCCAACAATAGAAATAGAAGAAGGGTTAAGTTGGGACCATGATCCCATAATATTGTACTGGGGAACAGGAAAAGAAGAACACACATGTAACGCAACATACACAAACTGGTGGACCTTTACAACACACCTAAAACAGAACACATCATTCATAACACTAATAAATAACAAACACGAACTCGAAAATGCAATCACACAAATACAAAACACAATTAAAACAACCGCAGAAGTCAGTGCATTCCACTTAAAATACAAATATAAAACGGACAAACTACCGCGAAACATTAAACAACTAATAAAAGACAGAAATAAAGGGCGCAGGAAATACCACATCATACTAGACCTGCGAGACAAAACCATATTAAACACACTGCAACAACAAGTAAAAGACGCCATCAGCGAATTTAAAAAGTCCCAATGGCAAGACAAATTACACAAAATATACCCAGAATTGAAACGAATTGAAAAAAACCATTAACACAACACACGGATTACTTCACCCCGACAGAAATCAAACACAAAAAACAACAAGGCACCGGGATACGACGGTATAAACAATAAAATGACAAAAGCATTGCCTCACAAAACACTCATATTCATAGTTACAATAGCAAACGCAATTCTTAAACTTCAAACATACCCGCAACAGTGGAAGCATGCAAAAATGATAATATACAATAAAACTAAACAAAAACCGCAAAGATCCCGCAAACTACCCACCAATCAGTCTTCTTCCGACAATCAGCAAAATAATAGACAGACTCCTCTCTCCAGAATAACAAGTCACTCATACACTAATACCAGACGAACAATACGATTTCAGACAATAACATTCAACAACGACGCAATTGTCTAGGGTAACAGAGTACATAATTGACGGGTTCAACAAAAACAGAAAAACGGCAGTCACATTTTTAGATATTTCAAAAGCCTTCGACGGTGTATGGCACCAAGGATTAATACATAAATTATACACATGCAATTATCCTGAACATCTTATCAGAATAATATAAACATACCTATAGAGACGCGCATTTTAAATACACATACAAGGCACAAACTCGTCCGTACATATAGTGACGGCAGGAATGCCACAAGGTTCAATAATGTCGCCTCATTTATACGCAGTATATACAGCTGACATTCCTAAACTACAACACGGCATAATAACCAAATACGCGAACGACACTGCACTACTTACACAATCATTTAAAGAAAACAGTCACTAATGAATTACAATAAAATACAGACGATGTAAGCAAATGGTACCACACCTGGCGGATCGCTATCATCGCTAATCAGATGAAAGAAAACGACAACCCGACACTTATACACATAACAGACAACACAATTACACCCTCAAAATAGAGAAGTGGCAACGGAAGACGCCGAATACCCAAAAACAATTCAAAGCAAGAATATTCTAAATCAAGACTTCGAGTGAATGGGCTAACCCCTAACTCAACGTTACTAAAGAAGCTGAAGCAGAAGCATACGTACGATGATTTCAGCTTCATTACGCGGCAGATCAGCTTCAGAATGTAGCTCTTACCAGGACACGAGAAGCGTATAACTTATTGACAATACCAACCTGTCGACAAAGCCAGACTATTTTATTGACTTTTAAGCAGTAGTTTTGATTAACTACGCTTTATTTGGTATTTGGCCGTGTTTATGTACACAAATTACTGTTTGCTTGGTCAGCAGAGAAATGAATGTACAGTTTTCCTATAACTTTATATGTATATTCAATTATTATTTCGTTATGTCTTTTATCCTTTAAAGTCCACTTTCTTCCTCGTACTAAAAAAAATAAATTCGCACTAACAAATTATTATTTCATTTTAAACGTGAAAAATATGTTGCGTATATTCAAAATATTTTTCTTTATTAGTATTAGTCTTTAAAGTAATTTTTTATTTTAACATTTTTGAAATGTTTGGTAAACATGCTCGGTGATTAAAAACGATAGCTGAATTAATGTATATTGCATTATTTTTGTCAGTGCAGTTACTAGTTACTTCCATCTATACTTCGTTATGAAGAGATTTTAAGAAGTACTAGAATTTGCAATAACGGGATATGAAATTTGATTAGAATTTAATAATAATAATTTTTATTTTCAATAGACGAAAGCCTGATAACAGGGAAAACATTAAAAACAATTTATTACACATTCGTGGCATGTTATTTATGATGAAAAAAAAATTAAATAAAGTATCCACAAAGTTTAGAATAAATCAGTATGTCCTCTGTAATTCCGTTGGCTGTTCTAGATAAAATATAGATTGGCGTTCTCCTCAAAAGGTTTGTCCTCGCAATTGGGATCACAATTGCCGAATTGCTGCTGGAGTTCATGTCATGTAGTAAAAACAGTTAATCTTGTGATGTGCCTCTCTGTAAATAAAAGTATGAAACTTCAAAAACTTACGATGAATGCGTTCCAAAGTCAAGCATTCACATGCATATATAGGAATAATATATCAAAGCTATATCAAAGATGCATATTCGATTTTACTTGCTACATAAGTATAATGATTTAAGTAAAGTGGTATCATTGAAATATTTGGAAGTGCACATAACAACCCCCAGTGATTTGAAAGCTTCAGAACAAATACTTGTAATATGTGGTCTAAAAGCTAGACTTGAGCCGAATATCACCTCAAGATCCTTTACTTCGTTCACGTTTTTCAAATAATCATCCTTGACAAGTAATTCGAACAATGTGGGAGACCGAGAGAAGGTTTTCAATGTTTAACTTTAAGCCAAAGCGACGGTACTCAAATTGGTGAGAGTGGATCAACCAGAAATAAAGCCATCCTGGTTTGGTGAGAGCAAGGAACGAGTGCTACTAAAACGCCTAGAATACAGTACTTCCTCGTAAACTTCTGCAAGTTGAGATAATATAAATTGCTCTGTAATTATCCAGCAATGCACGGTCTTCCTTTTGTATACCGGAACAATTCTTGTAGTTTTCCATCGATCAGACAGGATGCGTGATGATATGGAAAGATTGGCTATTGTCTTAAAAGGAAAATCTAAGATATATCTACAAACGCGAATTAAAAAGCTAAGAAATGAATCGCCTTCTGCAGTAAATTTGTTAGGAAAGGAGTCTATTACTTTAATTAACTTATCTTCTGTTGCGAGTGAAAGAGAGTGCGGCAAAGAATTATTGAACGATTCACTATGGAAAGAATCTGAAATAATGCCAAATAGAGATGAGAATGTAACTGCAAAAGCATTAATAATTTGGTTAGGGTGCCCAAAATTGTTTCCATTATTGTTAGAAAGTTTGTTTGATATCTTAGTACGACGCCTTTGGAACGAAGACAATTTCAACTTATGTTTTAATAGAATGCAAAAGCATCATTTACATTAGTATAATTCATCAAAAAAGACCAGTTTATTTTCAAAAAGAGATTATTAAAGAAATATAATATGTTCTTCGCCAAAGTGAAGAGTAATGTAAAGAGTAGAATAATATTTGAAGGCTAAGGTGGTAGGGTCTTCAATAACAACATAATAATCGGACTGTTAAACTTGAAATGAAGAGTTAATATTAGAAAATATTAGATCCAGCATCTTGCCATCACTATTAAGAATATGTTAAACTGTTTTACATGGAGAATGTCAATGAACTTTTGAAAAACATGCGTCTTATTACAGTGCCGATGATCAGCTAGATAGAGATTTGGAATGTTGAAATCAAACTATTGGCAAAGTTTGTTGCTTTCACTAGATTATTAATGGAAACATGAAAGAATATGAATGTTCAGTGGCAATTTGAAGCTTTTCGTAAATTGACTTGCGTTTTTTATATGTTTTATCATGGATTACTGAAATTTTGCATCACAACTATATGAAATATTGAAATATTGAAAAGACAGAAAGTGTTGTAGTTCTTTACAAAAGACTAAGAAAATAAAGAGCATTATTCTCAATATTAAATATTTCCGTAGAAGCTTTGAAAATTGTTTTTCCATTTACTTCACTCGTTTCTGCTGGAAACCCTCTTTAAAAAACTAATGTATTTAGTTATAAAACTGAATTGAGTGATATATTTTGTCTCTTTTTCAATTCGCTTCATTATTTATCGGCACTGGTGTGTTATATGATTTGGCTTGTCTTTTTTGTTTTATGTTATAAAACATCGTATATTCTCATTTCTAATTCAACTATATTCATTTTTGCATGTCTTCGTACAATGAAAGAGAATGAATGGATAGCATATTTTTTTTATTGTGGAATTCCATTCATGTCATCGTTTTCTTTATTAAAATCTTTCAAATGTATGCATATAATGGTTGTATACGAAAACGTATAAAAAAGAGCTATTGAGCGTTAAAATCTGTACCTGACGTAATTTCACAGTCAAAATTTTAAAACGCCTGAAGATAAATTACATTCCTGTGACAGTTGGGAGACTTCTCCTTTCCTCCAACATAAAATAAGTTCGTTTTTTTCACGCCAGCGAGCCTTTAAAAGTGCGCGAAAAAAGGCATAATCCGGTGGCACGCTTTTTATTACACAGAGGGTGAACAAAACGTGACCGCAAAAAACGACTATATCTACGACGCATACTGATATTTATGTGTTTTTTTTCCGTGTTCTTGCTTGGCCATGTTACTACTGCCATAGAAGTCGACGAGTATTCTCTAAGAGCCAGAAGAGAAGATAAATTGCCCGTTATTTTAGAATCCCGCCTTGATGATGTTGAATTGCTTTGAAACGACTCTTACAAGGATATCTGTACACGCACTAGAATAGATATAACCGACATTAAAGGAAGTGTTTTCCTTTGTGAAAGATGCTGTAAAACATGATAATTTCAATTTAATATGATAATCTCATTTACGGTCTTCAAAAATGAATGGTAGTAATGAAACTGATTAATATATGTTATATGTTTAGGTGGCTGCCATAATTAAACATTTTTTATATTTTGTCGTTTATTAGGTACTCTGTGTTTTAATATACGCATGCACTTGTATTTTCCAAGTGCTTGCAAAAGCTTTTAGGAAGGAATAATTTTCGTTTAATAACGTCGAATTTAATTTATTATACTGAAAGACTTCGTTTAATAACGCGACATGGTACTGAAAGACTGAGTAGCGACATGGTACGATGGTATCAGATCTAAAGTTTTGTGAGAGTGTTTCATTCCACTTTCGATGACAGTTATTGTAAAATAGTAGTAAATAACAATGGGATATTCCATGCCCCTGAAGATATATATATATAAACTTTTTTAACTTCCAACAATCTTAAGATTACTTTGGATCGTTTATAGAATCAAAAGAGGTAATTTTTATTATATAAACATGCGGTGTATGTACACATCTCTAAGTATGGTATTAATGATAAATTATAAACCTTATATTAAGATATGAATTAGGATATTGATTTTCAATTTTTTGATGTTTATGATATGCAATCAACCCTAATAAATTAGTAGTATTTGTAATATTGTATTAGAAATGCTTATGATCATTAATAGTATGTTATAGTTAATGAAGTTGTAAGTGTCATTTAAACAAAGAACTAAATCTTTAGAACTGGCATAGATTTTGATGGTACAATTGATCTCCTCTTTCTTAAGAAATTCTTATTATAATATGAAGGCATTAAAGAAATAATAACTTCTCCAATGAATATGGTGAATAGTACAGAATTTCATAGTTGTATCCGTCAAGTATGAATTGTATCGTGCGTATTCCACACAATTGTTTAAAAAACTGTTAAAATATTTTTTGGAGGTGAAGTAGAGAAAATGTCCACCGTTTTTCTTTTCAACTTAATATATAGCGTGAAGACATGTAGTGCAGTATTATGGTTAACATTTAATCTGTTTACACGTTTTTTTGAGGTTAAACTTATATTGTTCTTCTTTGTTTTTAAGTCTTTAAGACTTCAATGTCGACTAGGTTGTCGTGCCTATATTACAACGCGTATTTTTCTTTTTCTTTAAACTTTTGCATTTACTCTAATTTAATTAACTTTTGTTATATTCATTTCATATATTCATTCTACATCTTTTTATTTTCTTTTCTAGTTTAAAGAGTTAAAAATAGAATGCTAAATGCATGCACCTATGAATACTAAAGAACTAAATTTCTGACGGACTATGCTATGAAGCTCTACAGGATAAATTTAAGGAAGTAATTTATTGAAAATAGTTTGGAATGCTTTACACAAAAGGTCTTTTATCACGATAACGTGCCTTTTCATAGTCAAATTGTTTATCAAAAATTGGATGCAAGTCAAATCTACTAACCAAACTTTATTATTGGCAAAAACTTTTTATCTGATGGAGAACTTATTGTAGCAACTGAGCAGTATTTTGAGTGTCTTGAGAAATATCAAACATGGCATGACATTTCGGTATCATTGATTCAAATGCGTTAAAGTTGGAGGGAAATATGTTGAGAAATAATAAACTCATTTGCTACATTTCGGTCTAACTTTCTATTAAATCATTCACTTACAAAAATAACAATAAAACATATAAGAAGTAGAACAAAAATAAAATTTGGTATATAAAAGTAAAAATTTCAAATAAAATATAAAACGTAGGTTCTTTTTCCTGTTTTAGACCTAATATGTTACTAAAGAGGAATAAATTAATTGTAATTATATTTTTGCAAGTCCTCCTCTAAAAACTACGTTTTATACTTTTAACCTAATATTCGCAATAGAATTGCAAATCAAATTAACAGAACTTTTTGTTTCTTGATTTAACTAATAAATAATTTTGTTCAAATTAGAAAATTCGGTGGGTAGTTGTATTTTTTTTGCAATCTAAAAAGGATTTGAGAACAGTAGGTCTGTTTTGTTTTTACAGTTTCGACCTAAAATTTTGAAAAACGGCAGTACTCCTATTTCTATTTCGCTTGTCTACATTTTTAAAACAGAACGCGTCGGTGAGTATTTTCTTAATTTAAGGTGTTTTCTTTGATACATTAGTAATGGTGTGGTTTTGAAGGTTGTTTCTTATTAAATTGATCAGAAAATATTCTTAGAATAGCTATTAATTATTTGTACATTAATTTCAAACTTTTTGCCAGAGTTTTTTTTACTTTTCAAGCGATATTGATTTCTTCTTCCTAAAAGCAAATAAAATTAAAATTTAAGAATTTAATTAAATATCATTTTTTACATTTAACTTTAGATTTTGATCTCAATAACGCCAATCGAGGCTGAGGCGAAATTGTTGAAAAGTGGATCTCCGGGGTGTCGACGTGACCGTGTCAAAAAAAATAATGACGCCCGATATGAAATTACATATTCAGCGCTTGCACAGTGCCCGTTAGGTTTCAATTAATCAGCGGTTTTTCGGAAGGGAGACGGTGGTTGGGCGCGTCGTGGTGTGAGGAACGGTGGATCCTTTCCATTGCTGCGGTAATGACGGTGGCGGTGGCGGCGGCATTCGTATCGGTGAAAATTAATTTTCTCTCTATGACAAATTTCCACGTCGACCCAACGGGAGTTCCGATATCAATCAGTGTACTGTCAGCGGCAACTCAACGGTATACAGTTTTTCGTGTTCATCGTTCATCGAAAACGAAAATTAATATTTTCTGTATCGCTTCTACATCGCACCATCGACGACGATGGTGGCAGCGCTATTCGAATATTATCGTCAGAAATGATCGATGTAACATCCTTTAAAAGATTAATAACTGAGGAAAATATCTAGAATTCCAAAAAGAAGTATGTAACTATGTCGTATTATGTACATATATGAAAAGCATTTACCGTCGTTTCGTCGGTTGCAAGAGCTGACGAAACGATGTTTCGTCATTTCGTTCAACGCACAAAACGTATAAGCACATTCTTCGCAATTTTCTTCTTTCATTTTTAGTAATAGATAAACTTTAGAGTCCAGGGCAAAGTTTCAAAATGATACCGCTCTTATTTTTTTAATAAATATTTTTTACACGAAAACATTCTTAATTTAAAGTAAAGGTTGAAGATTTTATGAAGATGTAAAGAGACTAAGTAATTTCAAGTTATAATTATTTGTTAATTAAGATATAAAACATGAGTAGCTTACGGGATTATCTTAGTTAATACTATATTTTAGTTTTAGTGATTTATGTAGCAAACAATTACAAAATGTAAAAAATATAAAGACATCTACATTAAGCTATATTCTTATAGTTTTATTCTAATCAAGTATTTTTAGTCGCTGCAGTATATGCAACATGTATTGTTATTTGTGCTTTCTAGAAGTATATATTATTATGATTCAAACATATGAGAAGAATTACTTTTTTCACTTATTAAGCATATTAAATGTAACAAACCTCGTATATATTTAGTGCTTATTGTATTGAATGTCATTATTGATAATATTTTATTCTACATGCATTGCACTTAACCTAATTTATTACTATGTACTCACTTAAATTACAATTATTACAATTTTAAATAACATATGGATACATATGCAAATATTTCTTGATAAAAGCCTTAGAACATTTTTTGACATTCTTATTTTTTTAGTTTATCCTTATCGTACAGTATAAGAACCTAAATTTATATATATTCTAATATGCTAATACGAGTTAGATATTAGGATATCGTAAAGGTTATCGATAGGACTAGTTGGCATTGTATTAATTATGTATAAGTTTCAAAAGGATGTACCAGAATAATTGAAAATAATTGAAACATATAACTAAAATATTTAATTTTAAAATATTTTTTAAGATAACATTTATCACACGAACAGTTCCATAATGTAATTTTAGATACTGTAAAGAATTTTATTTATAGTTGAGAATTATTAAAATTTTTAATTTAATTTTTAATTTCAACAGGTATTTATTAAAAAATATGTATTCATGAATGGAGTATTTAAAATACAAAAGATGTGTACCTAGGTGATGTAAATACGTAGATTACGAAAGTCACTTATTCAAAAAGAAATAAAATTAATTTTTGTACAAATTATATCATTTGTTTTTTGTTCGTTTATATCCTGAATTGATAAAACTATAATATTAGTGAAATATTAAAAACGCTTATGTATATCTTGTATAAGGTACATACTATACCAAATGGATGATATTGGAAGTTGGTCGCAATTTTACTTTAGTTTCATTATTTTGTTTAGCCACTTGATAATTTAGCGACAAATTAGCAGCAAATTTTCGTGATTTCCTTTTCTCGTTTAAGCGAATGCTGATAGCCAAAAATCGTAAGTCCCATCACAAGCACTGGTGCAGTTGTAGACTCATGGTCTGCTAATGCCTGCTGTTGGGGGATATAAAGACGTGGTTAATCATAGTAATAATAATAATAACAATTATTATTATTACCTCATTAAATAGATTTATTTACCAGATATACCACCTAGATTCAGTACTATGGAATGTTAATTGGATAGAACTGATCTACATTAAACTATAACCTGCCGGCCCGAGTTACTAAAATTAGTTTGTGTGTATCTTAAATCTTGGAAGTTGTATAATTTCTTGACATTGAACAATACTTTGGGCATCATCACGTAAAGAAAATATCACGTCTTTAACTGGGTTTAAATTAATAATAATATAATAGTGAAGCCTCTAAACATGCTCCTCATCCAGTAAGCATTGTCGAGGACAGCAAAGTTTGTAGATCTGGGAATATTTTTTTGTATAGCAGTATGTGTAAAGGTACTTTTAAAAATATTTTTTTTATTAAACTCTAGTTTGTCGACATCTTCAAACTTATGTTTACTCATTTGGCATATACATACATACGACGGAGTATGCACTCTAGTAATTTACAAGCTTCTAGCATATATGCAACATCACTAAGGAAAAGTAAAGTAGAATGGCTATAATCGTTCTTCTTTTTACTAAGTATATTATCCATGCTCTATAACAATTTTTGTAACAAATTCTACGTTGACGGTTTCACGAATTTTGATGCTTTTTATGTTACTAAATACGGTTTTTATGATCAATCAGTTGGATATAGCATTCCAATGATGACGTTAGTAACTCATCTGTTCATTGCCATAGGTTTACTTTGCACTTTAGATTTTACAGCATCTAATATGTACTTTCATATGCGTTTTTGCAACGTAGTCCCGTAGTTTTATATTGGGTAATCAATAGAATTTTATCGAAATAAGATTTTATATTTATTATACGAGTATATTTTCAGCAAGAAATGTATAGCAAAAAATGGCATTGAAATTATTAGAATTGTTGGGTTTGTCATTTTGCTTTTTTGTTGGAATGTGTTGAGGTATTTAAGACTTCCTTCATTTTACATTTTGTAATTTTCCTAAAATATTAAAGAATTAATTTATTTTGTGTTGGACGAAAGAATTAATGACATACCGGGGTAGATGCTTGCATCCACTGAAAACTTTAAGATGGTAAATTTAATTTGATTACGACGACAAAGACATCATAAGTCCTTTAAAATTAATTATCCTCAAGAGCGAGTTATACTCTTGAACATTTTTTGATCGGCTTACTGTTATTTTTGACTTAACGAACTCACTGTCAATATCGTTTGTAAACTTTCACGTTATCCGTGTTCTTTTTCTGACTTCGAAGTTGTAATGCTTCCTAAGTGCTGTTCCTGGTTAGCATTTTTATTTGATTGTGGAAATTTTTAGGATCCTGTATTTCTATTGATATTGCTACATAGACGCTACTGTATAGATTTTGTGTCATCAAGAACACTATTAAAAACCGCTCATACGAACTTGAATGAAACATTGTCGCTAATATATTTGATGGATTTTTATCATACAGAAGTTCAGAATCGTGTTGTGCTAGACAAGGCTTTAATAGACACCAGAGCAAATTAAATATCTTGATTTAATGAAAAATATACTAATCGATGATAGAATTAGTGTTTTTAATAGAAGTTTTTTTTTACAAAATGGGAAATGTGGAAAAACAAATAGCAGAAGAGAAAGAACGGAGGAACTTTTTTTGTAGAAAAGTCGAAATCAGGATTAGGAACAATATCAGTTTCTAATTGCTTCTAAGCAGTCTAAATTTTGTTTAAATTTGCATATTCTGTAATGTAGTAATCTTAATTGTGAGATTTTTTATTACATTTTAATTATAAGAAAACACCGCATGGTATAAACAACTAATCTATAAAATTATTGAAGTTAACTACTGTGTAATATAAATATTGTTCACATTATCGGGCCATACAGTTTGTTTTCTTATAGTATCCATCTGCTTTATTTAAATGAAACATTAAAACTTTTTAATATGAAATTGTTTACCGAACCATACTAATAAACATATATTGCAAATTTACATGATCTAATTGCTTTCCATAGTTCAAAGTTAATAATGTGTACGCACGTGGTCATGCGTGCGTATTTGTGTACGTTTGACTACCGAGTCCACGAAACTACAATGAAACCCTCCAAATTGGATGAATAATGAACTGAATCGAACAATATTAATTGTTTCATCGTCAAACAACATTTTTGTTCGTAATCATGTGATTCGGGGAGATATGACAAATCGAGTGCAATAATGAAATAACAGATTAATCTGTTGGGGATTCCATTAACAGATTAGAATATAAATTGGTGCCGAATGTTTGCTGATGTTGACGTTCGGAAAAGTCAATAGGTAACGAAGTTAACACAACGTTGCCAAAAAAGTTTTATTTCCCAGCAGATTTTGTTGCGATGTGATTTGAACTCAAATAAATGCTAGAAGGAGAAAATTAGAAATGCATAATTTTATTTTTTATTAGAAAAATGAAATCGACTGAATAAAAAACAAAAGCGTAAATAAAAATTCGCGAAATTTGAGAATCAGGGTTAATAAAATTATATATACTCTAGAGTGTTTCTGAAATAAGGAGATGTAGATATATATATATATATATATATATATATATATATATATATATATATATATAAATTCAAAATAGTGTTTTTACATATACGAAGATCGTTGAAGAGATTAAAAAAACCTGGGCAATCTTGAGTTAACTCTCATAAAATCAAGTATTGTTCAAAACATTGAGCAATGTGCATATTACAAAGGGTACTAGGAAAGTTTTGCAATACAGTTTTGTTTATTTAATTTTTTCAAAGTAATTTCCTCTACACTCAATACAACTCTCCATCCTCCGAAACCAATCTTTAAACTAGTTCTGGCAAGTTTCACTAGGGAGTAAAGCACACTCGTTGTCCCAAGCCCGCAGAAGGTCCTCATCACCGGAAAACCGCCTTCGTTTTAGCTTCATTTTCACATGTGGGAACAGTGCAAAGTCGCAGAGAGCAAGATCTGGACTGTAGGGAGGGTGCTCGAGAAGTTTCATTCCTGTCGTGGTCAAATATTCGGGCAGGCTTTGGCGCGGTGAGCTGGAGCATTATCGTGATGGAGGAACTAGTTGTCCATTCTTGGCTTTGGCCTCAGGTTCTTCATAGATTCAATGACTTTAGGCAGGCACTGTTCGGTATACCACTGTCTTCTGTGCGTCCAACACGACGCGTTCCACAATTCCACTCGATTTGAAAAATACAGCCATCATTTTCTTCTTTACAGATCACGATTTTCTGACAACTACGGGTGTGTCCTCATCATCAAAGACCTAAACTTTGTTTTGAGCTTCGGTCTTCACTTCGTAATAGTACAGCCAAGTCTCGTCACCTGTCACGATGTTGTTCACATACCGAGATTGTCCCTTATTAAACTTTTTTAGTATCTCCCGGCACCAAGTCACACATCGTGACATCTGCTCTTCAGCTAGTCGATGCGGCACCCAGAGAGAACAAAGTTTCTTCATGTCCACGTGATCATGTAGAATCGAACAAATTGCTGGTGCATTTAGGCCTGAAGTACCCTCTATCTGTTGGTAGGTCACTCGCCTGTCCTCGCCAAGCATTTTCCTCACAGTAGTAACGTTATCCTTCGCAACTGTCGTTTGTGGCCTTCCCGGCCTCTCAGCATCCTCCACAATTAAATTTCCCCTTTGGAATTCTCTATACCACCTGAATATCGTTGTACAATGTGGACAAACATCACTGGTCTATGTTTAAACCACGCACGAAATTATAACGCAAAACTGCCTTTATCTTATTTCGTGACAACGAAGCCATCGCAAGCGCTTTACACTCTCACTGCTAATGAATAACTGAGCCCATTGGCATGGCGCGGCGGCTACTATGCACGTATGAACATGTCTCAACATGCAACAACAAGCAGCTTCCTACGATTCATTGTTGCGTCATATGTGAAAACTTTCCTAGTACCCTTTGTACTAGATATTAACATGACATTTGCTATATCCGAATTATAACGTTACTTTTACTTATAAAGAAGTATATGGAACAGTTAGAGAAACGCAACCTATTTATACAATTATACTTCAGCTCAAAGATAAAAGAGATACGGTGTTCCTAAAATATGAAAACTGTAGGCGCGCTAAAGAACAGTGCTTAGAAATTGTAGGTGTCAGCATTCAAGAAAGATTCGTGTTTCTTGACCTCTGTAATTTTACTTTATTCGTATGATATTTAGCGAGGTGCAAATAAAATTCAGTTCGAAATATATTATTATTTAATTTAATACATTTAATATGTTTCTGCACTGCCTGTAGCCCTTCCAAAATTTTCATCTTGCTCTTCAAGAAAATGTACAAATTTTCAGACTTTTTTCAGTTGAGGGAAGAGATGATAATCAGAAAGAGCGAGATCAAAAGAACGTGCGTGTTTCTTAAATTACGAATTTTTTCAGATTTGTGTGGCATTGTTGTGTAAAAGCAAAACACTTTTGGAAAATTTTCTGCGTCTTTTTTTCTTAATTTTTTCTCGTAGAATGGTTAGTAATGTCGAATAATATTTCTTAATTATTGTTTTATCTTTAAATTTAGTAAAAAAAATTTTTATTATAACTTAAGACTATATATAAATAGCGCAAAGTTAGTAGTGCAGATACTGAAATAGCTTTTTCATCTGATAACTCATACAGTTTAATTGTTAAACATATAGCTGGCAATATTATCAAATGTAGTGAGTCAAAGACGTACACTCATAATGGGATAAATATCATCGAACCAACCAAAGTAAACGCTGAATAGAATTAAACAATTTTTTACCTGTGCCAACAAAGGAAGTACAATAATTGTAATGAATTAAATGGATTACATAAATAAAACTTATAAATTTTCCAGACCCTAAAAAACATTAATTTTTTTTAAAAGAAACCCCACAAGCAGATATCAAAACTAAATTAAAAAAGTCAACTCTTCAGCACATTTTAATGTACGTGATAAATGACAGTTAATTTTGATGAACGCACAACCCCCAAATTATATTTTCTAATAAAAGTATACAAAGCCAATTACCCTGCCAGACCGGGTAGTTTTATATTTTACATTTCCTTCATTTAAAACTAATTAGTTTAATATACGAACACACAAAAATCACATCAAATTAGAATGTCAAAAATACGTAATAACGTGTGCGAACCAACACCACTTTCAATATAATAAGACTCTGCATATCAGCAGGGAAAGCTTATAGGGAACTCTTTTAGTTCGTTATTAGCAGAAGTCTTCATGAACAATATAGAAACTATAATTTTAAATAATCCGTTAAGCAAAAATGTTTTCTTTCGGCATAGGTATGTGTATGATATTATAAGGAAAAAATAGTTAAACGTATTCTTTAAATTATACATTACAGCATTCAGAACTAATAATTCCCTTTTAAAATACAAAAAAATCCATAATAGCAGTAAGTGAAGAGTCTATTAGTTAATATACGAGGACGGTTGCAGAAGTACCCGACCCAACAAAGAAAACACAAAAATTTTGGAAAGAAATATATTTATTTTTCAACATAATCTCCTTTCAGCTCTATACACTTTTCCCAGCGATGTTCAATAATTTCGATTTCCTTTTTATAATAAGAACTGTCTTGTTCCTCAAAATAGCCATTAACTGCCGACATCACTTCTGTATCGTTGGAAAATCTTTGACCACTGAGCCATTTTTTCAAGTTTGGGAACAGAAAATAATCCGAGGGGACTGAATCTGACGAATATGGTGCATGAAGTGACAATTTAAACTTTAATTCATTAATTTTGGCCATTGCAATAACGGATATTCGTGAGCTGGTGCATTGTCTTGATGAAACAACACTTTCTTCTTAGCCAAATGCGGTCGTTTTTGCTTGATTTCTTCTCTTAAACGTTGCAATAAGTTCGTATAATAGTCGCCGTTGATAGTTTTTCCTTTTTCAAGATAGTCAATGAAAATTATTCCACGCGCATTCCAAATAAACCTATGTCATGACCTTGCCTGCTGATGAAACTGTCTTCGCCTTCATTGGAGTCGGTTTGCCCTTTTGAGTCCATTGTTTTGAAACGGCGCAAAAATTTTTCTTTGTTGTTGCATCTTGCACACAGCTTTCTCATTTTCAAATTTTCAGATAATGTCTACTGGCTCGCGCACTCTCACTCGACGATCATCTAGTACCGCTTTGTGGATTTTCTTCACCATTTCTGGAGTCGTCACCTCATTTGGTCGACCACTGTGATACTCGTCTTGGCAGCTTATACGGCCTCGTCTGAACTCTGCTATCCAATATTTCACTGTCGTAAACGAATTAACAGATTCACCCAGACTAGGCTGAGGCCTTTCATATCAAAGTATTGTATCACGTAACGATGACCAATTTTCTCCATTTTTGCAAATTCATTGAAAACGTTTACTATAGATCGCTTCCAAAAAAATTCTAGACAACGTGGCGTCTTCAGACTTGAAACACATGCTTTTTAGAACAACTACAGCCATCTCCATCCTCGTATAGTACATGCGCAGGTGTTTACGTTGGTCAAACAGAAATAAGCTTAAACAAACCTATATCAGAACACAGCAACTCATACCTAAATTTAAAAAATGACTCTTTAGTTAATCATTTAATTAATAATAATCATAGGTCAAATTTTGAATATAAAGTAATGCATATATCAAACGATCTAACTAAATTTATTAGAGTGCTTAGAAATTAGTAAATTTAAAATATCAAATAATTTAGTTAAAAAACTTAGGTGAACAATTCATCGTTATTAGGATATGATATTAATGATCAAATGATTACGGTAATATTTGTAGTAGAAACATACAACTTTTCAGTAAGCAGTGCTGAAGGAATTGTACGTCGCGAAGCCCAAATCAATTAATCTTTTGAGAGATTATGTCGGAAAATGAAATTGTTTGAAACGTTTCAGTTTTTTCTATCTGTACTAGGAAGAATAATTCCTTTACGCCCCATTTAAAACTTTTCGGCAATCCGTAATATTGAACAAACTCAAAAGGTTGTAGCGTATATAAGATACTTATTGTACTATTGTTAGTATTACTTTTGTAACTCCTGAAGATGCTACAAGGCGAAATGTAGAAGGCAAATAAATATTTTTTGAAAGTGTAGCGTTAATGCCGATGTGTGAACTAAAAATTCTTAACTTTTCTTTATTCAAGAAGCTTGTTTTTTTTATATATTTTTACTACAAAAAGTCTTAGAATATACTTTTTTATAATATTCGAATTTACATAAATTTGAAACCTTCGAAAACGCCCAAATCAATTAATCTTTTGAGAGATTATGTCGGAAAATGAAATTGTTTGAAACGTTTCAGTTTTTTCTATCTGTACTAGGAAGAATAATTCCTTTACGCCCCATTTAAAACTTTTCGGCAATCCGTAATATTGAACAATCTCATCAAGCGAATAAATGCTAATTTCCATACAATAAAGGAAGACAATCCATAAAAGCCGCGCTAAGGATACAGTTTGAAATCGGAAACCAAGATCGTAACCGAGACAGCAGCATCGTTGGCATGTATACACTATAAAATGTATCGGGTGATATACGTATGATTAAACATTAAATAAAAAACTAATAAACCCAAAAAATTTTAATATAAAAATTCAATTAATATTCATACTAGGATATTTTCATCGCTCGTATTTATGTTCATTAGATCAGAGTCTGTCATCGGCACACGAAATCGACAAAAGTTTCTGTTTCTTCGACTCACCTTGTATTTCAACTTCCGACTTTGAGCAATCGACACTTCAGAATAAAAGTGGAATGCTCGTAAAAATAACAAAAGAAAGTATAGATATATGTACGTGTGTAGTCTAGAACGAAAGAGAAAAAAAACAGTTCTAATTTACTGCCGACACAATGCATTCAACAAACTAAGTAAATGGAAGATAAATCTGCCATTAATTTACTCTATAAAAGGTATATGTTGTTCACTAAGTGTATTTCTTGTATGCACTGGGGGAGTTAATGGTTTTCCTTTTATATAGAGATAATAGTAGGGAATGTCACATACACTGTATTTGTAAGTTGCGGATGTTTTAGAAATGATTCATGACATAACAAGTACACAAATTTTCACATCTATATTGCAATTTTTTAAAAATATTAAAAAATGGTTAATTAAAAAATAAAATTATTCATATTCCTGTAATTATTGAAAGCATACTTTTAATATATTTTTTTCTTAAAATACAGAATTATTCAATAGTAAGTTTCAATTTTGAATCGACTGTAATAACGTTGGCAAATTTTTATATTCTGCAAAAATTGTAATATTATTTTTTTAAGGATATGAGATTTTATCTTAAATAAAATGACTAAGAAAAACTTAAATATGACCGCTACCATTTTGTTCTACACTATAAATGGCATTTGATTGTGAATTCTTAGGACTATTTTCAATGACATTAGATATCAATTGTTTTAGTTCTTCACAATTAGTGGGTCTAGTAAGAAACACCATTTCCTCGACTTAACCCTATAAATAGTGGTTTACTGCATTCATATTAAATCAACTTTTCCGAAAGGGCCTATTAATTACACGATTGTGTGTATGTGAGGTGGACTACCATCTTGCACAATGGATATAATATACCAGGGCTACCGGAAAGTCATTACTGGTTTTTCTAACAGACGTCGCTAGGCTCTCTTTGAAAATGTTGAGTTTCGTACTTGAAAAAGTGCATTTGTGGTATGCATTACTTTTCTTATTTAATCAAAAGAAAAAAGTCACTGAAAGTCATCGTTGGCTGGTAGAAATTTACTGTGAGCATGCTCCAACTACAAAAACATGTGGGGCGTGGTTTCGACAATTCAGAAGTGGTGATTTCGATGTGCAAGATAAAGAACGTTCTGGTACACTGAAAAAGTTTGAAGATGCGAAACTACACGAGTTATTGCATGAAGACCCCACCACAAATTCAAAAACAATTGACAGAAGCGTTAAATGTGGCCCAAGAAACGATTAGCGACCAATTACGAGCAATGGGAAAGTTCCAAAAGATGGGAAAATGGGTGCCATATCAATTGAATGTCAGACAAATGGAAAATCGAAAAATCGTCTGTGAAATGCTACTTCAAAGGTATGATCGGAAGTCATTTTTGCATTGAATAGTGATGGGTGATGAAAAATGTATTTATTTTGAAAACCCTAAGCGCAAAAATCATAGTTATCACCTGGCGAAGCCGGCCTATCGACTCTAAGGCCAAATCGTTTTAGTCGCAAGACAATGCTCTGTCTTTTGCGGGACCAGAGTGACGTGGTGTATTACAAGTCGCGTATTATATTACGAACTGTTGAAGCCTGGTGAAACAGATAATACTGATCGCTATCGACAACAAACTATCAATTTGAACCATACATTGATAGAAAAATGTTCAGAATGGTCCCGAAGACACGGTAAAGTGCAGCACGATAACGCGCCGTCTCATACAGCAAAATCGGTGAAGGAAGCGTTGAAAGCACTTGGATGGGACATAATATCGCACTCGCCGTACTTTCCAGACCTTGCTCCGTTCGACTATCACCTTTTCGCATCAATGGGACACGCGCTTGCAGAGCAGCACTTCCCCGTTTTCGAAGAAGCTAGAAAATGGCTCGATGAATGGTTTTGCTCAAAGGACAAACAGTTTTTTTTTGGAATGGCATCCATAAATTTCCTGAAAGATGGGTAAGATATGTAGAATGAAATTGCCAGTACGTTGAATAAATAAATTTTTCCATTTCCTTGAAAACTATGTATTTTTTTAACGAAAAAACCAGTAATGACTTTCCGGTACACTTGGTATATAATAGATACATTTATCGTCACTGTTTTCGTTTGTCCACCGTCAATATCTTTACAGAAAAAGGTTCTATTATAATATTTGACGTAAAATCGCACAATGTAGTAATGTTAACGTCATATAATCTTTGTTGAACCATTGTATTTAGATTATTGTCGCTATAATCTAAATAGCAGTTGTGTATGTTAACATTTTTATTTAACTCGAAATATGCCCTATCTGCCCACATGATTTTATCTAGCTATTGATCGTTATTCTGAATTTTTTGCAGGCCAAGGCAAAACAAATCCACATATCCAGGATATCCAATAATAACTTTCTATGATATTAATATAAAAAGTAATTATTATTTATCTTATTACATCAAATATAACAAGTGAAATAGAAATTTTACCTTACGCTTTGGAAAATAACAATCTCTCAAAATTTGTGATGTACAGGGGGTAACATAACATGTTTCAAAACGTCGCAATATCGTCCACTTTTTAAGCGACCAATAATTTAACCTAAATGCTTTCGATGCTCTTCAAAGCTGATTTTAAAATGCCGCCGTCCCTGATTTATATATTTTTTGTACAATCGTACTTTAGTACAATGATTGATACCATCTCAATAATTACTTAATATTTTGTTTATACAGTTTATGAATTTTGATAAGCGTATTTTCCTAGTCTTAACATTTGTATAATAGTTATTTAGTGTAATTTTGAGTAATAGCTATTAACGTTGTTCATATAATGGAAAATTCTTATTATTTCTTTTATTCAATATATGTTATATTATTATATCTGTCTTGTTTTTTTGCTTATCACTCAATTAAGAATTCACAGAACACTAGAATTCAATTATATAAAAAGGGAAGTTGCTAAGAATAGTTAAGCTGTATTTAATTATCAAATTGATCTGATTACAACACCACTAATAAATCCAAGAGTGAAAACATCTTTACTTACCTGGTCTAATTACTGGGAAAGTTTTACCTTATGACAATCTAATCTAATAATCTATTGATTCATTGTTCTAAGTAATTATGTAGAAAGGTTGTAGGGTATATAAGATACTTATTGTACTATTGTTTAGTATTACTTTTGTAACTCCTGAAGATGCTACAAGGCGAAATGTAGAAGGCAAATAAATATTTTTTGAAAGTGTAGCGTTAATGCCGATGTGTGAACTAAAAATTTTTAGCTTTCCTTTATTCAAGAAGCTTGTTTTTTTTTTATATATTTTTACTACAAAAAGTTTTAGAATATACTTTTTTATAATATTCGAATTTACATAAATTTGAAACCTTCGAAAACGTTTTAATGAGCAAATCATATTTTAGAGTATGAATATGTAAAACGTTGAACAATCGTTTGCTTTGTTTACTATAGACTTCTTCGTCAGGTTTCGATGAATTTAGTTCCGAATATCTGTATAAGTAAATAATTAATAATAATTATGTAAAAGTTATTATAGTTATTTCAATTACTTTTCATAACATTACTTATCATTTAGACAACTAAAACCAGTTTTTCTGTTATAATAATTCAAAATCAAAATCGAGGTTTTACAGTTTGCAGATTCGTCATAAAATTTACTTAACGTCTTCTTAGATATATTAATTAGCACATCGTTTTGTTTATCTTTTACTTTCTACATTGGTCTCTACAGTACGATTAACACTGGCTGAAGTCTAAATAATGCGTTTCAAAATACATGTTAAGCTTCAGTATATTTTCACACGCATGAAACTTCGCCATTTTCAACCAGTATAAATAGATTTAGTCTGGTAAATTCCAGTAAATTTCACTTACACGGGCAGAGGCACGATTATTTTACCGACGATAGAATTAGGTTGAAGTTAAAATTGACTGACTCGGTTTCAGAACGTATTATGGCGAGCAAATTTGGTCCGCCTTGGAAAATGTGATATTGTTAACGTAAATTTTAGTCAGGCGAAGTTTACTATTTCCACTCGCTTACCTTTATTCTTTCTGAATTCAATTACAAATGCTTAAAATTATAGACAGTAGAATCGTTAATTTTCTATTTTCCTTATTTTTTGTACATGATGGTAACTACATATGTACCCATGTATATATATATATATATATATACAGGCATGTACATGAAAATAGCAGTGGTCTTAAATTTACAGAAATATTAATTTATACGTTAAATAAAAAACATTCAAGTTTTATGAACTCTTTATTATATATATATATATATATATATATATATATATATATATATAACAATAAATAAATAGGTTTCTTAATACCAGAGAGACAATAAAACTGTTTATATTCTAGGGCAAACAAAATAATTTGCATTAAAATAACAATCATGCCAAAATATTAACCAAATATCATTTTTACTTAGTTAATTGATTTCAAAACACTTAATGTTTTGTTGCTTGACCTTTATTGTTTATCACCTCTTGACACCTGTGGGGCAACGAATTCACCAGTTGCCTACATGGCTCTGCTGAAATTGACTGCCTTTCAGTTTGGCATAGTCTCGACAGATCGTCAATATTTTGTGGCTTAGCAGCAGATACAGTTTTTTCAACTCCACCCATAAATTTTCAATGGAGTTTAAGTCTGGCGATTGTGCCGGTTAACCCAAAACGCGAATGTTATTATCTTGAAACCATGTTTTCGCTTTACGAGAAACATGCTTCAGATCGTTATTCTGCATATACAACCATCTTAGTAGCATTTCTTCCTCTGTATATGGTAGAAGCACAGTTTGTAATATGTTCACATAGACATCAGCATTCATTATGCCTTCTATTTTGTGTATACTACGCTATACCACCAAAAACACTCTCACAGCATGATGCTTGAGCCTCCGAATTTTACAGCGTTTTTTGGTGTACTGGGGTTCAAATGCTATCAATGGTGACCTTGATCATGTTGTTGGTATGCATCGGAATTAAATAAAACTATTTTAGATTCACCGGATCACAATACATTACGCCACTTTTTTGGTCTCATTGTATGTGTTCATGAGCAAACTACAATCTACTTTGTATTCGCCTTCTATTTGATAATGGTACCGCCCTAGGCCTTCTTGCATACAACTTTCCTTGAATCAATCTTCATCTAATAGTAGAGGTGCTTACATAAAGGTGTAACTCACTTTTAATTGCAGTTGAACTTATGAACGGTGTCTTCTTTGCACAAGTTATAATGTTTCTATCTTCTCTAGGGCTAGTTTTCCTTTTTCCACCAAGATTTTCTTCCACTTTTCTCCAGGTCTTAGCGTTTGCAATAATTTTCGCAGAACATGTGAGCGTATTTTGTATAAACTTTGCCTTTGCCTCTATTAAGTTGATCGAGTATAATTGCTCCTTTTTCCGACGAACAATGTTTTGCTCGGCCGATATCACAACAGAAATGGATGACTAAAAAATTGTTGAATTATTCTGTACAAGACAGGACTTCAATATAGATGTATCAGAATTGTCTGTTGTAAATTTTATTTATAAATATTAATTTAAAACTGCTATTTTTGCGCACATGACATATATATGTCTATATATATGTATATATATATATGGGTCATGAATAAACATGTTGTATTACTATACTCAACATAAGATATTCAGTATTTTTATGAAAAATTATTAACCTAATTGTTTCAGAATAATATTAAAGTATAAATAAAGGATTAGTTTTCGTAGTATTTTAAAAATACTTTAGAAAATAGAAAATTAAAATTATGGAGGTAAACATAAAAATTAAAGAAAATAGTTACAAATATTCTTCACTTTGAGACATTCACCAAAAATCACAATTAAAAAACTAAATACATATATAGATTACTTAGAAATTTCTTTGCATAGCTTGCACTGTCTTCAGATTTAAGTCTTTAACTGGGCAAGATTTGTTCCCTTTGGGGACTCCACGCATTAACCAATGAGCAGATGGTACAAAATGGTACATCTTGTTATGTTTGCAGCATCTTGACTTAAAAAGTATAGAAACTCTGGCTCTTTGAGGATGAAAGCATTGTGATGGAAATACAAGGCACAGACGAAAAATGGGGCGTCGAGGATTATCTACTCAGAGGTGGTGAAACAATTAAAAGAATTCTATCGAGATGAAGCAACTGTTATTTCCACCACGACAAATACTGTGACCTATCGCTACAATGTTTGTACCAAGTACTTAACAAAAACGGAGGTGAAGCTGCTGGAATCTTGCGGCGTGTTATTTTGCGGTATTTTCTAATGTGAAAAACAGGCTGAAAGGGAAGAAGTTTTTCATCGATAAGGATCTTCCTAGAACATGGGATGACGAAAGGACCCTGCTTTCGGAAGAAACGTGGAAGGATTGAATTTATTGACTAGCTTTGAATTATCTAAAAGTACATAGAATGTGGTAGAGATTATTTTGGAAAGTTTTAAAAATGACGAAGACGATCGAAAGGAAAGTTTAGCTTTGCTGCTAAACTTTTCTGGTTCATTTTGTGTTACAGTTGTTTTTTGGGCCCCTTTTATTACACTATCGCATGGTGTAATGTATTGCTGTTTGTGGTTAAGTTGCAGCGATTTCTGGGTTGAGTCTCTCAGTCAGTATTGACGTGTTTGTATTATTGCAAAGAAAGAAAATGGAAAATTGTTTCTTATTTTACCGCCTTGATAATAAAAATCGATAACAGTAATACATGTAATATCTTACTATTCAGTCCATTAAAAGAATCAAGGTGTGCAAAATAAAAAATACGCAAAAATAAGTAGTTAAGTACTTATTTTTGCGTAAGTACTTAAGTACACAAATGTGTTAAAATTTTTTCAGCATACGGTTGACCTAATTTTGAAATTCGTGTTTGTAATTAATGTGTGAATGCCCAAAGGACATCGCAATTTATCACCATATCATTCGGTCACGTTACAATATTGCCGCTTCCCTAATGACTGTAGACGCATGAATTAATGAATTTAGATACCGGGCGATATATCGACGTCAGCGTAGACGCCATCGTCGATCGTACGTTGACATCTCGTGCATTACATAAAACGTTTTGCGGTAACTCTACACTCTATATTGAGAATAGTAGTATCTGGGTATCTGCATGATGGAACAGCAAATAATTCGATTTCGAGACGTTAGACTGACCCGGTAATCGCTTTAATGGAACGCGAACCACGCTCATGAAGTGTAATTAATGGGACCACTAAGTGGCTTCAATTCTATCCAAACGTACTATGACTGGGCGATAATCTGTGCGATGGATATCGTCAGAGTCATCTTTGCAAACAAAATAATGTGAAGGTACTGTAAGAAGTTGATGGAGATAAAGAAATAAATGCAAGAAGTGTTATAGCTTTAATACTGGATTAACAATTTAAAATGTTTGAGATTTTGTAAATGAAAATATTAGTGTTTCAACTCAAGTTAAATTGACAAGACTAAAGTTGAAAAGCTTTTATAAAAAAATTTTTAATTGCTGAAGCTAACATTTTCTCCTTCGAAATTATGCTTATGTTGTTGGATTAGATTAACAGCGCCGTCTAGTAGAATAAATGAATATTATTTTAAAGTTTAACTGGAAGATCTAGAGTGAGATGTACACTTTGAAATTGATTATTCGAGCGCCGATATTTTTAATCATTTTAATAATAGCGGTTTACAGTTAGGTTAACTAAAAAAATCAACAGCTCTAAACGAACTGGTTAATAGCTCGTGTCAAAACTCGATGTGACAATTAAGTACCATGGGCGACATAAAAAATGACAAGTCCTTAGTAGCGATTATTTAATAATTGTACATGGTACTTGCCTAATAAAAATTAAATGTGTTGGTTTTCGTAGTAACAAACTAGCTGATAGTATTTAAATAAATGTTATTTAATTTGTTAATTTGATATTTAAGAAAAACTATATTTTAACACTATTCATAAATAAATGGAACTAATATTTTGTGAAACCACCGTTTTGCTCTGAAGGCGTCGTGGTATTGCATAAATTGAACTTTGCAGCGAACATAAACTCCATAGAAAATATCTGGGTTTTTATGGAAAAAAAATTTGTAATGCCAATTTTAGACCCCGAAATTCAGAGGAGTTATAACTGTAGGAAAGACATCACACCAGAATACGTCTTCCTACGGTTTTCTATTTCTTGCCATAATTCCTCTCAATTTCGGGGTCTAAAACTGGCATTATTAATTTTTTTTTTTTCATAAAAGCTCGGACATTTTTGATGGAGTTCATGTCTGCACTGTTTACCGGCCATGATAATGCAGTCATTTCATTTTCTCAAGCCGTTCCGTGACAACGTGTGAAATATGAATAGGGCTATTGTCTTATTAAATAATAAAATTTTCAGGAAATATTCATGTTACAGAAGGCAGTTATTTTATCTAATATTGGTTCTGTGATCATATCTTGTAAATTTTTCATCTAATTTCCAGATGGTCCTTGAACACTGATCTAAGTTTAAATGTTTACAGAAAAGTGTCCACTTTTTTGTAATTAGTGAATGTATAAGTATGTCTACTGTTACTGTTATGGCTTATATAGTCTTATTCGACCATCATTGACATAATTGAATTTTTTTCAACTGAGTAGAAGATACTTTTCCAAAAATTATTGTTCAATTAACATATTTTTCTCCAAACTTTAGACATCGTTGTTTATGGACTTGAGTTACAAATCCTTTTCCAGCAGCAGGCGCTTTTTTGCGTCGCATGAAATGCAGTTTATTCTTTAACTGCTATGGCGGTAGAAAAGGGATTATCTCGAAGGTAATTAATAAGTGCTGCACTGTTATCTGAAGTGGTAATTTTCGGTCTTTCTGACCCAACATTTCTGGTTAATCTTTCTTCATTAACACATCTCTTCTTAATTCTGAGGATATTATTTTTACCCACATTAAACTTTTGGGCAGCTCGTCCTAATAAACATCCGTTCTGTAATATCGTCATCACTCTAGCTCTGTTAACTGTGTTTAAATGTTAAGTAATTTTTAAGTAGAGTTTAGTAGTAGACACACGTATTTACAGTAAAGCGATTTAAATGCACCCAATCTTTCTCTCGTCCATGGTACATTGGTACTAACATTTAGCAAACAACTACTCACTAACTCATAGCAAACATTTTAAATGAATAATTCTGGGCTTTTATTTAATATTAAATAAACCATTTTCTAATATGGTCTTAAATTGAGTGCAGTTTTTTTTAGCTAGGTTATGAGAGTGGCAGAGTTGGTAAAGTTGATAGTAATAAATTGTGGAAGCCTGATGTGGATCTACGTTAAAATGATCTTTCTTAATTTAGCTGAAGAAATAGAAAATATTGAAAAAAATATAGTTACAATTATTAAAGGTATTTTAACTGTTAGCATTACATAAAATAAATATATTTATCATTTTGTTTACTTAGTAATATAAGTTTCTGTGTTATATTAATAATTAATTAAATGTTTGCATCGCAAGTTTTAATTAATTATTATCTTAATAACGTGTATATTTTAAAATCAGTGAATAAAATATCTAGTGCCAACAAAAGGGATGAATAATTATTGTGACATCAATATCCAGATTGACTGGTTCCAAATTTGTCGATTTACAATGGCACTTGGACTCGGTCATATCTCATTTTTCATCCGATTTGAAAGGGTCCCGTGACACCCCCTGCGGCATCCCCGTAAACAACCGACGACAATAAAGTTCCTGATATCGCTTCGCACTTTAATAGCGCCCGGACTGAATCTCGGTACACCCATGCCGATTATAAATCACATATTGGAAAAACATAAAAAAATCTCTTTTATTTTAAAATATCGCCGCTATCCTGTAAGTGCATGGCGCAATATTTTAACTTTCCGTTTGTGTTACGAGTAACGATGGCGTGGCCGGAAACAACAACGAGAATGAACTGGACGACTTTAACAGAATGGCCTAAAAACCGCTACATTATAAGAATGGCGTTTTGGAGGCGAAGCAGTCAACAATTAATCAAAACGTTGAAACGGCGAGTTGAAAATAAATGAACACTAAAGTCGAAATCATTAGCGTTCAGGACAATGAAGAGGCTATGCGGTGTCGATGCGGCTTTACTGGTCGGGCTATCAATTTCAAATTAAAGTTGATGTACGTGGATTTTCTGCTATTTTTGCTATGATATTCATTATTGTAAATTAAAATTAAAAGAAGAAAAAATATATTTCATAAATTTTCTATAATAATAAACATAAAGTTATAACGCTAATATTTAAACTAATGTTTTTTAACATAAGGTTGTTTTATAAAAGATGTCTCAGCATGAACTTGGGGATTTAATTTTTGAATAAAATTCTTAATTCTTGGAATACAGTGTTATTCAAAAAAATGGAAACAATTTCAATTGGCTACATTTCCCGTACTATAACGCTATATTTGAATTCTATCCGTTATGATTGAAAGAGGGTGCTGCAAAGTTTCGAATGCTATAGCTGGAGCGCTTCAGTTCCGCACAGCTGCGTCAATGTAATTAAGATGGCTGTTGTGCAACACAAGGTTTTTTGAATTCGTAAGGTTAGTGAATGTAAGTCTGCAACTGTGGTCCAGCTTGTCGTGCATTTCGTCATGAGCTTAACATTGAAGTCAACAATTTGAGGAAACTGGCTCGCTGTGTAATGGTAAAAACCCGATTTGACCGCGTTTATCGGAAGAAAATGTAGGGTGCATTCGAGAGAGTTTTGAGCGGATTACCACAAATAATTGTTTGGCGTATCTTAAGGCACCGGTTATCGTACAATCAATCTGTAACTGGCATAGGCTCTTCACGCAAACAACAAGTTAAAACGTGTAGAATTTTGCGATCATATGCTCTGAAACATGGCAGATGAATTGTTTCTGCCTCGCTTTATTTTTAGCGACGAAACAACATTTAACCTAAATAGGAAAGTTAGCAAACACAATATTCTCATATGGGGGCTACATGAGAGGAACAGCTCGAAAGTTAATATATTCTGTGCCATAATGGTAACACTACCGGAGTAACGTATCTTAGAATGTTGTAAGGCTGGTTTGCTCCTCAAATGAATGAAGCTTCAGAAAATCACATATTTCCAGTATGACAGAGTTACACCCGATTGGTATCTAAATGCTCGATGTTTACTGAATGAATCTCTACTTCAACGATGGGTAAGTCGTATAAGGAGTGAAAAACCTAGTACTTTACTTCTGATAACTGAAGCCTCCTAACTCTACATCTTACGATTTTCCTTGGAGGGATGTACGAAAGATGAAGTTTACGTAAAACCTATTCCTACAAATTTGAATGTCCTAAGAAACCGTGTCACAACTACGGTGAACTCAGTCTCGTAACACATTTTTTACTCAATCAATGTAGGATAAAATCAGCTACCGTCTATATGTTATCCGTGCAGCCATAAGAAGCACATTGAAGATCTATAAACTTTAATGTACATATAATCAAATGTAATTTACAGAATTCTAATACAACACATAATTCCAGAAATATAGCTAATCGAAATCGTGTTTACCTATTTGATTCACCCTGTATACAGTCATTGGCCATTAAATTAGGACCATAAGATATATTTTAATAGAAAACGTATAGATATATAAAACATCTTCATTTCTATTTAATATTTCGTATTGTGCTTTAATGCGAGAAGTAATTCTTTTTGGCTTACTTTCAATTGTCGTACTGATACTGTTTTTAACGTGATTACTATTTGGCCAAACGTCTTCGAGGTTCTTCACTAAATCTTGGTTTCTGGTGCAGTTCGATGATGATGTAATATTTTTTAATGTATTCCATACATTTCCAGTAAGATTCATATCGGGATGCCAGGCTCATCTATTTAGCTCTAGGCACGGAGCATTGTCGTGCATAAAGTATCAATGTAAGGTGTTAAGCACTCATTTATGACTTTTTTTATATCGATTTTCATTCATCTTACCTTTGACAAAGTGGTCCTGGCTTCTCTGCTGTGATACATGACCATATCATCACCGGAGGGGATATTTCATTGATTTTGCGGTACATTCTTTGAAATGTTCACATGGTAATGACTTTTATAAGTCATCTACTGTGTAATCTTTGTCTAGTTTGGCAAAATTGTATCATACTTTGTTTATCTTTTCTGTTAATTTGTTTTTTTACTGGACGCCTACATTTTAACCCGGCCTTGTATAAACATCTTTCTCTCAAGATTTGATGCATCGATTTAAATGACATTTGTCTATTTTCTTTTACTGTTTTGATAATCGGAGGATCATCATGACGATAGTTTTAGTTTTTTTGCGTCAATTTTGTCGAGATATGCTGGTACAGGGAATATTTTTTGTAATTAATTTCGCAATTTTCATTATAGTTTGATTAGAAACACCTTCTTTCCGTTTTATTTCAGCGAATTCATTCCAGTTTCCAGGAAGATGCAGATACCTTTTTTCTCGAGTGAGATGTCACTTGTTTTACCCATATCGGAATTAAATTTCAATAAAAATTTAATTACAAAACAAAAACAAAGAACTAAACTGTATTTAAAACAACGCACAATAAAGTTTGTTTTAATATCACTGCACGAAGTTATTACTCGAATAGCATTGGACATAAACTAATTTCATATATTTTTATAAACTAATGCGGTGGAAACCCTGGAGAAGCGGGTAGTTCTAACACTAAAATACCTTTACGACAAATTAGGGTAGCCATCAGACAATCACAATATGCAGTACATAAAAATAATAAAGACTTTGAAAAAATTATAAATGTATTTGCCAGTACTTTTCAAAAATTATTCCCACAAACTTAAAATTCTCGCAGCGGTGGGTCCTAATTTAATGGCCAATGACTATATTGGCATCGGTACAAATTAGAAATATCAAAAATTATGTATTATACATAATCTCTGACAAATGCGCCCCACAGTTCATTCTGCATCTGGGTGATGCATTCATATAATTTTCGATTTCTTTATTGTATATATTCGGAGCAATTTTGTGTATAACTTCGCGAATTTTCAAGTTATTAATTATCTAGGGAATATTTTAGTACACTTTCTTCTTGAGAAACCCCCAAAGGAAAAGTCTATTGGTGTCTAATTACATGACCTTGCGGCCCAAACAATTTTTCCCGTAATAAATTTACTGTTTCTCTCATAGTGTCAACTAGCGCCATCTGTTTGGACAAATATTGTTGTCGAGGTTCGCCACTTCCTTATATTCGTTTCTAAAAAAAAAGTAAGGTCAAAATATACCTTGAACTGAAAATTCACACTAAATTGAAAAGGATGAATAGATTTCTCCACACTCTCCTGAGGATTGTTACGTTTACAAATGTGAGCGTATTGCTTATTAACGTAACGACCGAAGTGGAAATGGATTTCGTCACCGAATATGATTTTATTACAAAATTCGTCATCAATTGCAGTGTGTTCCAAGATCCAAGTAGTAAATACGCGGCAGCTTAAATGATCCGTGGTCTTCAATTATTGTGTTAATTGAATTTTGCATGGGTGATTTTGAAATCCATAATTCTTGTGATCGACGATGAATTGAAATCTTTCAATATTCTGAATTTTTATTTAGCCTAGAGATATTTTCAGTTGAACGAATAATACCTTCTCGCAGTGGTCTTTTAATATGTAGAACTGAGACAGTCCGCTCAAATTTTTAGATTAGGTTTCTAATTGCAGTATCACTAGGACCAGAAACAGTACGAGGTCTACGAATTCTCTTCATAACGGAATGCGCATTTTCGTAGTAAATTTGTAAATGTTGCGTCATGAAATTTGCAGGTCTCTGGATGACGTCTGTCAAATACAAACCTTACAAGTTGCAGCGTTTGGCAATCATTTAAAATAAAAATTCCTAACTATAGAGAAATTTGTTAAAAGTGTAGCCAAGCAAACTAGCTTTTCAATGAAAGGAGGAACCAGCAAAGCGAATTGTATAAGTTGATGAATTCTATTGGCGTAGTTGCTAAGCACACACAAAGAAAGATTTCGTAAGAGGTATAGGACAAGCATGCAAAACACTCTCTAAATAAATTTTTACATCAAGAAATGTATTAAAAAAATTTTTTGATCAAACGTAGAAAACGTTTTATTGTATGCAGCCGAATTCTGAAAAATATATGTAAAGAAAATCCAAATAATAAATTTTAACTTCGCTACAAGAAGAAAAATAGACCTGAAAGACCTTTCAGTGCATGATAACAAAGTACTAGAAAAGATTTAAACACAATAAAACATGGAAAGACATCAAGACAATAGTATAAAACAGCAGGGAATGGTAAAAAATTAAATCGAAATCTTTGGATAGATCGGCATTGGCTTTCTCCAGGATTACCAGTCTTGTTAATTACACCGAAGGCGTTCTATACACTTCTTCGAATAACATGAAGAAAAGAACCGTTACGTTGATCAATAGTAATGTAAAAAATAACTAAATTACTTTACTATTTTCATTGTTTTTAGTGTATCTAATTAGATACAATTCTATTGAATAATTCCAGTACATGCTTTCACATAGTAAATGTTTTTTATCAGTTACCATATGAAATGTCTGATCGATATCTATTGTTATTAGTTTGTCTGCAATTATGTGAATTGAATGGCATCATTTGTACGTAAGAATCAATAATGTTTTGAGCAGAGTAACATTAGTTCATTATTATTTAACAGAGTGTATGGTTACAATTCATAGAGCTGTAATAAGTTGGTGTTAGCAACTATTTTATTAACTGTAAGTCTATTTGTATTTTTATACTTTAGTTATTGCATATATATTTTGTAATAAAACCATCTATGTTGAGGCATAAACACACTTTTAATTAAATACTTATAATTAATATTGCATATTTTCGGAGGAACATTTAGAAATTAACAATCATTGATCGTCATAAATAATGGAATAAAGTCACAGAAGTGTGCTGTATAGACATAAATGTCATTATAGGTAAACTATGTAAAATTGTATTAACTCTTATATCTGTACGATACAATTATAAAGTAAAATACTTCAAAGTTGTTCTGTTTTAAATCACGTTTTACTAGTGTCAAATTAAAGCTATTAAGTTGATATTGTAATAGTTGCTTTCATGTGTACAAACACGCGTAAATACACATATACTTGAACAAATAACAACGCCCCTTGATGCTGATTTATGTATGGAGAACCGATTTGGCAAACAACCGAAGTACCGCGTCTAACAGTAACAGCTACAACGGTTGCACAATTCATAACTAAATATATTGATTTAGGCGACGCGCTTCGGTACCGCCTGAGTGTTATATAAACGTCAGAGCACAAAATTGTCGTGTTATAACCTGGCGAACACGTTGTTTAACAAGAAAGTACTTCGAGAGTTCAATCGTGTTTGGCAAAATTCCCTTTTGATAGAGATAGTAAGTTTGTTGATTGTTCTAGGCGCAAGTAGTTGAGAAAAGCTTAGCAATATTGGAAGTAGTTATACTATTTTTAATTCGTATAAGTTTGGGATATTTCGGTGATTTTTGATTTTTTATATTGGCAGCCACGAATAAGTAGACACCTGTAATAAAATTTTTAAGAAATATGTACTTTATTCGTATTAAGAAACGATGAAAATTTCAGAAAGATATGATCCTAACAATTTATATAAATAAACACTAATAATCCTCTTCTGCTTCTTACATATTTAACTAGTTTATTAAATACACTTGAAATTTGCATGAATGATAGCTCGTGATATACTATCCCAAGTTTCCAACAGTCATTGTTGATTGTTTGAGGATGGTTATATACTGTTATTCCTCTGTCCTAATATATCCCGCACGTGTTCCGTTGTTGATAAGTTCGGCGAGCGAAAAAGCCATGATAAGCGATCCGTCGCATAGCAGCATAATGCAGTCACATACTGTGCATTATGCTGTTGAAAAATTCGATTTACTAGTTGTTGAAAATATGATGTTAACACTGGCTCAAGAACATTAATTGAGTGAGGAGATCTACTTCCATGGCAGATAACCTGTCATATCATCACACCTTAAGTAAAGGCTGTATGTTGCTGTACAGGAAACTGCAAGTTTCTTCTTTTTCGAGACGTTTTCTGACTATTTCACAATCATTATGAGCCCATAAACAAAATCGAGATTCCATCCTTCATTTTAGCACAACTTATTGTTACACTACACTAGCCGTGCGAATTTATGGCGTGAATTTAGAGGTGAACAAAGAAATGGTCTGTACAATCTAAGCCGAAAATATCGAATTCTTCTATAAATACATAGATCATATTATGGAGATTTACTGATTGAGATTCTTCATTTATCACCAATTTCCTTTGTTGACGAGAAACGGTTCATAAAAGCTGCAAGCCTAAGAGCACAATCTTCACGATCAGTGGTGGTGTGGGACATCTAGGCCGTAAATGCTCGTCGTTTCTTATTTACTTATTTATTCATCAAATTGACTACAAATAGAGTATAGGATATGTCATACATTTTAAAATGAATAATAATCAACATGACTGTATACAAACAAATGTAAATTAAATTTAAGTTTAAAACATTTAAAATTCAGGATCGTCTAAGTACTCCTTAAATGAATAGTAACCCTTAGAGAGTAATAAGTCTCTAATTTTATTTTTAAATATTTTTTTTGGTATTTGCTTAAAACTCACAGGCAGCCTTGTATATAACTTGATAGCCAAATAATGAGAGTTTTTTCAATCAGTGCAAGTTTATGTCCTGATATTTCCAAAACACGCGAATTTTCTGGTGTTATATAAATGAAACGGGCTTAATTTACGTATCAGATTAATATTGTCAATGACATATAATAGTAATTTCAAAATGAACAAACTTGCTAATGTCATGATATTTACTTCAGGAAATAATGCCCTACAACTTGCTTGACTGTAAACATCGATGAGGATACGTACTGCCCTTTCTTGCAAATTAAATACGCCTTATACTTATTATACTCTGAGCAAAGAAATGGTCGGTACGATATGTGGTGGTATATAAGCCTAAAAGATCGAGTTCTTCGATATATAAGTCGTATTATGTAGATTTATGGATTAATTAAACTTCTCCATTTATCACCCATTTTCTTTGTTGACTAGAAATGGTTCCTAAGAGCCACAAACCTAAGAGCAGAATATTCAAGATCAGTTGTGTGCCTGGGACATCCGCGACGTAAACGAGTTGAGGTTATTAAAGTTTACATTTTGCTAGTTTTTCTTTGGTTTCCAATCAATTTTCAACCACTTTATTTTTAAGAACATTTTTAGGTTAAAATTCTGTTATTGTTACTGGTTATGTTTTTATTTTATTATGTTAAATAAATTAATTCGTCTTTAATACTTTTATATAAAGGCAAGGTTATTTTCATTTCATCTATCTTCATACTTTGCTTGTGGTTAATGAACGTTAAGAATCAAATTCTCCTCAAATGAAGATGATGCTCATTGTTTGCTTAGATATCCAAAAGATCGGTTAGAATTTTTATTGACTGATGACATAGTCAATTTTGCATTCTACCCTTGAGTTTTGAAGCGCTTGAGACCAGAGGGAGGGTGATCCTTGTTTGCTGAAAACGAATGGTTTTTGCATTTTGCGTCACAACTATGTGTCGTTGAATTTAGCGCTGATTATTTGTGAGCTTTTGGTTACGAAAGGTATTCCGTAACTGTTTATATTATATAAATGTTGGTAAATATGATTGATCGTTTATGGATCGTGTATAAAAGATTTTTTTTTACTTAGGAAATGAGATGCAGAAATGTTTTCTAGAGTATTTTATTTTTGCCTCTACAAATTCAGACAAAAAAATAGTCTCAGTTATCTGGATTTCTAAACTTTGTTCACTATTATTATTTTGTATAAGTTGACTGTTTTCAGTTCAAATTGTTTAGTAGGTACCACTTTTTTTCTTGATGAAGGATTTTTAATTTTCAATATTTTCACTTGCCTTTAGTCTACTTATTAAATTTTTTTCGTCGAAATTTCTAATCAGGGTCTTATAAATAATATTTTCAGTATTTTCGCATATGTATATATATAACAATGAAGTTTCTCCTATTCATTTTTTGTACTTTTCTATTGGACAATGAAATTCTGGTGTTATTTTTAATTCAAAATGTGATTTTAATAGCTACAAGATCTTTTTATACTTCTCCCCTTTCGAAACAATTTATAATTTTCATTTAATTCGAAACGGTACTATAATCGAATTTGGAAATTTTGAGATGTTTGTTTTTCTTCCTAACCTAAGATATATTATTTTGCGAGTGATGCGAGTCACATTAAACGGATACTCACGACTCGTATTTTGTGCAAGCTTTCCTGTATCCTTTAATAGAATCTTAAGTCTCCACTGGTCTCGACTACTGAAGTACGTTTAGTGTTATTTATTTACGGTGATACTGCAGTGTCCCGAAAGCAAGAGAACCGTAAGCTCTGGTCTTGGGTTATGGGTTTCTTCGACCCGGTTAATTCCTGAACTAGTGTTTCGTGTCCTGGACAGATAAAATCCCCTTTTGCTCCTGGAAGAGCCGGATTATTGTCGGCGAAAGTTCCGTGATTGCTTCGACACGTGTGGAGGTGTGGATATGTGTATGTGTGTGTGTGTGTGTGTGTGTGTGTGTGTGTGTGTGTGTGTGTGTGTGTGTGTGTGTGTGTGTGTGTGTGTGTGTGTGTGTGTGTGTGTGTGTGTGTGTGTGTGTGTGTGTGTGTGTGTGTGTGTGTGTGTGTATGTAGAGAGGTGAATTAGTTTACAGTTTATATATTAGGAGAATTTTAAAAAATGGATTAATATTAACAACATTACCGTGGTGTTATACTTTTTTTTGCAATGTAAATAAAAATTGATTTTGTTGGTTTGCTTTTCAAAAGATGATTTATAAGGCTTCTTTCTTCAGAATTTGACGGTTACTATTAACTATAACACTTTAACTTAATTTTGCGGATTATACTTTATATACAAGTTGTCAAGTTAACGTTCTAGGGTATCGACGCTAGCTGGTTTTGTCATAATAGACATGATACAGTATTATTTGCTAAGAAATAGTTGTGTTTTTTTTGAAATTTACAAAAAAATTAATGATGAGACCACTAGTGTATGGAAACCGGTGATTAAATTTAATTCAATCACAGTGGCAAAGGCATCATAAATGTTTTAAAAGAACCATCCTCAAGAAAAAGTTGAACTTTCGAAAATTTTTTGATCGACTCACCGCGTGGCCTAAATACTTTACTAGGAATTAATTGGTACTAATAGCGGTACATTAATTTAATTTTGTATATTTTCCCTCTAGCCGTGTTCTTTTTCTAATTTTTCAAATTGTATTCATTTCTGAACCCGGCTATTGTTTAATGTTTATTCTCAATTGGGGACATTTTTTGAATCTTCCGTTTCTACCACTATTGAAGCAAAGATTGTTACACAGCTTTTAAGATATCAATCGCGGTTCTGAAAATTGCTCACATGAACAAGGATGAATCAAGATTGCTTACATGAACAACAAACATTTTTAACACGTTTTTCGCTACAGATGGATCTAATAGATAACAGAGTGCAACATTTTAAAGATATGCTAAGAGCAATCATTACTGATCAAGATTTTATGAAAAATATCATAATTGATGACGATAGAAATTTTTACAAAATGAGAAAAATGGAAGGATAAACGCTAGACGAGAAAAAACCGAAGAAAGTATTCAAATTAGAAATTAGGAGTAATATTTGATTTGAAGAAAATTATCAATTAACAATACCCAAACGTTTGTAATATAACTTTATAGGAAACTCCAAAGATACATACAAATAACTGCTACGTTTTTTTAAAAATAATTTCGAATATATTTAATTAAAGCTAAGTTGTGATCTTATTAATACATTGAAAGATCATTTATTAAAATTAAGTAAATTTTTTCACCCATATTGAACCTTTCCCTTTCACAGAAACGATTATATTAGAAATTTTGAAACACATTCTATTTTAGGATTAAAATGGATTTTCATGTCTATATCGGACAAACCACAAGGAAACTTTACTTCGAGTATTGATGATTGGCAAAGACCCGTTTATGTATACATATATATATACATATTCTCTCTTTTTCTTTCTTTCGCTTTTATTCTTTCTCTGTTTCCATTCATTTGTGTATGTGTGTATATGTCATTTTATTGATCCAAATAAATCATATTCTCTCTTTTACGGTCGGTTCACAATTCGGTGGCCGTTACGTTACGTCATTGGGGATATCCCCCAGAAAACCATTCGAATGGGATTTCGGATTCAGTACAAATTTTATTAATAACACGCGTGCGGTCGCAGAAACGGTCTCCGGGGCGTACTTCATTAAAATTCGAACGGTAATTGGAGCGGGCGAACGGGTAAAATAGTCGACCGTTACGTTGTTCCGTTCCCTAGGATATTCCGGCCCTGTGGAAGTCCGGATGCACGCACACACATACATACGTACACGCGCACATAAATTCTATACGTAACATTAAAGATTTATCGTTGCTTTGTCGAATTTGTTCGCGCCAATGGACCGTTTCTGTACGTGTCGGTCGGATATTAGGCGGAATTGTATATAAGTCGAAGGTATTTTTAAAGGCTATTGTTGAAGGAATTCGTGCATAATTGATGCAAGTAAGTTGTTTTGGTATTATTGAAAGGCAAGTGGAGAAATATTTTAATGATTCCTTTTATGGAATAGACTAGGATAATATTTTCGCTTCGTATTTTATTTACATTCTAACAAATTCGATGGAATCATATTTAGTGTTTTCGAAAACACTTTTAGACAAGTTTTCTCAGACATCCATTTGGCAAAAATGTTATTTTTCTCTCTCTGAAAACGATACAATTATAGTAAAAACCGTTTTTATTATTTAAAAACACTTTGAAATATTCAAACGAATTGTTGTATACTTCTAGTTTTGTACGAATAAAACCAAGTTTTGTCACTAGTAAAGATGTAGACTAAATGGAAATTGAATTTCTTCAGCGCTTTTTTTACCATTTGGCATTATTTTGAGCTGCTGTAAATTTATTTGGTACCGAATAACTGCAAAACTTTGTTACGTTTATGTGTTAGTGCAAAAACGTGTGTATTGCTGTCATGCCATAAATTATTTCAGGCATAGCATCAATATTAGCGACGATAACAGACATCGATGGACGGACCTTCTCAAAATTCGTCCTTGAAAGTGGTGAGTCCACGCTGAAATTCGCCAAACAATTTATAAACCCTGTTCTGGAAGATGTTTTACCTTCAAAAGCTAAATAAACGCATTTAACGAATTGCTTCGGCGAAAATTTTCATGATAATGACACCTTTTCAACATAAAATTATTTTGTATTAAATGCTAATGCGTTACGAAAACTAGTTCAGTTAATCACCAACTGTCAACGGAATTATATGTTAGAAACGTCAAACTTTGCGAATACGGCAGTTAAAAAACACGGGCGCCACTTAAACTACTAGGTTCCAGAAATACTCAGTAGTCTTCGTATTTGGGAAGATTTCTTCTAACTCTCTATATAGAAAAACAAATTTTTATTGATAAAACAGTTTCCAAATAATTCTTTGTAGTAATCGTTTTCTTGTTTCCAGAAGAGAACTAAGTTCTAACAAAAAAGTCAATACCTGTGCCAAATTGATAGCAGTTGTGCATCTGGTTTGGTTCTTCCCCTGAGACTGTAATTTAAGAAAAATTTATATATTATATATATTCTGCTAAATCATAGAAATAGTTTTTTTAACTGTTTGGCAATCTTTCACATGCACCCTAGTTTCATAATTTTGTTGCATTAAGTTTTCATAATATTTATCCAGTGCATATTCTTTGACAATGACACTGTTCTCCTAAACTGCTAAATCGATGAGAGGCTATTGCAAATAATGTAGTTGATGATTTGCTGAATTATAAATTATATTAAAATAATAATGAATCAATAAATCTTCCTTTTTTGCTTTACTATAAAATAGGTAAAAGCAGAATATCAAGACGCCCAAGTTTTGCAAATCACGAAAGTAGTATGTACACAATAGCACGTGATATAACAAGGGATATATAATATTGTATGTGTATGTACCACATGTATTAATAAAACATTTTCCTAGAAAGTATACTATTTTCCTTGATTTTTTTCCTGTTTTCCAGTTACTATTTTCCGCAGTACGACAATAATGAAGTTTCGTTTCCGGACGAAATATGCAAACGATGTTTATGCTGAATAATTAGTTAGACTAGGCGATAAATCAAATTTCGTTCGCCTCTGGAAATTCTGCTTCTCTGTATGGTTGTGTGTGGGTGTGTATGAGCCGTTCGAGCTAATGCCCGGATAACGACTTTACTCGACCATCATGGAGGGGGCGTGTTGCATTTCGGAGCGAATTTCCAACTAAATTATTGCACATTTAGCTAGCTTTAGTGAAAGGTGAACATTATTCGTAATTTAAGCAGGTGTATTAGATAGATAACGACTATCGTGTGACTTAATTGTGTTGCAATTAGATCGCGTAATAAATAGAAACAATTAGCTTTTGTAATATGGTTACCTTAAAAAGTAGGGATAATGCTTTGGATTAATTAGAAATAATCAACAAGAATAAACTGCGTTGTCGATTTCTATAGATAATTTGTTGTGATTATGTTAATTATGTTCAGGGCTTCCATATTCCCTTTAAAATATAAATGGTTATGTTTTTGTTCCATACTATTTCATCCTCTAATATTTTCTTAAGTGAGAAATGTATTTTAGAACCTCTTCCGGTAAGAAGGGGTTTTAAACACGAACATTATTTGTTTTTAAAATTTGTATAAATATATTCAAAGATCACTTGATTTGTGGAGAAAGCAAACTTCGGAAATTTGTATAGAAATCACCAATTACAACTTAGCAATATTCTTTGTTGTTGATGGCCAATTTAACGCAGCCTGTTTAAAGAATTAATAAATGAATGTAAAAAAAATGGGTTCTGAACATGAACATGAAGAAATAATATTTAATGATAGAAACTGATATATTATCCCGAACTACAAAAAAATCTTATTTTTTTGTAGTTCGAGAAAAAAATGGGGCTTGAAGAATATGAAGAGAATAAAATATGATATATTATTCTGAATTACAAAAAAGTCTTAATTTTTTGTAGTTACCAAGAAGTTTAAGGAATTTTCAGGAATCATGGTATATCATAAGGAGGAGCATTTAGAAATAGCATAGAAAACAGAACACAAGAAGGCTAGTAAAGTAGAAAAATAATAATTTACTAGAGATTGTTGTAGAGTTAATTTCAAAACGTGTGTTGTAATGTTGGCCACTTATTGACAAGGATAAAAAACAAATTGGGGTACTGAAAATAGTTTCCTTAAGAACGAATAAATTATCAAGTTTAGACCATATTTTAAAGTGGAAATTAGTAAATTGGTACAGATAGTGTTGAGATTAGAAACTAAGATGATATGGATACGTAATGAGAATGTCAGAAAACACTTGACCAAGAACTATTTTTTTGCACAATAAATAAGAAAAAGAGGTTAACATACTAACACATGGATCAATAAGTCCCGAGACTAACCCATAGATGGCGCTCGTAGTAAACCAGTAACCACGTCTTTCTAGAGTACTAACCTTTGCTTGAAACGTATCAAAATTTTAAGTCGATCGGACCAGAAACAGCTGAGTTATCGAGGTTGGAGTAAAGTCGTTTTGTAGTTTGTTTAAACAATGGAAAAAACCGAGTTTCGTGTTCTGATAAAACATTGTTTTTTAATTGGTAAAAACACCACGCAAGCAAAACAATGGAATGAAAAATGTTACCCGGACTCTTGTCCATCAAAAGCAACGATTTGTCGGTGGTTTGCCGAGTTTAAACGTGGTCGTACCGACACAAATGACGCGGAACGCTCGGGTAGACCCGTGGAAGCCGTTACACCGGAAAATGTGAGTGAAGTGACAAAAATTATAATGAAAGATCGTAAAGTGAAGCTCCGTGAGATTGCTGAGATGACACAGATATCATATGGAAGTGTATTTACTATCCTTCATGAAAAATTGAGCATGAAAAAGGTTTTTTCCAAGTGGGTGCCGCGATTGCTCTCGATGGAACAAAAACAGCAACGAGTCGATGATTCAGAAAGCTGTTTATCGCTATTTACTCGCAACAAAAAAGATTTCTTGCGTCGTTACGTGACCATGGACGAAACATGGATACATCACTACACTCCAGAGTCGAAGCGGCAGTCATCTGAGTGGCGCACAGCTGGCGAAAGCCGTCCGAAACGTCCGAAAACGCAGCAGTCAGCTGGCAAAGTCCTGGCGTCAGTTTTTTGGGATACACATGGCGTGATTTTCATTGACTACCTCGAAAAAGGTAAATCGATCAACAGTGATTATTATATTGACTTACTGGTGCGTTTGAAGGAGGAAATCGCAAAAAAACGACCGCACATGCAGAGAAAAAAATCCTTTTTCACCAAGACAATGCACCCTGCCACAAGTCGATGAAAACAATGGCAAAATTGAACGAATTGGGTTTTGATCTGCTTCCCCACCCCTCATATTCGCCAGATTTAGCCCCCAGTGACTACTGGCTCTTTGCTGATCTTAAAAAAATGCTCCAGGGAAAAAGATTTGGCTCAAATGAGGAGGTCATCGCTGAAACTGAAGCTTATTTTGAAGCGAAAGATAAATTTTTTTATAAACATGGTATTGAAAACTTGGAAAAGCGTTGGAACCATTGCATCACCCTAAAAGGTGATTATGTTGATGAATAAAAAAAAATTTTGCAAAAAAAATGTTGTTTTCATTGTTAGTCTCGGGACTTATTGATCCATGTGTTACATAATAGATACAAAGGATTATAAATCGAAAATATAAAAAATGTCGGGAACCAGTAAGGGCCAATACATTATGAAATAAATTAAGATTAAGCTTATTAAAGAAGTTAAATGAAAAATGAATGAATATTAAAAATACATGTTAAAGAAGGCATTGCTGTTTTTAACTGTGTTTCTTCGTACTAGTATTGATTCCAGTGTCTTTAACTTCACCAAAATACATTTGTTGTTTCTCCTTGGAGAGGTATTGGAGCCATTCTAATTATTTATTAGTAGTAAAGGAATAACAAACTACGCGAGTATAACGTTTACTACAGAGTCTTAGAATTATTTCACTTAATATTAATTTAGTTCGTTTTTACCCTTTTTAGTTTACTGTATTTAGAAACTTGTTCATGATAGAATACTTTTAAAGAATTTTCTTCAAATTATTGATAACTGTAGTTGAGTGAGAAGCATTTATTTGTAAAGATGCTTTAGAACGCGAGAAACATTAAAAGAATGTAGTTGCTACTTTCCAACAGCTCATTCCTTGTTATCTGTAACGATTAAGTCTTCCCTTTTTTGACATAATTCGAGAACTTTTTCGACTGCTTTCAAAGGACGCGATTATCCCTTTTTGTGTTTTTTGAATCGCAGTGAACGAGGTTGCAATTTACATGATTCGTGTTAGTAACAATGATAAATCGGTAAAAGAAAACGTCTGTACGCCATAAATTCGATGCAGCCGTCATTATCTTTGAGAGATTTATCATATTACCGAAAACGAACACAGGGTTTTAAAATGCTTTTTTGAGTACTTTAATGTTAGATATTTAAAATCGCATTGTCTTTTTATAAAGATTAAGTAAATTCGCTTTTTTAAGTTCTTATTGTCAATGATTTTGTTTTTGAAAGAATAAGAAAGAACACTTTAAGCTTTTCTCATATAAAAAGTACAGTCACCTCGTATAATATATAAAGATAATATTAGAAATATATAAGAAACTTTTGAATGCTTCTGGAGTTAAATTACATGGGTATGTCGCTTAGTTTCTAGAACGGAGACAAAAGTGACATGCAAGTTGTATACAATTGCGCATTTTGGAAGAATCACCAAAAGTCAAACTAATATTTTCACATATTTGTACTGTAATTTATATTTTTAGCGAGGGAAACGTATTTTAAAAACTCGAATTCTCGAAGACAAATTTATTAAAGGGCATCTTATTGCAACGTGACCGCCATATTATTTGACAATTGACCAAATACAATCAATTACCTAATGTTTACGATTTTGTGAAAACAACGAAGTGTCAAGAGAGTAAATAATAGCTGTGAATCATCTCCGAAAAACGAGAAGATGGTTTCACAAATGAGCACTGTGGTGGTTACTGGTTCATGAGATTTTCATGAAATTATTTTTATCGATTTATTGGAATATGTATAAATAATAGATTAGTATCACGTATTGATATTGAATTGTTTAGACTAGAAAATCAAAGTGAATATAGATTTTAAATTAAATTACGATTATAATTAATCGAATGTGTACATTCTTCTTTTATCCAAAAAAAGAAGCATTTGGCGTAAAGAAATATTCGACAATATTTAAGATATATCGAGAGATTGACGGAAGTTCTACTTTACTGAAAATTTAAGAAACTTTAATATGTTGAATGATACGAAGGAGAATGGGCATGGTTTTGATCAAAAAAGTTTTATTTCACTAATCGTTCTAGAAATTTTTCGATTTACTTTCACACTGGAACGTCATGCGTATCGCCTTTACCGAATTATCCAATGACCAAAATTCATGGTGTAAGACCTTCAATTCTTTATAAAATTTAATTTATGTAAAAATATCTTTATGAAGCCAGTAAGGAAGATAGAAGAATGTTAAAAGGAATCATTCTATTATTAATAACACCCTATCTACTACATATGTTTCATTGATAGACCAATCATCAGGCAGATTCTGTGTTATTAATGAACGATTCCTTGATAGCGTCTATCATATCATTACGATACAGAAAAATAGTGAATAATCATCATGCCTCCCTCTCACGTCCAATGAATTGAACGAAAAAGCGAGAATGCATCTGTCTCGCAATGTCGATAACTAAGTTACCAGAGCGTATAGATAGATAGAAGTTTTTGTTTTGCAAGTATATTTAACAATAAAGTCTGTCTCATACATCGCAGTACATAGGTTTAGCTACAATGTTCATTTTTCTTTTACATAATATTTAAACATGGATACGGTAACTCTGAAGTCTCTTTCTTTAAAATGCCTTTGACTTTTTTATTCCTATCGTTATTTTATTTTTTTCACTAAAATTTTATTTTGTGCAGGAAGCGCGATGGAGAACGATAGCTTATTAGTTCAAAAAGATCTTAAGGAAACAACAGTCGCGGTCGATGGGAAAGATGTATCATCGACAATTCAGCTTGAAGATAATCAATTAATGGTTGATATTAAACAGAATATAACTGCTGTCGAGATACTAGAAGAAACTTCGTTCGTTGTCGAGGAATCTGGCGTTATTCATGTAAAAACGAAACGTATACTTAAAAATGATTCCTCGATGGTTGAAGACCATTTAGTTAAAGATCGAAAGGATGACGGAGAAGTAACAGCAGAAAAGAAAACTTCAGTAGTAGATGACGCACAAGCACCACAAGGTCTTTTATTTACAAAACAAGTCTCTTGGTCGTCCCAATATTTTAAAATTATTGTTTATTGCAGATTCCAAGAAAGAAGATGTAGCATTACAGAATAGCGAAACTTCAATGGCAGATATCTACCTACAATTAGACGTTACGGATAATTTAGATGTGTACTTAGAAAGAGAACGTGTTAGAAAATTGAAGTTGTCAAAGGCGAATAGCAGAGCTGATAACGAGGTTACTTTAAATAAAGATGATACAGCAAATAAAGAAAAATCTTCAAATGAAGATGAATGCGATATTTGCTCGAATAAGAAACGTCCAAAATTAGACAATGGTAAAAAGAATGAAGTATCTAACCTCGAAGAATCTAATGTTTCTTTAGACCAAACGAATACAACAGCAAAATCAATAGATGCTGAAGTAAAGAATATAGATTGCTCAAAGTCTAACAATACATCTTGCACAATTAAACCTGAACAAGCTAGTTTGGATAAAAAAGATTGCGGTCGCTTCATTTGGGTCTCCAATGTCAGCAACGGCACTAAAGCGACAGATTTAAAAATGCACCTTGCCACACATGGTAAAGTTCAATTAGCGAAGATAGTAACTGATGGTAAAGAATGCTTCGGTTACGTCGTCATGGAAAGTCACGAAGACGTAGTCAATTGTATGCAGAATCTACAAAATTCTTTATTCGAAAATAAGGAGATTCTTCTGAGTGACAAAATGCCAGAAAGGAAACAACATGAAAAAACAAAAGATCCAACAAAAGAGAAAGAAAATCTTAAATCAAATAAGAAGAAGAAAGACTCTTTAGGATCAGGTCGTAAAGACACAAAATCTGTAAAATCAGATCATAGAAATAGCCCAGATCCGCTGACCTTGAAAGTTTCCGATTCTAAACAAAAAGGATATATTGAAGAGAGACAAAAAGTTGAAACGTTGGAGCGAAAAAGATTTTTAAGAGAACGTGAATCTATGGAGAGAAAAGAAGTTGAAAGAAAGAGAAGAGAAATGGAAAGAGAAAGAGAACGTGAACGTCAAAGAGAAAGAGAATTGCGAAGACGAGAAAGAATAGAAGCTGAAAGACAAAGGCAGGTACAATTGAAATTAGAGAAAGAACGAAGAAAATTGGAGTATGAAAGGAAAATTATTGAAAAACAAAAAATGGAATTGCTGAGATATAAAAGGAAATTGTTTACTAAAGAAAAAGAGGATTCCCGCGATGAAAATAAGAAGAGAAGAAATCAAGATGATTTCGACCGAAAAAAATATACTAGCATAGAAGAACATGTTCCCAAACATTCCTCGATGGAAATTGCCGAAGAATACTGGAAAAATGAAAAAGTTAAATTACCACTACATGATGTTTACAAGAAGAATACTCAAGATTTGTGTGTTGCACCTCCTCCTCCCGTACTTTCCAGTAACTACCATCCCCCCGCAGAACGTCCTAGGTCGTCAGATAGAGATCGGCAATGGTACGACAGAAAGGAATACGAACACCGCATTAAATCTTACGGAAGAAAAACTGAAGAAAATCGTAACTACGGTGTTACAAATGATTCCCGTCAACCTTATCAAGAGAAACCATTTTCAAAAGATCAATTCAAACATAAAGACTATAACCTTATCCAGACACATAATTCTTGGGATGGATTTGCTACAACGACTTATAAAGACCAAAACATTCCGATTTTAAGAAACGAACCTCTACCTAGGTCCATCCAGCGTCATCCTGGTTATCAAGAAGGACCTTATGGTCCATCGCCTCAAGATTACTACTCTGGTTCAAATTACCGTCGGGTTGATTACTACAATCGACCTGTTGATAGGAAATATTAACTGTTTGATCTTGTTATATGTTTAAAGTTTAAATGTTGACATTCTCGTTTCCATTATTATTCACGAATATTCGAATATTTACTTGAGTTATTATGATTTATTTTTAAGCAAGCGTTTAATGTTTTGTAATAGTATTCGACATTTATGCGTAGTGGAATTTTTTGTTTTTTTTTGGGAAAATATATTCTTAACTAATTAACTGATTTTTCTTTCTCTTTTTTTAGATAGAGGAAAAATTGGTTGGTGTTTCTTGTTTTTGGTTTTGAAGACTGTATCCGAAGAAGATAATGTATCTTTAGAATTTTACATGGTATTCCCATATTAATAAATACACTTTTCTATTTTTATATATTAATTCGATATATGATTCCTAGCCAAATACCAAAAATTTTGTTCAGTTTTGATGAAATAAGTGCAACATGTTGGACGACCTCACATTTTGAAATCTGCGGTTGGAAAGATTTGAAGCTTACTGCTGAGTATACGTTAAATACCTTAGAAAAAACTTTGTGTATCTTTCTTATATATATATATATATATATATATATATATATATGTGTGTGTGTGTGTGTGTGTGTGTGTGTATGTATATACTCGATTAAGACATCAAGAGACATCAGATACATCATCAAAAACTATATTCAAAACTTCAATTGTACTAAAAGTGAGGAACAGAAAAACTGTAAATGTTCAGAAAAAAGACCGTATAAAATATGTTGGCTTTCCTAGATTACTTAAAATGATTTTTTCGTTTAATGATTCTTGTATTAGAAATTATGATTATAATGGACGAGTTTTGGTGTTTGTTCACAATAAAACAAAATATCAAATAAATTATTAAAAATTATTTATTGATATTAAAAAAGTATTTATGAAATGCAAATAATTCCAAATAAGAATTCCAAAAAACAGTCTTAAATTTAAATTATTCAATACAGTTACAAAAACAGTGAACAACTTAGCGTTTTTAAATGTTACAGAAGAACATTATGCTTTTTATTAGTAAATTATGTGTTTAATAATCTCAACATCTATTGATATAATAGAAACATATTTAAGTTGAAGAAAAATTTTTGTAAATTAAGCACATGCACGACATTTTCGAAGCCACCAATTATGATGCTAGAAATATTTTTTTAAAGTTCAGGACTTTACAACTCAATTTAATAGAGTAACTGTCTTTAGTAAAGGAGCAGAGGTACTTTGTAAGCTTAATATTATTGTAAATACTACAGATGTTCTGAAAATTTTTAGTAGTAGACCAGGAATCCTAACAAAAATGTTTGCGTCGCTTTACTCTTTTGATAGTTTCCAATTGTAAGCTCGTCCGATTAAAGCTAAATCATATAGCAATACAAATTTTTTATTGTTTAAGTTGTGCATGTGTTATTTAAAAAGCAAATTGGTAGCTTTAGCTGACAATAGTCTTTCATTAGTAGTGCCAGCTCGTTACGTAACGCGTGTAGCACACTGTACGTAGTCCAATCACGGAGTAGATCTTAGTACAGTGCTACAGCTGTGAGAAAATTGTTATTTCTAATATTCGTTATATCGTAGCGTGAGTTTTTTGTGCATAGCGTAATTATATCCGAAAAAGATTTTGAAATGATTTAATTACTCAAACAAAAGCCGTGTTTCTTAAATCTCCTAAACGAATTGGACAATTTCACAGACATTGTCCTCCCACCCCTCAATTACCACAGCCAGTTCTTGCGTGTTTACAGACAGCGTTTTATTATTTTGAACGTCTTTAACACATAAGGAAATTAATTTGACTTTAGGAGGAAGCAGCGGTTATCAAATTCAGCTAAAATTCCAAAACAATAATTGAAGCAAGAGAAAAATTAGAAAATCTTTCATTGTCGTTACTGAAGCTACTGCAAATATTGGACATTCACACTGGGCCACTTTAAGCGACGTAAAAAATTCTTATTATAAAAAAATTCAATAGTGTTATATATAAAGATTCAGACTTTATCAGATTAAGCAAAACTTGTAATGTTTATACAAATGCCTTATGTAACTTTAAGGTTATATTATTATAACCACTCAAATGTTACTTTACTAAGTGTGGAACGGTCTGTGTATAACCGAGTTCAGTCATTTTGACAAGGTAAGTATTCCAGAATATTTTATATTTATATTACTACGTATACTAGGTAGCTCTATTTATTGCCTAAAATTAGTTATTGGTTTCGCAAAAGGTGTACATTATTAGAAGAATTTTTTTGTACCATGATAATGCATCTTTTATATAGCCCCAAAAATAATTCATTTTTTTACATGAATTCAGCAGGTCACTCATTCACCATATAGTCTAGATCTTGATCCGAACAATTTCCAAATGCTACTGTTGATAAAAGTGGTAAGATATTTTGGCACTAACGCGGCGGTTGGGATTTGTTAAAAGAAGAGTCTTGTTTGTTTCGATCGGTGATTCCAAAGAATAAATAAGTGTATTTTAGCTATAGAGTATGACTTTGAAAAATAGTAAATTATTTTTCTTTATAACAATAAGTTCACATCTAATCAAAACATCTTTTCAGCAAGGAAAAGCAGCGAATAAATGGAAATCGTTTCAGGCTAGATTTAACGAATGGAAAGGGTGAGTCACAAATTGAAATCTGAATTGATACAATTTTTTGTGAGTGACTTGATTGGTCGAATATCAAAAAATGGTAGCCATTACTTTATCTCCTAATGGTCTTGGATATTTTTTGGAGGAGATTTACCACGGTGCGTTGTTGACACTATTTAAATTGTTTGGATCCAGAAACATAAAAGTGAAGTAAAATTTTATCAATCTTAACAAATTTGCGTAAAAAAATAGCTTAGTTCTCGTTAAATAGTTTTCGAGCATGATTGGCTTTTTCTAAGAAAGTTCCAAATGTGTTAGTGTATAGATTAATAGAAGTAAAAGATTAAATGATATTTGTGTTATGTGTATTTTTTAACAGTATTTATATATGTATGTAAACTTGCGGCAAATTTGTCGTATTATTTTGACATTCAACGAAATTTTGACATTAGAAAAGTTAATATTATAGAAAGCCCATATGATTTTTTTAATGCCAATATTTGAGCTATTATTAGTACGGTTATTGGTATTATTTTTGACACTACTGTTTGGGCTACCACCTACGTCACCGATTGCGCTACAGTGTGAATTAGCAGTTGTCTCTGATTCTACTAATGTTCAAATCATCGTCTCCGTTTGTGTTGTCTATATTAAGTGTTATAAACAAGTCTTATTACTATTTTGTTTGTTCGCTTGATTGAAATTTAAGTCAATTTAATTCTTACATACAATAATATTACTTTTACAAATGAAAAATAAATAGTTTAGAATAACTGCTTTTTAAAAATGAATAGAAAGTATTGCCCAAATATTTTTTAAAACACGTTTTCTATATCTTAATTGTCATCGTTTGAAATACATCTGAGATTTATTTATGGTTATCAGTAATGGATGTTTCAATAGAAATAATTGCTCGATATTTTGCACCTAATCCACATTGCGGGCTGATTGCTAGAGTAGCAAATAGTTGACTCTTCTCAAGTTTATTTTGTTTATGTGGTTCAGGAAAAACAAATGTCTCTGGAAAAGATTACAGTTAGGTATGCTGTTACGTTTTGTTCGCTTTCCAGTTAAATTTTGATGTACTTTTACTTAACTTTAGTGAAGAGTTTGTATAGCAGTATTTACCTGTGTGAACTAAGATCCTCTGGATCATTAATTCGATTTTTTTCTTAATAATTTTACGAAATTTCCATTTCAATTGGTTTGTTACATTTTTTATACGGTAGTGTATTCGTTAGTTATCTTAGTTTATATCTTCCTTTGTGCGTAGATGGGCGCATGTCCGGCTTTCATTGCAAACTTCCGATCTATACCGCGTGCTTTACTTTACATCGTTTCAAAACAGAGTATTTCTGAAGCACACGACTTTAAAAGTTGCAATACTTAAAAGTGAATTTAAGCATTAAATATTATTTATTGATTTTGAGGCTCAACGCACGAGTTTCAGTAAATATGGTTATAAAGTACTTAAAAAAAAATTTTCTGGACCCTTCAATTAGAAAGTATATTTTTTCAATCTATCGTTTGTAATTTCATTTACCGTCCTTCCGTATGTAAGTATTTATATTTATGAAAATTGTCTGAGAATTTACGTCCTTTTGTACACGTTAATTAATGTAGTAGATAATCAAAATAGTTCTAGAATAATTTTCCTAAAATTTTGTTGTTTTGGTCACGTTGGTTAATTTAGAAAATAGTCAAGTTTTATTACTTAAAATAATCGAAGATAAACTAGATCATGTTTTATTTACATACAGGGTGGCACTTTTTTAAATATTTTACTTCTTACTGAATACTCGACACGACCGTCTCCGTTTAGGCAACTAGTATCTGCACCCTGAGAGGACAACCCTGGTTAACCAAACATCCCCTTTCAGTTTTTTTATTATTTACTAATTTTCTGCAGATATTTTTTGTTGTTTGATGGTGTCATCAGACCATACTTTTTTGAATATACAGATGATATTGTGTTAACTGTGTACACTATTTTGTGGTACCTCACCTCAAATATCACTCTTACATATATTGTTGTTCAAATAAACCATCGCTAAAATTGTAGATATTGCAATTGCTAAAATAGGACTGGCGGGGTGCAACTATTGCTCGCGTATTTATAATCTAAAGTTCAAAGTATGTGGAATAAATAACTTTTACCCTTACTGGAGTTGACGTATCTTAGTACTTTTTTTCAAAACTTAGTTTTATGTTTGATAGTACCTTGAATATAGAGAATGTTAATTACTTCTGTAGTGTGAAAGATTATTTTACTCGAAAGCAACTAACGAATTTATGTTGATGTTATGATGATGGTATTATATGGAAAACGCATATAAAACACCCATTACAACCCTGTATAATGTCATACAGGCGTGCAATAAATTAATTATACAACTCTCTGGGAGTGGGTAATGAAGAATAACTTTACTTAATGAATTATCCACACACGAAAGTTCACTATAAAATTTCAGAGTATAAATATGATGGCAGCTGACGTCTTTTCCCATTCAACAGCTTCTAGTTTTCCCAGTAACCCTTTCAAAATAAAACACGTAGAATAGACATATGCCGCACTAAATTCTTCGCATTACACACACATGCTGCGCCGGTATATGCTGCTCTGCCGGTTTCTCCGAATGTATCCCTCATTTTAGAATCTCATTATGCGCTGCCAAAAATGTACCAGTAAATATAAAATTACATCAGGTTACGAATCACCGTAAAATTCTCGAAAGTTTTTTTTCAGTGCTGAAATTTAATACGATTCTTATCTAGTATTAATACAAAATCTCTAAAATTAAAAATAACGAGCGATATTAGATTGCACTCTATTATAGAAGTGATATAATCCATCTTTAGGGTAAATATGAGTTTATAAATTATATCTTTTCATATTCTTCTTGAAATATATTTGTGAAACAACAAACTGTTCAAACTTTAAATAAAAATTCATCAAAAAAATTCGAGATTGATAAAAGTTCGAAAAAAATTGATAGGAATATCTTAACTGCGAAATATACTTCTTGTTGACGAAGGATTTTTTAAAACTTTGTCAGAGGCGTAACTTCACAGAACCGAGTAGATGTCAGAAAAATTTGCAAGTAAATGCAAAAAACAAACTGGGGAAAAGGTAAACCGAGAAATAAAAATCACGTATTTTGTTTTCGCGACACGGCTCGTCCATAGGAATTATGCAGATGGAACTTCAATGCTAGGAAAAGTTTTAATTCAGTCAAGTTCTCGAATGAACGAGTAATCGAACTACAAACAATTGAGTTTTCACGGAGTTATTTTTCATTTCTGATGTTTTAATAACTTGCCTAACCCTATTTCCTGACTTTTTCTTCTGTTAACCTCTAATTTAATGAAATTTTGCAGACAATGCTCCCTCTGGCTTTTATTATTAAATGTAGCTATCATAAAGTTTTTAATATTGGGATAATGGGAGGAAGTAATTAATATGAGGGCTTTATGTATACATACGTAAAGGGTGTTTCAAATTGCGCGTTTTTTTTAAGAATAAATAAAATATAGATGGCACACTGAATTTGTCTGGGTATGTGGACATTTAAAAGTGTGATGTATGACATTTATAAAAATGGCTTCGTACACGGTACAACAACGCGTTCAAATTGTTGAATTATTTTATGAAAATCAGCGTTCTGTGAAAAGAGTTTTTAGAAAGTTATGTGAATTTATTGGTTTACATAATCATCCATCTGAAAGTACTATTTATCGAATTATTAAAAAATTTCAAGAGACTGGTTCCGTGGAAGATCAAAAAAGTGAAAAATACAGTCACATTGGTTTGGTTCGTAAAAGTGTTGCTGAAGATCCTGAAGTGTCCATTAGACGGCGTTCACAACAACTTGGATCAACAACATGGCGTATTTTACACAAGGATTTAGCTCTGAAGGCATATACGGTTCAAATAACACAGGAACTGAAGCCATTAGATCATTTAAAACGTCGTTCATTTGTCAATTTCATCAATGAACAATCAGCTGATTTTTCTTAAAAAATAATGTTTTCCGATGAACTTGGCGGCTATGTTAGTAAACAAAATTGCCGTATCTGGGGTGAGGAAAATCGAATTATTCATGAGAAATCTATGCATCCTAAATAAATGACTGTTTGGTGTGCATTATGGTCAAGTGGTGTAATTGAGTGAAGCTGTAACTGTCAATGATGACCGATATCGTCGGATGATAACCGAATTTTTGTGGCCTGAATTAATGAATATTGATCTAAAGGATATGTGGTTTCAACAGGATGGCGCTGCACCTCACTTTGCACACGAATCAACTGATTTATTGAGAGAAAAATTTCCTGGACGTGTAATCTCAAGAAACGGTGATGTTAATTTGCCACCAAGACCATGTGATTTGACACCGTTAGACTATTTTCTTTGGGGTTATGTGAAAAGTCAGGTTTATAAAAACAATCCACAATCAATTCCTGCTCTGAAAGATGAAATGATTCGTGTCATTGGTGAGATAGAGCCTCAATTATGTCAAAATGTCATTGAAAATTTTAACAAATGAGTGGACAACAGTGGAGCTGCAAGAGGAGACCATTTGGCAAATATTATTTTTCGCATATAAATGTCATAACTGATATTTTAATTACCTATAAAAAGTTTTTGCAAGTGATTGCAAATTATGTGATTTATTTATTCTTAAAAAAAACCGCGAAATTTGAAACACCTTTACATGTATGTACATACATACATATACTGCCTTATATTTAGAAACAGTCGCAAACATAGTTTATTATTCAGTTGTCTCTTTTGACTGAAATAAGTTCAGCAGAAAAGTCTGTAATGCCTATAAACATTAATAAAATGCTGAACTTTTTCTTACTTACAAAACCTTAAGTAGTGTAAGTTCTTTTCAATAGGAGATTTCTATTTTTCAAATCTGTTGTTTAATTGAGGAAAAATTATAGTCACATGGAATAAAATTTTATAAAGTATATTGAGCGCAATAAGAAAGTACCTCGCATATTATTTTTCAAGAATGTAGTATCCCTGGCCAATATTTGTTTATTTTAATACTACTTAATGCAAAACTCTCAAAACGTGTTTAATTTTATGTAGGTATTATCGAAAGTTCCTTCAAGCGAAGACGATTCGATGGGAAGTAAGCTCTAAATAAAATAAATGAATTAAGGCAATAATTCTTCGTTTTTATTATTCTCTGTCAATTTCAACGTAGTTTGATGGACGATAATGAAATCCCATTATCTTATTTTTGTAATAATCTTTTTCAAGATCCTTTAAATATTGCTCCGTTATTCCGTAGTTCCGTAAGTTCTTTATCTGACCGAAATTTCTGCAGCAACTAAAATTTTGAGTTTTGAAAATATATGGAATTGGAATATTGAAAAAGAGTGGACAAGGTGCAACTTGAATTCTCGGTTGATCCATTTTTTGCAAACAACTTAACTGATATGAGAAGGCGTATTGTCATGACGCAAGAGATTTTTTATGGGTTTATTCCACGCCATTTTTCAGAAATTGTTTTTTTCAATTAGTCTAGTAGAGCGGTAACATTTAACGGTCTGTTAACTGTTTGGCTTTTTGTAAGAGTTTATGACAATTATACCTTTCAAATATCAAAAAATCGTTATTACTTTACTTGTCGGTAAAAATGTCTTGGCTTTTTTTGGGAAGGACTACCATGATGTGTCCCCGTAGTTTCGATTCAGTAACATAGTAAGTAATATAGAAATCTCATGTATTTTCTTATGGAGGTTCATTATGTTTTTTATTTATACAGGGTGTAATTGATATGGTTTTCAAATTTTACTCCGTACTGTATTCATCAACATAGTAAGTAATATAGGAATGGGATTGTACTCCAAAATTTCATATATTTTCGTATGGAAGTTCATCGTGTATTTTATTTATACAGGCTGTAATCGGTGTGGTTTTTTTCAAATTTTACTCTATATCTATTCCCCATAATCATATAAACCATCATACTAAATAATGCAGCTAATTTTACATACGAAATGCATTAGGGAACAGTGCGAAGAGGTCAAGTAAGAGGTGTAATCTATTCAGTATCAGTCCAGAGCTGTTCAGTACAAGTTTAGAGCGGTTCAAAAACGTAAACCTTTAGAAGTCGTTTCGGCAATACAACCTTAAATAGTCATTAATGTTGATTATATTATTTAATATTAATTTTTTTAATAAGAAAGAGTCTTAAATAATATTGAAAATTGTTCTATTTAAAATCGTATTCGATTTCAAAATTTAATTTAACCAATATTTGCTTGTAAAAGTTCATAGACGCTTTGTCAATGGATATTAATCCCTTAAATATCCTGGGACCTTACTTCGTTGACCACAGACACTTACCGCACTTTTTCCTTTCAATTAATGTTCTCTTTAATCATCCTGCCTGTGCCGGCCAACGTACCATGTGAAAGCGTTGCTAATTTGGAAATTGCAAGGATTCTCCTCGAATCGTTTTCGCGAATTGCCGGATTGTCGTGTGATAAATGTATAACACCATCGTCTGTTAACTTATATTATCGAGTTTCTCTCTCTCTCTCTCTCTCCCTTCCGCCACGGGCTACTTAGCATTATTAGTGAAAGATTATGAAATGCTGAAAGAGATTAAGTTTATACATAATTAGTGAGGATTTTACTAGGCAGGTTTGAATCCACTCGATGAATATATTTTTGAGACTTAATAGTCTCATTAAATTCTATACAAGAGTATTATCAAAGATTATGTATTAGAAATTTGAACGTAATTAGGTATATCACAAAGTTTTTCTCTAATTAAAAGAATTACTTAACTTAAAACTATTACATGTACGTTATCTTTGTAAGTTTGAGGAAAAGTATGATTAATCTAACAAGAGATTGCATATTGCAATAAGTTTTCCAGTTTACTTTTTATGAATATATACTGTCAAAAGGAAAAATTGAACTTTAAAGAAAATGGAGGAAACTACCATTGCTTCATCTCTTGCTTCGTTATTGTCGTCAATAATATTTATTGGTGTTTTATCAGCAGTTAATGTTATTCGTATTTTTCCCATTAAAATCCGATCTATAATATCAAGAGAGACTGTATATTTTGATGAATGGTCGAATATTATGTGTATAATAATTGCGATTGACTTTTGTGTTAATTTTAGCATCAAATGCTTTAAAAAAAACTTATGACGATGAATGCTTATCCTGTGAGTAGTTTAAGTAATTTAAAAGTGTCAAAATGTTTCAAAAAGTCGAGCTACTCAACAAGCAAAGCAAATTCCTTTATCAAAGAAAATTCTAATTATCGAGGAGAATAATTAAAAATGAGCCGAAGGTTTTAGGATCAACTGCGTACATTTATGACTGAGAGTTTGTCCTATATTCGCTAGTTAGTTTCATAGAAGTAGATTAACGACCAAAAACCTATCGAATTTAGCATTACAAAGTCCTCGTTAAAACCGTTTATAAAAACTCAAACTTCGGGTATTTATCTGATTTAGCAACCTGAGACATCTTTAACTTCTCCGAACATCATTTCCCAATGAAACGAAAGCGATACCACACAAATGAAATTGTCTAAGGGGCAATAACCGCGATCTTCAATAGTATCTCAGAGACTAATATAAAAAACTTTTATTTTCTATCAAAAGTTTGGCTTCACAACAACTAGTTTTCCTGAATTCGAACGGCTAGGTGTAATAGTATAGAGATCAATCATAACAAGCGTGTAACAATTTTGTGTACAGAGTCTCTTACCGGCGTACTGAGTCCTCATTTTGTTACTATGAATCAATTGTGATTTATTTGGTACCCAATTGTATTAACAGAATGGAGATATATGTCACTCGACGTGAGAATCCTTTAATGTGCATCATGAGAAGAGAGCCGCGTAATTTTACATGTGCAGAACTTACATATCCTGTTAATACATCTGGTCTCACTCTCGATGATTACGCGTTAGGTACACTAAAAGAATTTACTTTTCAAGAGAACTAAGTGATAAATATTGAGGGACATCGTCAGAAGATTACAACCTGCATCAGAATGCAACAACGTATTTTTACAAACATATTTATTTCATTTTGAGTACTGTACAGAACGCATAGATGTATATTTTATATCAGATATGCTTAAAATTGATTCTTTACTTCTAATTTAAGTTGTGAAACTATTGCACATATATTTAATAAAGTCTTCATTGCCTTTTGTTTCGACGCATACAGTACATTAACATATATTTATAGAGAGATAATGCAAGCAAGGAGAACATAGAATGGAAAATCCAAATTAAGAGACAACACACTATTCAAATTTGTGGTAAGCAAAGCTACTAGGAAAATCAAAAGGTGCTACAGAAAAAACTCAATGATTATTGCTACAAGAATGAAAAGGAATTTTATAGTATTATGATGTATTTTACGTTATGATACAAATTATCAATATATTCTAGAAAGAATTGTTGGTTTCGTTATCTTTTTATGAAAAACAGCTATAGTTGATGCAATGGCGACGATCAGACGAATCTTGTTCTATAAAGGGAAAAGTTGTTCAATCAACGAACTAGTTCGGGAAAGGATTTTGGTAGAATTGAATTGGATATGGTGCTCGGTTTCAGATGTATGCTCAGCACGTTCAGAACCAGCTGCGCGCGACAGCCTAGTACAACGCCCATACTCTGAATCACGAGTGTCGATACATCGTTTTGTTTTACCAATACATATACTATTGCAAGCAAGTAATCCTGTGCAAACCAGACACTTCTAGAGAATCATGGTCTTCTACTGAAAAGGATTCCGAAAATTTTGAATGGAGTTTAAAAATTATTTTAATTTTTTTAAGGAGTATTACTAATGCGGACTAAATGGGTTTTGGAAAAAGGGGATGATGTATGCTGAATATTAGGTTGTGGAACTCTTAGTTGAGGTCTATGGCCTGTTGAATATTGTGTTTGGAAAAATTGTTATTTAGTAGGATGTTGGTGATATGACTTCATTTCTGGGATAAAGAATATTGGTCAAATATGCTGAATGCTCTTTGAATTAAGAAGTTGATGGCGCGCAAGTTTGCGGTAAACTTAATGAACTACCCAGACAACGATTCACCAAGACGTTTAAGAAAGGAAATGAATCATTTCATGCAACCTTCATGGTGAAACTTATGGAATTGTGCTGGAAATTTAGGAAGACAAGGAAGTTTTTCAAGCAATGCCAACCATGTGACCAAACAACTGCGGACGTCTACAAGATTGATGAGGCTTTATACTTACTCGAATTTTCAGAAAAAAAATAAAACCACTCTCAATAACATCTAACCAACAGTTTCAATCAATCGCATTGTTTGTATGTATATATGTACGTATTTGTATTAATATGGGGTCGAAATATATTTAGAAACAAAATATTTTGTACAACGCGATCGAGAAGAAACTATGAAAAAATGTATGTTTTTTTAAATATGTTTATAAAATACGTTATAACTTTAAATTAAGTAAATACGAATTGAGGTTTTCGTGGTTTTAGTAAAAATTATTATTATCAACTAATGACTAGTAAAGAAAAATAAGTATAACAATCGCTCATCAAAGTTTATTTTCAGAAAAAAAGCTTTCGGTAATGAACATATTAGCAAAAAGACGATGATAGCGATAAAGTGTTGATTTTCTCCATATTTTTGTCAAAAGTCCTTGCGTAATTTACTTCAACTTTGTATTTAAAAAAAAATTTAATTTCAAGATGAGCTGGTAATACATTTTAAAATATTTTTGAAATGAGTTAGGGCATTATTGTAGATTTTCTTATTTACAAAAGTCACCATTTCTCGAATATATTATATAAAAAACTTGACAATACACGTATCTTTTTATAATTTCTTTTGTACAAACATCAAAATTTATTACTCCATTACGTGTGGAATTGAAGGATGAAAATCATAAAATTTATAGGCTCTCTCTCATCGAAGAGTAAATGTCATGGGACATTTCGCAAATACATAACTCGCAATTCTCTTGCTAGCGTACATTTTTGGTGAATTACATCATTGAATATCTTGAAATCCTTCCAAAATAGTTTTTGATGAAAAATTCCAGTACTTCACATGAGTGGCGACAAATACATGTGAAAAATTCAGGCAACGTGGGTTTATAATAATTCGCGTTCAAATATAGTTATCGTTAACTTTGTACCGAGCAGTCATCAATATATTTATAATTGTCAATAATTGTCGATTTAAAATAGCATTTAGTAAACAACAAAAGTACTGCATTTTTGATTTTTTAGAGAAATTTCAAAATATGTACATAGTTTTAAATTCTATATTTTTTAAGAAAAAATTATGAATAGCATAAAATGGGAGAGAAATGAAAGAATAATGTAGTTTGAAATAGAATTTGATAGAGCTTTAAATATGTTTAATTGGATAATTTACGAAGTTCAAATGAAACAAGAAGTTTGATAATTTAATTTTCGGAATACACCTTTAAAAAATATGTATAGAATGGTACACTAGAGGCAAATGTCGCTTTCTAAGTATCCTTGTATTGAACAAGTTACATTAGGGGATTTTTGAATTTCTTAAATGGACCCAAATCACAGGGTTCACCTTAAGACGGGTTATTTATGATGTTAACGAAATAAGCTAATTAGGTATTTACTTTAGAATAAAAAGTACTTCATGGTTATGATGAATGTCAAGCCGTAATTCTGTATTTTTTTTTGAATAGTCTCGTCTTTCCTTCAGCATATTTAAATAACTTTTTGTTTGTTTGACCATATTAAATTTTCGATGGACTATTTACTTACGATCAAGGAAGCATATCAGTTTGGTCTCCATCTGCACCCGTTCCAGCCGAAAATTATTTAGACAATACGCGATATTTGAAGCTTTTCTTGAAAAGGAAATGAGGAAATAATTCTACACTTAGGGTTTAAATACAGTTTTTAGTTATTGCGCTATTTTAGTAACGAAAATCAAATCTCTCTGTAATAACACACAATTCTTTGTCTATTAAATCTTCGAATAAATTTTAAGGTCAGCAGCATAGGTTTGATATTTACAAAAACCCAAGATGCAGTACAAACTTTTAATAAACACTAAAAGAAGTATAGGAGCCAAATGACCTTAAGGAACATCGGAAGTAATTGGTACATCTATGAGTTCGGTATTATTATTAATAACATTTATAATTCCATTGTTTAAGTAATTTGCAGTTCATGCGAGTCCCTCCAACATAATACAGTTGCAGTTTTTGATGTAAGAAACAATTATTGACACAATCAAAAGCTCTAGTAAAATCTAATTAAATAAAATTCACCGGAAAACCATTCTTCAGTGTAGAATATGTAAATTCTGACGAGCTGAAAACCATCTTCCTGTGCATAATTTATAATTTCTATACAAGGCATTAGGTTTGTTTGGATGCTCCATCTCGCAAAGAAATCGTGTGAAATCTGTATTGTTCATTTTTGAGAACTTTAGATATATCTTGACTTATTCCCAGATTCCTGTACTGGAAAACACACAAGCAAGTTTCCATCGATCTGTATTGAGTATTTGGAACTCACTGAAATATTATTAATAAGAGAAATGGTAAAGTAGGGCTACACATTCTTAGAAAATATCATACAGGGTTATGGTAGTATATCTATTTTTAATATATTGCGGTTATATGATCCAAAAATGGATTTCTTTCTGTATCACTTCTTAGTCACTAAGAACTTTAGGCCTAGTTCATCAAGCCCACCAAAATAGATTCTTAGGTGAAAATATGTTTGAGAATGTTGAATGCGATTCATCATTTCTATTAGCGACTGATGTGGCATACCAATTTATGGGTTCTCTTCGTAAATCTTCATTGTCAATTTTAGAGGTCAGCTAAAATACGTTTTATTGTCTATATTGTATTCGCCTTCCTTAAACTTCATGAACTATTTTTGAATGCTAAGTACGTTTATAATATTCGCTCAAAAAACTACACAATTTTTTCTTCGAAGCCGATATTGATAGATATATATTGATGAGATTGATGCATAAGTTCTAAGATGAAAGGGTCCTGAAAAAAATTGTTAAGCATATGTCAAAGTTATTTTAATGTATTACTGCTTAATTGAATAGTTTTTGAATTTGTGCAGATTGTTTTATTTATTGACAAAAGAAAATGGGATATTAAGTACAAAAAAGCGAGCATTTCCGACATATTTTTTAGTTCATATTCAACAGAAGTGTTAATCGGAAGTCATTAGAATTATTGGTGCTGTTTACGGAGAAAATATAATTGGGGAGAGTACAGCAAAGAAATGGCTTCTTCGAATTAAAGAATCTCCTATAATAATGGTGGCGTGCGTCAAAATTAGCTTGACAACTTTTTTACTCAAAACCATTGGATTTCTGATTAAGTTAATGTATTTTGTTTGCTAAAAAATTAAGATACGACAAACATGAGAAAACTAGGTTTAAAATCCTTAATTTCTGCTGATATGAAAAGAAATCCATTTTCGGATAGTATAAACGCAATATATTAAAAACAGTAACCTTACATGATATTCTCTAAGAATGCGTAGCCTTATTTCACCATTTCCCTTATCATTAATATTTCAGTTGTCTCTAAATATTTGACATTATCCAGATCGTTGGGACTTGTGTTTTTTCAATGCACAAATTTGGGAATAAGTCAAACGAGAGACATATCTTATCGATGATGATACTTCCGAAGCAATATTTAATACAATATTAACTTTCACTGACACGGTTTCTTAGCGAGATGGAGCACCCATACAAATCTAATGCCTTACATATAATTTATAAATTCTACACTGGAAGATCATAGTTTTCAGGTCGACAGAATTTATAAATTCTATACTGAAGTATGGTTTTTAGGCGAATTCCATTAATTTAGATTTTACTAAGGCTTTTGACGGTTTCAATAATTCCTTCTTACATCAAAAACTGTAACTGTATTATGTTGGATGAACTCACATGGATTGCAAATTTCTTGAACTATAGAATTATAAATGTTAAAATTAACAATACCAAATCCACATATGTGCCAAATATTTCTGATGTTCCTCAAGGCTTTAAGGTCATTAGTCTACTATACTTTTTTTATTGTTTATTAACAATATTACTTGTCAAAAATTAAATTAAAGTATATTTTAACTTTTCAAATTCATTTAATAATGAATTTGAAAAAACAAAACAATATATATTCGGTTAATGTATATTAGTTTTATGGACATGCATCTCTCTGATTTGCAAGTAGAGCACATACTGACGGCTGCATTGTGAGCATATTACAGGTGCAAAAGATTTTCTTAGAAGTATTTTAGTGACTGGTAGTTAATGGTTTCTGAGTGTTTTCTTAGATGCAAGAATATGACAAATCTAGTAGATTATGAGAACGATCCGTTCGTAAATGTTATTTACTACATTTTTTTATATTAATGTATAATATCTATCCCTAGTAAATTGAAATAAATTTTAACTGAATGACTGAAATATGTACGTACATATATTTGAGTAATAATACTTATAAAATTAAGTTGATTAATTTTATTTCTAGTACGTATTATATATCTTCAATCATTATGTTTGAGATATTCTAATACGTTACTTCTAATTACGAAATTCCCACTTAAATGTTCTGCCCACAAAGAGAAACAAAGAAAGCCCTAATACCTCGGTCATTTTGCAATTTGCACAAAAGTTTAACGTTAAATAATGTACAGTACGAAACAGATAAAGAAAGATCAAGGGAACGATTGGCATAATTAAATTAAAATGGATTGTTAGCTTGGTGGGAAAAGTATTATCTTAATTAGATATCTTTTGATGCAGTTTCAGCTGTGGTGGTGATGATGATGGTGGTGATGATTACGATACGGTCCTCTTTTATCCTATATGGAGGGATTCGTTTCTTTTTCTTTGCGAGTCTCGAAATTAGTCCGCCTTATATATTATTATTTGGCGAGGATTACTGTGCTAATCCTTAGGAAGTGTCCATTTATCATTTCGTTGGAAAATGTGGCGAACGAAATCCAGTCAAACCCCTGTAATCTCCGAATTAGCACTCGTTTAACGAAGACGGTACTGAATAAATGACAGTTTGCGGTGTAAAAAAAGCAACAAGAAAATCCCGGTTGTCGATTGACTTTTTTTTGCAGAAATGTGGATGAGAGAGAATTTTTATAAAGTTTTTTCTTCTCTTGTTATGGAGAAATAAATATCTCCGAGATAAATCGCTTTCTTCTTTTCAATTAAATAAAATAGGATCATTATTGACGAATATTTATTTTCGTTAGAAGAAATCCATATACGGGTATAAATAGACTAGAATTTGGCAGTAGCAATTGTTGATTTTGTTAAAATCACATGAATATCATCATGTTTTTCTATCGATCTTAGATTTGCTAAAAGTTAAATACAATTAATTAAAAAAATGACTTCGTATCAATTGTTTGAACCCCTACCAGATAACCATTTCGTGATTACAATTTACAAGTTATATTTTTAAGAAATTTATTCTTGATTTCAATCTTACGTGACAACCGAAAGATGAATTTCATTTGTCGCATTTTTACGATCTTTGCTGCAAGATATTTTGAAGGTGCTATGCAAACTAAAGGGTAGATTTTACTTACCTTAGTTTATTGCATTAAATGCTATTTTCATTTATTTGATATGTCTAGACACTATATTGTTATACCTGGACAGTAATCTTTTTGGACGTTATTATTTTGACTCGCTTCTGCAATTATATTTAAACCTTGCAATGTTATTAGATAGTGCCTGTCCTTTGAATTTACGTTTTATTTCAATCCTCAGGATTCCTCAAGTAAAGTGCATTCAATTTGGTTTAAGGGTTTACTTTATGTTGGCAATTTGGGTAATATGAACTTACTATATCAAGTGTTCCTGGTACTTTGACTAACCATGATGTACACATTATTTTTTTAATAATAATAATTTATTGAATGCCCATCAGATGAAATCCAGAAGTGGACAAGAAACAACACTAGAATTACAATAATTAATACTTAAGTGGAATCTATACAATACATCAACTATTTTCATAAAAGCATATCCATAAATGTTAATGTCAAGGCAAATCTATCCCAAAAAAAATTAAAATTTCTTGCCGAATGTACTATAAGTAAAGGGTTTTCCAATAGGGACTTGACAACTTTTAATTCAATTTGTGAACGCACCCTTTCACTAATCATCGAACTGTCACTGTCAATTTATTCAGTAAATTTAACATTTTCATCATGGTAAAGTACACGAACGAACAACGTCTGCAAATTATAAAAATTTACTACAGAAATTCGGAGTCGGTGACCACTACTTTAAGAGCGTTAACTCCGATTTTCAGTCGTAATTCTCGCCCTAGTAGACAGGCAGTAACAAGTTTAGTGCAAAAATTTGAGTCTACATATTCGTTGTGTGATATTGCCGTGCCAGTGAGACAACGGGTTGGTCGAAGTGTCGAAAATATCGCTGCCCATACAAGATCAGGCTGACTCAAGAATTGAAGCCGATGGACCATTTGAAGCGACGTACGTTCTCTGATTGGGCTCTGGAAAAGATGCGCCAAGATGATCAATTTCATCGCAAAATCATTTTCAGTGACGAAGCTCATTTTTTGCTCAATGAGTTCGTCAATAAGCAAAATATGCGTTATTGGTCGAGTGAAAATCCACATGTGCTTCATGAAACACCACTTCATCCACAAAAAATAACTGTTTGGTGCGGTTTGCATGCCGGCGGCGTCATAGGGCCATATTTTTTCGTCGACGATAATGATCGTCACGTTACTGTGAATGGTAATCGTTATCGCGCCATGATTACCCCGAATTGGAAGATATGGACTTGGATAACATGTGGTTTCAGCAGGATGGTGCCACAAGCCACAGCACACGTTACAATCGATTTATTGAAGAGTAAGTTTGATGAGCGTGTTATCTCAAGAAATGGACCAGTCGATTGGCCGCCTCGTTTGTGCGATTTAACGCCTCTAGACTTTTTTCTTTGGAGCTATGTCAAGTCATTGGTCTATGCCAACAAGCCGAAAACGTTGGAAGTGCTCAGAGCCAACATTGAACGCGAAATAAGCAGCCGTTTCGGCCGAATTGTGTGTCCGAGTCATCGAAAATTGGGTCCAATGAATCGACCGCTGCAAACGTGTCCGCGGTGGCCATATGAACGAAGTCGAATTCCATTCATAAATGTTTTGATTGTACTTCAACCCGATAATAAAGTTTTCGAAATATCTCAAATGGTCTGCATTTTATTTTGAAAAAAAGTTGTCAAGTCCTTATTGGAAAACCCTTTATATTAGCTCTTGCCGTAGGGATATGAATCAACTGATTCGATCTTAATCCCAGGCGTGGTATGAAACAATCAGCCTTCGACAATAAATCCCGTGAATCAACTCTATCAGCAACAACATTTAGTATAAATAGAGCGCTAGTGGTCTTTATCTTTTTAGAGATTGGGACGATATCATATCGCCTAAATAGCTTGTTATAATCAGTTTTACATATAGGATATCCATTTCATGTAAAGAAAAGATATTTCAAAAATTTACGCTCTCTCTAAGAGGTTAGTCTAAACACCATAGCAGGGATACCAGATGCATGTGGATGCATATTGGAGCTTAGAAATAGCGTGAGCAAAGAAAAGAGTTTTAATTGTGTTAATATTGCTAAAATATCTGCATGTACGAATTATAAATCCAAGAAATTTGGAAACTGCATCCATTAGATTAAGGACATGATCAGAAAAAGGAAAATTTTCATCAAATATCATGATTGAATATCATAATCGAGGATCTACGAGAAATCCCAACATTTTTAATAGCGTAAGAAGATTCAATTCTAGAAATATTTCTAGAATAGGACACCAGGAAACATTTATCTTTGTTTAGATTTAGGTTATTACATAAGTACCAGTCATAATTTTTTTAACATTTTTTTACTGTAAGTTAACATTAAACAGCAAGTCAATTCTGTGATAAATCTTAATGTCATCGGCGTAGGCTAATACAGGACAATGAATAGACTTAATAAGGTCATCTATGCAAATATTAAATAAAAGTGGTCCAAGGTTTGACTCCTGAGGTACTCCAGAAGTGGAATAGAAAGGCCGAGACTTAAATCCACATGGAAGGATCTAGGGATGCCAAAGGAATTTAATTTTGCAGAATTTGATGATCAATGAAATAAAATGCATGGGAAAAGTCCATGCAATTAACGTCCAATTAGCCACCAGCATCAAGAGATTAAGCTATTATCTGTGATATGAGTATTTCAAATTAACGACGTGAGGCTATATACTAGAAGAATTAGAAAAAGAATATATATCTAGTCATGATAGAAAGAAGTAATTGTACGTTACCTAGTATCGTTCAATAGTAACATTTTTCAACTTATATATTAAATTTTACTTCGATTCGTTCATTATTTTGTTTTTATATGTTTCGCAATAAAAAATCAGTTATGTGAAATTTTAACATCGCACTGCTATCAAATTTTTGACAGAGGTACAGAATTATACTTACAAACGAATAATTGCTGTTTTAGATTTTAAACTGAAATACTAGCGTAACAGTTTCAGCGCGGTCGCGAATGCTTTAAAAATGACCTACTATCTGTTGAAACCAAACAGGAATTATGGTATTCTCGTTGAATACGTACCAAAGGATACTACATAAACAGCAGTTACCTGCGGCAGAAGGTTAACAAAAGTACTTATAGCTATTGACCAATAATAGTCGTCCGGATTTGCATATCAAAGAAATTCTTTGTCTTCATAAAAATGGGCGAGTTAGCAAGGCAGCTCAAGTCCAACTCAAGCTCCGAGAGTGTAACTTCTTTGAACTAGACCACCACCATATAGTACAGATTTCGTTCGACTACTATTTATTTAAAAATCTGAAAAACCACCTTGGAAGACCTCATTTTGTAGACGATAACTAATTGAAAGAGAAGATTGATGCTTATAATGGGCATAAACAAAAAATAATTTCTTTCTGATGGATCTGTCCATGCAGGATTTGCTTAAGTTATGTTCTTGGAGTTCGTACGTTGAAAAAACCAAATAATTAAAAAATCGGGTCTTTTGTTTTGTTGTTAAACAGAGCTGTGCTAAACTGTGCTCGAAGTATACAATTTTTGTACATTTACGAAAATTGAAACTTGAAAATGATTCTCCTCTATTGTAAGCAATAAAAAGTTGATAGCAAAATTTAAGACCAAAATCAGTTACAACGGATGAAATTTTAAAATTCACAATACAGTTTGAAGTATCAATCTATTAGGATGCTAGAATTAGTGGACATTATAAAAATCTCGGTTGAATGAGTGAGATACATATTAAATAAGTATTTACGAATGATGTGATCGGTCGGATGATTGCCGTGATTACTAACAATCCAAAACGTTAAAACCTGAACATTTAAAAACAATGTGATTTTACAACGTAATCTGTTTGAGTTTTTGGACTATTTTAAAGCTGACTACAAGGCATTCATCCTTATTTATCTGAGACAAAACAATACTATTGAGTGGGCAGAAGTCGACTGGAAAGGTAGTGGCCACAGTTTTTCGACATGGACGTAATATTAGCATTCGTCGATTGTCCTAAAAAAAGAACAATCACAGTAAGGTATTATGCAGAATTATTAAATAAATTAGACACTGAAATCAAAAGCAAAAGACAATGTTTGCTGTACCTGAGAACATCATATTTCGTCATTGTTTAGAAAAATGTCAGATGTGATAATCATTATAAAAGTAATTTCATGTACTTTCGAAATACTTATTAAAAAAGAGTACATTCCATTTACAATTTCGAATGTATTAGGTAAAACTTAAACATTTGATGTTTAATTGTTTTTCTGAAAATCTTGTAATAACCGATGTGTCTGGTATGACGCAATAAATCGGAGAGTATGGCTGTAGATATGTATATATGTATATGATGTCAAAGATTTATTTTATTTCATATGCCAAACTGTCGAAGTATTGTAGCCAGTACTTTTCCATCTACGCGGTGTGGCAATTAAATAACGAAACTTTTATCCCTTTCAACATACTGTCCTCCCCTATTTATACACCGCTGCATACGTGTCTTCCATTGTTCAAAACAATGCTGTAGTACATCAGTTGTAAGCCTCTTCAACAACTCTGCCGTTTTTGCTTTTACATGTTCAACAGATTGAAAATGAGTTTCCTTTAATGCACCTTTCACTTTTGAGAACAGGTAGAAGTCACAAGGTGCGAGATTTGGCGAGTACGGAGGATGATCAAGCACAGCAATGCTCTTGTCCGCTAAAAACCACATTGTGAGCTGATGCGTTGTAATGGTGCAGAATCAACACATATCCGGTTATTTCTTCCTTATTCTTTCTTTCAGCTTCATTAGGACTTCTTTGTAGTATTTCTGACTAACGATTTGACTTTCAGGCACCCAGAAAATCATGATAACACCATTGATATCGAAAAAAAAAACGAACAGCATTGCATTCAATTTCGACTTACTCATTCGTGCTTTTTTCTGTCTTGTCTTTCGCACAACTGACATAACATTATCAGCAAAAACCTTCTTTAACATTTGTAAACAATTTGTTGGCGATTTTTTTAATTCGATGACAAATTTCAGGTTAATTCGCTGCTCGATTTTTCTATCAACCATTGCACTGGTCTATTTAGTACCATTGGCCTTTACAATTAAAGCTCGAAACCAACCTAAAGCAGACACAGAGATGGAACTACGAGTTGTTGCTCAGGAAATACCAAGGTCAATGATATTTCAATTACAGTCTCGCCCGGTGCGGGTTGTTATTTAATTGCCATACTTCGTACACGTTTTCTTCATATCCTACGTCCTTAGAGATATTAACTGTTATTGACTCCTATATTTGCCGTCTTAAATTCAATACATACATAGTCGATAGATTTGGTGTGTTCTTGATAGCCCGAAACCAGTGGTTATATTTGTCGTGTCGTTGGTTAATATTTTGAATATGGAGTCACGTAGAAGCTTACTAGATGTTTGAACCAGTCGTCAGATTAGTTAGTATGATCACATGGAGAAACTCAGAAGGTGATTTTATTGTTAGTGAAATTAGTCGTGAAAGTTTAGGAAAAATCAGCTATGATATATTCAGCTCGCAGCTAAATTTTGTGTGAAACTTTATTATTCAAGAATTTTTTATGACATAATTTTCATGTCTTAAATACATTAGCAATTTAATTATGCATTTAAATTGTGGTGTGATACTATACCTGATACTATAATCTACTTCGGCCATCGCCGAAACGAAAAGACGAAAAAGAAGGAAACAATTAGTTTTTTTATTCGAATCCGATCTTCTTCAATTCTCCAAATCTCCCGGCGACAACGAGAACTTGAAAAAGTTTCTTAATTTTTTTCAATTTATTCTCGGCAATCGGATGTAATAGCCTGTAGTCTGGCGGAAGTAATATAATACAAGACCAGAATTAATGCAACGCCTCCTGCCGTAGAGGGTTCCGAATCTCAAACGCAAACTGCCTCTCCAAATATGATTAAAATTTGTTCTGGTACGCTGGCCTATCCAATTGGTCAGCGGGCTAGAACGACGTTTATTTTTACATTTTTCGTTGATGTTATAGCTAAACTGTTAAAAGTAAATGGTTTCTGATAATAATTTTGTTTAGTCTGTGATGGCGTGCTGTATTTTATGTATTTTATGTTAGTATAGGGAATATTAAATCATAAGAAGGGGATTTTATTCTAACTTTTATAGGAATTTTATATTGTTCACACTATCTGCAGAGTTCAATGCAATAAATTTGGTATTGCTTTTCAGGAAAAAGTTTTTTTTGACGAAAATTTAGCTATATGCAACTTTAATATTTACTGCATTTGTGTCAAATTCTTGTCAAGTGCTAAGTTAGTGGTTTTGTAACAATTAAAATAGCACGTATTTTTATATTTTATTTAAATAAATTGCAAATAAGTACGATTTTTATGTATATTTGAAGGAAAATTGAGAACAGATAAATTTTGTAGTGGGAGAGTTTTTGGCACCAATTTTTAGAGTAAAACGACTACTTCAATTTCGTGAATATCCAATTTTAAATATTTATCGAAAACATCATGACATAGAAATTATTAAATTATGGAAATTAAACCCTTCCTAAAGTTCATCCCATTTATTTGCTGTCTTAACTTTATATTTATATATTTTATTTTATTGGAAGCTATAATTACTAAAGATACATTTTTTTCACCATATATTTCTAAATATTTTCGCTTGAATTAAGGTCCGGGCTTTTCGTAGACAAAGGCAAAACATTAATATGGTGATCATTTAACCAGGTTCGGGCAAAATTGAAGTGTACTTGAAAGTTGTTCTGTAAATAATGTTTTATATTTGATGTAATAATAAGCAAAATATTGATTTAATATTATGTGTTGAAAAGTGAGATCGTCTCATAATCGTCACTTACGGAGGAAAGAATAACATTCTCAGGTCACAGGTCACAATATTGTTTTTAAGTTAAGGGACTAACAATGATTTTTAAGGTCTCTAACCTGTCAGTGTTAATCTATCCCCAAACATGCACAAAGAATCTATCATTGTAGCTTGTATTTTTCACAAAATTTTCATTAAATCGTGTGTTGTTTGTTGACTGAAAAATTTCATTAGAGAGGATTGTTTTCTCTGATGAAATTTTCTCTGTTGAAAATCATGAAAGTTTTCGCCGATAATTTTGAGTAAAAATCGCTCATGCCCCTTCGTTTCTTTAAGTTAAATATCGTTAAGAAAGTTACCAGTGCGTAAATGGAGACACACTTTCGCCCTTCTTTCGTTCGTATAGTCGTATGTTTGAACGAAAGAGGGAGATATTGTTTTTCATGTTTTTCTGTGCCGAAAAGGTTCGTTTATAAATAATACAAGTTTACCCGATGAGACATGAATTCCTTCAAACGTGTAGTAAATAGGGTGGTATTAACATTTGAATGATTTTTTAACGGTCATCTAATGGCAGTTCGGCGAGATTTTAAAGTGTTCGTTTATTTACGCACTGGTAATTTTGTTACCGATTTTAGTGAGACGACATGCCCTTGTTCTTTCGTTCGTTCATTTATATGTTTGAACGAAAGAGGAAGGTATTGTTTTTTCATCATTTTCTGTATCGAAAAGGTACGATAAGCTCACAAAGAATCGTTCGTTAATACCACAAGTTTACCTGACGAGAGGTGAATTCCTTGAAACGCATTGTAAACAACGTGCTATTAACATTTGAATGATCTTTTTCACGTTCATCTAATGGCAAGTGGCCGAGATTTTAAAGTGTTCGTCTATTTATGCACTGATAAATTTGTTACCGATTTTAGCGAGATGACATACATTCGTATGTTTCAACGAAGGAAGGTATTGTTTTTTCATACACATCAATTATTTTTTCTGGAAGGTACGACTTCTCACAGCAGTCCCTATTGCAGATTAACATATATTTGGCTGAAATACTTACCTTTTTTTTCGAGTGATCCAAAACTGTTATTAGCAAAATGTTCATTGAAATACGATTTAAATTTGAAATGAAAATAATACCTTTACTGTAAATTGAAGTGTAATTAAAATTTCTGGTGAGGCTACTCTGTATGAATAAATTGTACAATGTTGCCTTAAGAACGTCCGTGGTGGGAACAAGTCATTAAAGTTAACAATAAAGTTTCAAAGATTTCAGTGGAAGAAAATTTAACTTTGGGGACATTCGTGGACAGATAAAAGGTAAACTCAATAATTCTCAACTGCGTCTTTCCTTAAGGTTAGGAATGATAGGATCAACAATATTATATAAGTAGGATCGGAAAGTAACGTCGTATTTTTTGTCAAATTGAAACAAATAATCTTTTAATATGATTTTATTTTGCCAATTAGTGGGTAAATTTTACATTCCGGACTGTAGAACAAAGATAGTTTTTAATAATAAAAGGGGAATTCCATTTTTGACTTCTTCCATATTTCGAAATTTTTCTTAACTCAAGAGAGGAAGCCACTTGAACAAATGGTAATTAGATGGTGGGATTTCAAGTGAGTAAAATAAGTGAGGTAATACCCATTTATCCCAATTCTTTGATTTTATTTAAAGTCTATTTTGCAGAATGTGACTTGCATTGTTATGCAATTTAAGAAGAGCTGTGTGTCAATAGAAGTTTGGTCAATCTAATTGTTATCAATTGTGGCTTGACCTAGTTCTAGCACGTCAAAATGTATCTTACTTTGAGTATTTCACTAAATAGACAACAGTACTTTCTAGAGCGTAGACCTAGCTATGGGTTAACTAATAGGGTTTGACTGGGATAAAGCCATTGTCTTTTACGTTTGGAATCGTCATAAAGCGCCAATTTTTTACCTCCAGTCAGTACATGATCAAGAAATGATTCTGAGTTATGTCATTGCAACAACAAATTAGCGGTAACTGAACGGTTTCCTTTGGACGGAATATGAGCATTTTTCTATATTTATCACACTAATTGAAATGTTCTTCAATAGTCGTCCAAGAGTATTAAGCTTATTCTTCGATCATTCGATAAGAATTTACTTCCACTTCTGCCCGTAAAATCCTTCCTGAACGATGCAGAACCCTTTGGTACTTAGGGATATCTAAAATAACTGAGTAAAGATTACAAATGTTTTTTTTAACTTTTGTTGTGTTTCACTGCATTGATTTATGAAACAAAAGTAAACAAGTCACTTTCACTTGTAAGAATATCTTGCATAACTGGGGCGTACATATTCAGCCATTGTCGAAGAATAAGGTCTACTTTAGTCTTCGATGTCAGACATATTGTAGCTATTCGGAAACAAATCTTGGCTATGGACTATGAACTTTTAGCGAATGTAACAACTGCATATGGCCGTTGTTTTCAAGAAAAGTAAAAGTAAAAGGGGTTGGTAGTAGCCCGCCGAATTAATTGTACACCATTAATGAAGGAAATAAATAGTAGCAGAGAAATGGGTCTTGGTTTTCCGAGATGGTGCTTCTCCAGAATTTCGGAGTGTATTGATGCACTCGTGTTTATCCCAGGTAACAATATGACTTAAAACGTCATCTCCCTCTGTTCAATATCGCACATACGATGGTTCGCTTTTAGGAAATTCTGTCAGGAGATGAAGAACCTACTTTGCATATAGTTTTTGCTAACCTATTTCATTTAAAATGTTAGACTGAGTACTCCTGTACAATATCTCGACCTTTAAAGCATTCGTCATGCCCAAAGTTCCGTTCATCTTCAATCAGCTCACAAATCGCACGAATGTTCGCTTCATTCGTGATTACTCACAACCGGTGCATATAAATCTCGTTTTCCTTTCATTTTCGGTCAGTTGAAAACTTTTTGTGCCACCGAAGGAGCTTTTTTAGTGAAATTGGTTGTCGGTCTATGCAAAATTTCAGTAGATTTTATTATTTCACTCAACAAAGGTACAATGAAAAGGGATTGCTCAATGGGCATGTGTACTTTTGTTCAGGCATGATGTACTGGAAGAACGAATTATACCAATCATCATGATATCTCCCTCACCATATATCAAGGAGTCATTCCATACTCTCAGCCTAGCAAGCGGTTAAAAATGCTTGTCGATATTTAATCCACCCTTGTATGAACGCATCTTCATATCATTGGCAAGGTCACAAACTTGGATGAATACCTTATAAACTTTCTTATCATGTTAGGTTAAATCTGTATTCTTTGCATTTGGTAATTAGTGGCATTTCATGAAAAATGGATATTGTACGAAAACTGGGAGAATATCTGAATAGCTAAATAAGTACAAAGCTCCTAATCATGCTCTTATATGTACAGTATAATTGATTTTTTTTTTCTTATGTAATGGTAATAGTCTAATAGATAAGTCCAATAAACTGGAATTACAAAGTTCAGCTTCTATGAGCAGGTAAGGGCGTATTCTCTTACATGTTTTTGCAAGACCTGTAAATAGTAGTTTTACAACTTAATGATGTATAGCATGAAGTTCTACAGCATTCACCTATATGCTAGATCTATCTCCAATAGAATATCATATTTTTAAAAATTTGAACAATTTCTTAAAGAGAAAGAATTTATTCATGAAGTCTTTACTAACTCTAGAAATCAGATTCGCATATTAATTGTGCTTCTATTTTTGTTAATAATCGGCAGAACTGTGTTCAGACAAATGGAAGCTATTTTAACTAAACTAACTAGTTTTATATTCATCAAATTCGACATTTCATATCCACCAATCTAAAAATTGATGTCTGCTACAAATGGCATTTGTTACAATTGACACTACATTCCTTTACATAAGTTGTTCAAAAACAGTAATGTATCAGTACTTCTTTTCTCATAGTTAGTAATAGAGCTCAGTTTTTAAATATTTATGTTAGCTTCATTTAAATTATAGCTCAAAGGTTGATTTTAATTTACTAAATTTGAAACTAATGACATATAGATACTTCAATTTTTATGTTTTAAAAGTGCATTTTTAGAATTTATATACGTATAAAATACATCCTAAAAATCCATGTTTTCCGTCCTTCGTAGTCTTACTGATAACATAAAAGTATACACCCTAAATTTCCAACCCCCACGTTCCCTGCGCTTTTGTCACGTTGCCATCGGTCCCTTGGTTATTAGATTTTATTTTTATACGTCTGCTAAATGAACCGCTGTATGAGAGATTTTGCTGTACATACATACATACAAGACTGAACTTCTATGGCGATATTTTATTCCGTCGATTTATTCGCTTCTCTTTCTGGAAATTTCTCTGTTTTATTACGGAGCTGAAAAGACACCATTCTTACATGATGGAATAAGACTTAGAGGCGGTTGGTGATTTTTCTTTTTCTTCCTTTTTTATTTCTGTTTGCTAAAATCATATCCAACATGGTCTTTTACGATTCTGCCGTTTAATGTTGGTGAAACAACTCGTAAATACGTCCGAGGAACACTGGAGAATGCTTAAGAAAAAGGAGAATCACGCCGTCAAGTTAGCGAGTTGTTTTTTCTCTTCTTTGTGAATAGATTTTTATTTAGTTCATTATGAAAGCTTAAATAGTACTCTGTACTTTTAAATAGAAACAAGGAACTCATTATAGACGAATTATTTGAATACAAAGAAAATCGTAAATCGAATTAAATTTTATGTGGTATGGCAATTTACAAAGGACAATACTTTATAATCTCATATGATAAGATGTCTTTGACTAATAATATTCTACACACTTTTTTAGTATTAACTATATTTCAATGACATAGAATTTGAAACACTTAGTACGACGGTAGTTTGACAAGTAGTGAGAATGGAAAAGAAATACGATTTTTTTAAATACAAAATAATTTTTATTTTTCAATATATTCTCCTAAAAAAGCAATACATTTATTCCAACGGTGCTCCAATGCCCTTATGCCATCTCTAAAATACGATTCCGGGAGGCTTGCAAAATACTCATTTCGCTCGTCGTTAGACAAAAATTTTTTTCTACCCAGTGCCGTTTTCAATTTTGGAAAAAGGTGGAAGTCGGAAGGGGCTAGATCCGGCGAACAAGGCGCATGCGGTACTGATTGGAAATGCAACTCGTGGATTTTGGACATCCCAACTGTGCTGGTATGCGAGGGAGCGTTGTCTTGGTGAAACAGAATCTTTTTTTTGCCATTCCTGGCCGTTTAGCATGAATCTCAACATTTAATTTTTGTAGAAGTTTTGTATAATATTGTCCGTTTATTGTGGCACCTTTCTGAAGGTAATCAATGAGCAAAATGCCCTTTGAGTCCCAAAAAATTGATGCCATTACCTTGTTTGCCGATAAAGTGGTTTTCGCTTTCTTCGGTAGTGCAGACTCACGTTCTAACCATTGTTTCGACTGTTGTTTAGTTTCGGGTGTACTGTAGTGTATCCAAGTTTCATCGCAAGTAACAAGTCGCCTACAAAAATCAACCGGATTGCGCTTATAAAGGTCCAAACACTCATTGGAAATGCGCAAACGAGTGAACTTTTGATCAGTCGTAAGCAATCGCGGCACCCATCTTGCCGAAAGCTTGGAAAGGCCCAATTCTTTCGTTAAAATGTGGTGTACGCGTTCTGTTGAAATGTTTACCATGTCTGCTATCTCTCTCACTTTGAGTCGTCGATCTTGGGTAATAATATTATGGATTTTTATAATCATTACCTTAGAAGTCACGATTTTGGGTGCTCCAGAGCGCGCTTCATCAACACAGCTTGTTCTACCACGCTTAAATTCATTTACCAATCTACTTATTGTGGCGGATGATGGAACAGATTCACCTAATGTTTCCCGTAACTCGTTTTTTATTTCGGTAGCTTTCATGCCCTTAATTACGAGGTATTTAATCAGCGCATGATACTCTGCTTCTTCTATTTTAACAAAACGACGTGTTGCTTCTTTTTCAATCAGCTGTCAAAATAAACTAATTAACCGATTTATCTAAATATCGGAATGTAAACATATAAATAGGCAACCTAAATTGCAGTGGATTTGTTTTACCAATTAGAGCGCCACCTATATGTCTTTCTCACTACTTGTCAAACTAGCCTCGCATGGGTTGACTATTTTGGCAAATTTTGCATAAACCTTGCATTACTGAAATACAATAATTTATTAAAAATTTGCGACGATATGTGTACTCATGTAGGTTATGTATTTTTTAAATATTTTATCTTAAAGCTTTTTCAATTCTGTTGTTATGCAAAGAGTACGTAGAAATAATCAAAAAAAGAGCGAATTTCAGATAATAAATTATTGGTCCAAGAGAATTTAAAAGATGTAGAGTGTAATTTGAGAGTGGTCAGAGACATCGAAAAAGAATTACTTGTGGCTCCTACCTGTCATAATCGATATCAATTGTTATTATAGAAAAACAACTCAATGTTTATTAGAAATAGTTGTAACAACCCAAACATAGATCTGTTAAGAGACGTTGAAAAAACTAGATGAACAGGAATCTGGCAGTTCAAAAAATGCTCTTCGAATAGATCTTACGATTTTTAAGTAGAAAGTCTTCGATGAAAGTTTTTGATAATTAATATTGGTTAAATAACTACCAGAAAAATTAAAACAGAACAAGGTTCTTTCTATAATATGTAAATTAGATAACGTTTGAATAATACAGACAAGCATGTGAGAGTTGAGTACTGTATTTTAATATTAGGAACGGTTTACGATGATTCAATATTGCTTTCAAATACATACATATATGGTTTTCTGAAGTATGCCATATCAATCTCAATAGATTTATTAACCGGCAGATAACTCGTTTTCTTGGATTTAAACAGGTAGACCTTATCCTAGAAAAATTACTTACAATTTCTTGCACACTGTCTGCTAACGGTGTACTGGGTTCTTATTTTGTTGAAGATAAATACAGAAATGCTTTTACTGTGATAATTTTCCACTTGGTATTCATTGATATTAACAGAAAGGGATTATATATGTCGCACGGCGAGAGAATCCCTTAATGTACATCATGACAATTTTGTGAATAGTGTAATTTCCCACAATGTAGATTTTACGTATTCTTTTACCTGATCTCATTCCTTTTAATGGTTCCGTTTGAAATCTGCTAACATATTTTCAACAGAACCTAGCGACATTAACAAATTTCCCGAAAAGATTATAGCACACGTCAAAAGAATGTAATAGTCTATTTTCAAAAATATGTTTAACAAACTTCGTACACGTTACGAATACTGCTTTGATTATTTAATAAAACTTAGTTTTATTTGTGACACTACTGTTTATTGAAAATGTACCAGTAATTACAAATGTTATTTTAAGGGAAGAAATTATTCTATGACAGTTATGGGCTCTTAACTGTCTACTTGGTATTCGTTAATAGGTTTTTCTATTACAACGATACGACACTGAAAAAAATCTAATTACTTGATGTTAATTTTATTTTTTTACAAAACTGGAACACAATTATCAACACGTAAAATATTGTTAAAAGGAATCATTCTATTATTAATAACACCCTATCTACTACATATGTTTCATGGATAGACCAATCATCAGGCAGATTCTGTGTTATTAATGAACGATTCCTTGATAGCGTCTATCATATCATTACGATTCACGAAAAATATTGTCACAAACGCTTTTATGCAACACAACAGCTTACGAGAGCATGAAGGAAGTAGTTCCAAGACTGGGAGCTCGGAGTGTTTCTAAAGATTGACTGGTAAGGAGGTTGTTTACAATGAGTTACGCTAACAGCATTCATTTTTAGCGAACTAGAACATCAATAGTACATATTTTGGCACATTAATTGTTTCTCACCTTTTGTGCAGTCGGTTATTTGCAATAGGAATATCAGGAAAATATTTTTGTCATTGCTTTGTACTAACGTCTCTTTATCGTTAGCAAATAATGTAGTGGATCAATAGTGGAAATGGCGAAATATACTGGCAGATTAAATTCGAATTTATTTGTGAAGTAATGATGATTGACTTTTGTACATTGATGACATGATGACAGGAAATTAGAGAAGCCAGTTAGCAAAAGGCAGAACAGCATTCACAGTTATTTGTTTATATTCAAAATAACAGTTTTCTGCGTTCTAGAATTTCCGAAAACAAATTCAATTGTCACGGTGCAGGGTGTTTTTAAAGGCGATTCGTTACTACACTATTTTATTTCGGCATTTATTCCTACTTCATTGTTCAGCACATGTCCCATCTCTTTATTCGCTTGCTTCTCTTGTAATATTTTTATAACATCTGCCAATTGTACTCTGTCAAAGGCCTGTGTTATGGATTGGAATATTTTTTGGGTTTTCCGATATTTACCTACTAACTACTATGAAAATGGCGTCGGTGGTAATCGGTTTTTGTGGAATTGCTGTTGTTCGTATTTTATTTGAATATCATTACTTATTTCTTCTAGTAGGATTTTTATTAGTAAAAATGTTTGAAATATCATTAGGTGCACAGGAGGATTATGGGAAAAAATTTATTGGAAATATTAGAGGCTGAATCCAAAGCAGCATTTTTTTAATTTTGCAGGTGTTTTAAATTCTCCAAGGAATAACTACATCGAAAATTATATTTTATTTTAATACAGCGTGAACATTAATTAATTAACAGAGGCGTGTGTATTTCATTAGGAAACAAAATCACAATTAAGAACAAAACCTCTACTTATTAGAAATATGTCATTTGCTAATTTTTTAAATAAAATAAAATCTTACTACAACACAAAACTCCTACTTAGGGATTAGATCACGACGAAATATTTTAAACGTTTTATTACCATATATTCTGAAATTCTAGGTTCTTCATTTATTATAAACAATCAATAAATTTGTTAAATTGAGTGTCGAACTTTTTCTTTTCTTCATAACAAGCTCAATAAGTAATAGTGTAACTAAAATATAATCATTTTTACATTGTTTTTACATTGCCAAGAAATGGAATAGAAAAAATGAGAAGCATTAACTGAAACCAAAAAAAAATGCAATATTTATATTTCGTTTTTACAGGAAGTTATTTATGTCGTTAGAAAATGTTGGCAGTATAACAGTAATGTCGACATATTCAACGAAACAAATGCGTTTACCAAAAATTTATTTTTTCTTGTGACTGCTATGATATTTTATGTATCGTGAAAAAATCAAGGTCGATAATCTTGTTTAACATCACAATAAAAATTGTCATGTGGAATATGATAATGTAAATATGAATTTTTTTAGCTTCGCAAAATATTTTCGTTGCAAATTTTGCAAGAGAATGCAGATATTTTCAAATTCATATTTCTATTTTGTATTTAAAAGTAAATACGTGGGTCATCTCGAAAGAAAATTTTATATTGTCAGCCCCAAATATATTTTTTGGCATAAAATAGGATATAGAGCTGCTATATAAGTAAATATACATTCACTTAAAAGGTTTTCTCAAAGTAAAAGTATTCCACTCACTATAACTTTATCCGAATTACTACCATAACATATGATGACTTTGATGGAGCCTGTAGTTGATTAACTTGATCACTATATCAGTTTCCCTTATATTCCATTACATTTTTTTATGCGAAATTGTAGAAGTGATTAGTTTGTTTACCCTTTTTGCATGGATCATTTTATTTCCTTCGTGTGCAAAGAAAATTATAAATTATTTTTTTCTTTTTGCTTGGCAACGTTCAAGGGTCGCAATTCATTCTTTCCATCATTATGTTGTTATTATTGTTGAAGTTGTTACTGACATCGTTCCGAATTATAAATTAGGGTATATTGTGATCGTTTCTTGGTTTCACTATGTTTACAGCTTAATTTGTGTTTTTATTTGCTTAAATACATCCTCTGTAGTTCGATGTTTTTTTGTTTTCTCTCACAAGCAGAGGACGTATGTATTGCTTTTGAGATAGAAGCGTTATTCTTTCACTTTTTTTTCACTTGAGCAAGTAAGTTCCATCTTTATTTAGTTTAGTTTTGTGTTAGGGTATCCTGGATTACGAATGAGTTATTGATACCATTTTAGTAGAATTATTTTGTGGCTTATCCTTACTGAATTTCGCTTTGATGATATTGATTGTCTGATTTACGGCATTCAGTTAGACAAGGAGTGTTGGAGACTCTTCTATAGTGAAGGTATGCATAGTTTGTGACTGTCTTCCAACAAGTTTTATAATTTTTCTAATTAACTTTCTTGATGTTATTTTAGAGTTGCTAGTGCTAGCATTTCTCTTAGATTTTCCATAGCGTTACTGACAGATCTTCAGTGATAGCTTTGCTGTTTGTGAGAGCTGAAGCTGAAGCTAACTTTCAACGTATAACCTCATTAAGAATAGAGGTTGTATTTTTCAAGTGGTCAACATACACTAAACCACTAGTACTTGCTAACTCAAGGTGTTCTTGCTCCTGGTGTTTATTCGAAGGATTCTCTACATCGTTTGCAGTTTATTATTATTTATTTATTATTTAAATTAACTGTTTAATAAAAGAATTATTTCTGTAACCTTTGTTTTTTCCTGTTTATTATCTTGTGTTGATTATACCTTGGGACGGCTGTTACTCAAATGTTGGGCTGAAACTCTGTATTACTCTCCGCAACTCTCAGAAATACAGGGTGTTGCCTATTAATTTAAACGAAGTGGCAAGCTATACTAATAACCGACATGACTGAGCAGCACTGACAAGCAGCATCATGAATCTACAACTTCCAGTGGATAATTCGACCAAGGGCAGATCTTCGTTTTCTTTTATATTTCGAAAATCTAAAAAGGATGTACTTATTTTGGCAACGAATAGTAACAGTTGACGAAACACCTTCCTTTAACTATGATAGAAACAAAAAATCAATCTAAGGAGTGGCATAAATCTGAAAAAGAATCTCTTTACAGGTTTAGTTTTATATTTTAGTGAAATAATAAATACTGTGTTTTGAGATTATTATTATAATATATATATATATATATATATATATATATATATATATATATATAAGAAGGAAGGTTTAACGACCGTACTAACTAGACATCACAGTACACAGTATAATAGGTATTTTGTACCTGTTATACATTTATTATTATTTTTAATTGTAGCTTGGTTCTCCTGAAGAAGCCACCAAGCAGTGGCGAAATATAGAGAGTCTAAAAAAAAGTATCAAGTCTTTCAGTTCACAGACCGAATTACCTACTAGTTCCTTGTTTATTATATATATATATATATATATATATATATATATATATATATATATTATTTAATAATAATTATAATTTTTGTGGACTACCTACCAAATAAAATTGTGGTACTCCATAGTCAGTGTAGAATTTTATTTAAAGCTTTGATCGAGGCCATTGCAATAAATTTTCATCAAAAGCCAACGTAAAAAGTTGCATAAGTAATCATCATCGCAACATACAACAACTTAATGCAAGACATATCGCGCTTTGTACTTGAGAAGTTCTATACAAATTCTGTTTAGAAGTAATTTCTCGAAGTTGAATTTGATGGAGCCTGTGGTTGATTAACTTAATCACTAAGTTTGATATATAACCCCTTTCCACATTAACTTTCGTAATTCTGTATACGCATTTCGACAACCAAGTTGTCATCATCAGCAGATAATCGCAAAGTGTTGCACCTGGTAAACCACGGCGAAAAATATCTGTACGAAAACAAACTCCGTACGCGATCTGTACCGTTGAGAACCAAAATGTACACTGTATATTCGTTTCACAAGATTTTTAAAATTGTTTTACTTAAACTAGGATGAATGACATTGAAAAAAAGGAACACGGACACGACCGATAAGTACCTGCATGTGATTTATTACAGTGTTCCTCTTTTTATATATCAACCTTAGTGATTAGGTAATTTCTCATTCACTGTATGTATTTGATCTGACACCCAGCGACTATCATCTGCCTCTGGGATTGTCAAGTGTGCAATTTCAGTGATGGAAAAGGAGCTGTAAATCAGTAGATAAAGCTTCGCGCTAGACAATTGTATGCAAATGAAAATTATGTAAAAAAATGAAACAAGTATAACACAATTTCCAAAACTTTGGGAACATTCCTCGTATGTATTTAACTTGATGCATCTAATAAATATGTAAATTTGGCCATTGGTTAACAAAGAGCAGACTTCTTTGCTTTTTACTCTTACGTGCATAAAGAGATGATGAACTTATGTGAGGAATCAGTTCTTGTGTATGGAAGCAATAATTACGTTTAGATAGTGGATTATGCATAAACTGAAATATAGATCCATTTAATTTTTTCCGTAATTCGTATTACTTTATATGCGAGTCTTGTATACATTGTAGAGAAAGAGAAATGTTCAAACATTTTTGGTATCGCAAACTTTGATGTTACATAGTTATTGAATTTCAAGGTCCATCGACCTTCCTCAAATATCGCTGCTATATTTATGTCTAAACAGCGTTGAACGTATTTCCACGTTGGAAACGCTGCTATTTTTACTCGTTCACTTGAAATGCGACATTTTTAAATTTAGACGCGTTGGATGCGAGGCCGTAGTGATTTAGTGCGTTTTCGCCCACTAATGACGTAATTTATGACGTTATCCCTGCAACATAATGACTTCTATTTTAAATATACAGACGCCAGCGGGAACGATACGGAAGGGGTGAACGGAAAAAAAGATTTCCTACTTGGCGGTAGTTTCTTAAATTAAAGCTGCCCTTGATTTATGTAGATAACCTTGTGTTAGGGGAGGAAACGGCACCTGAGAGAATCAATAAATACGGAAAAGTAAACAATACTGTATATTTTATAACACAGAAGTCTTTTTTGTTGTGAATAATTTTCAACAAAATTCTTTTATCTTTTGAAAAATCATAATAGATATTAGAAGTTTAAAAAATATCACGACGGAGCTCTTGATAAAATTAAGTGATAAAAAATAATCATCCCGGTGATGGTATTAGTGTTTTTACCAATTCTGTGAGGTTAGTTGATGCATTTGCTGATAAATTTTCCGGTGTTTGTTTAGAGATTAACCAGTTTATCATGAACAATACAGCGATTGGCCGTCCTTTATGTTTATACGAGTATCTGAAAGTGATTTACTACAAAAGGAAAACCGCCAAGTTTTTTATTCAAAATTGTTGATGTTTTTAGAACTCATTAATTGTATTTATTAATTTCTTTAAGAAGATTTGCCGCGTACACAAAAAATGCAACAAAACACTTTTAATGAACTATCGAACAATTTTTATTTTGTAAAATTTACCGAAAGTTTATGAGCAAGTTCTACATGAAACCATTCGATAATTCCTTTCGTTGAATAAACACGGACTTATTAACAATCGTTCAACAACAACAAATCTTCACCACTTTCCAGCATGTGAGTGCAATATTGACGTGTCAGTGAAATACTGTCTTCTGTAATAAACTCTTATATGTCTGTTGAGAGATTCGTTTCCAAATATAGGCGACGAATCCTAGTTACCCCTCATAGTTCAATAAATATATTAATTATTTAAAGCTCAGAAGTATTACTTAGTAAGTAGAGGAAAACTAAGCCACTGTTGTGAGTTGAGACGTGTATGCCTAGTTAATTTAGTACATTGCGTCAGCTTGAAGAGAACCGTTATGGAATTTATTATATTGCTACTTTCGTGTATGGTGTAATGTCAGATGTAAGAGTACTATAACTATTAAAAAATGTAATGTAAGTTCGTAAGAGAATTTCTAGACTTAAAGTGCGATAGCGCAAAAATAATATGCACTGTCTGCAATAAATCCTCTCTCCGGACAAATTCGCGTATAGAAAACACATTAAAACTGCACAATATAAATATGCAAAACTATCGTAAACGCTTATACAAAGAGTACTAGGAAAGTTTTGCAATATGACGCAACAATGAATTGTAGGAAGCTGCTTGTTGCTGCATGATGAGTCATGTTCATACGTGCATAGTAGCCGCAGCGCCAGGTCGATGGGCTCACTTATTCATTAGCAGTGAGAGTGTAAAGTGCTTGCGATGGCATCGTGGTCACGAAATGAAATAAGGGCAGTTTTGCGTTATAATTTTGTGCGTGGTTTAAACATAGACCAGTGCTTCGAAGATATGACTCTAGCACTAAGTGATATTTGTCTGCATCGCATAACGATATTCAGGTGGCATAGAGAATTCCAAATGGGAAATTTAACTGTGGAGGATGCTGAGAGGCCGAGAAGGCCACGAACGTCAGTTACGGAGGAAAACTTTACTACTGTGAGGAAAATGCTTGGCGAGGACAGGCGAGTGGCCTATCAACAGATAGAGGGTATTTCAGGCTTAAATGCACCAGCAATTCATTCGAGTCTGCATGATCATTTGCACGTAAAGAAACTTTGTTCTCTCTGGGCGCTGCATCAACTGACTGAAGAGCAGATGACACAACGTGTGACTTGTTGTCGAGAGATGCTAAAAAAGTTTAATAAGGATCAATCTCGGTATGTGAACAACATCGTGACAGGCGACGAGACTTGGCTGTTCTATTACGATGGGCCGGCCAAAGCTCAAAATAAAGTTTGGGTCATTCATGATGAGGACACATCCGTAGTTGTCAGAAAATCCCGATCTGTAAAGAAGAAAAAGATAGCTGTATTTTTCAAATCGAGTGGAATTGTGGAACGCGTCGTTTTGAACACACAGAAGACAGTCACAGCTAAGTGGCGCGGCTAAAGTCAAGAATGGTCACCTGGTTCCTCCATCACGATAATGCTCCAGCTTCTCCAGATCTCTTACATAACTTCGAAGATTATTTTAGCTAAGCAAATGTTATATCACTATATGGAACGGTCGTTTTCTTTGTACAAGGTCGTTTTTTCAGCAGGACGCTCATCGCTGAATGAAATGCTATTGTTCATTGAGATTGATGTTTCACAGAAGAGTAAATGTCTCGCAGCGGTACGTTAATGTACAAATATTTTTCATGAGATTTAAAGCAAAGTTCCAATTACATTAATTTTCTACCAATATTTACTATAATGCAGATGGCTACGGCAAGCCGCCTGGTTTGGCAGCTGTATTAGTATTAGCTGACTGAATTAGTAATCTAAGGTTGAAAGCAAATTTTCTGGCTATGTGAGGCTAAACGTGTCACTTTTTTAATAAGACAACTTTTAATAAACCCAAATTGTATATCTGCCGACGTTTCGTACCCATCTGTATGGGACATCTTCAGGGCTCAACTACTGAACTGAAGCAGTTTCAGTGCAGTAGTTGAACCCTGAAGAACTCCATTGGAAATGCACACGTAAATATAAGCACGTTATATTTTGGCTTTACTCTTAATGGAATCATTACATCTCACTTTTTACGTTTTGTGTTATCCTATATACGAAGATGGTTCGGTAACTACGTGGCCTAACACAGAATTGGCGTGAAATTGGTCGAATCTTTATTATTCTGTAGAACCATCTTTTATTGGCTTAAATAAGATAGTAGAGAGTGATTTGTCAATTGGTATGTGTTTAACAGTGTGCCAAAATGAACATCTCATGCGACTTTGTAAGCAATGGAAAAAATTGAGCATGATAGGGATAAAGTACTTTCACTTGAAAAGCTTAACACCATCTGAAATCAAAGCTGCCTTGAATTCAATATTATTAAGGTCTGCTCCTTCCTTCTCAGTAGTTAAAAACGGTTTCCGAATTTAAACAAGTTCATGTGAGCACGAAGGAATAGAATAGCTATTTTGAGGAATTGGATTCACGAACTTGAAATGAAGGCAGTGCTACTTTTGAATATCATTGGAATAGATGTGTTGAGCGAGTAGGAAACTATATTGGTAAACAAAATATCTTCTTGTCCAAAAAACATGCGTCTTACATAAGTCGAAGTAAATAAACTAGTTATGAAGGTCACATTTTATTATAAAAAAAGTCAGACTAATTACAACTATTTTGGGCTAATTATGTACATCTAGTATGTCGTATATGGTTCTCTATCATATTCTTTATAAAGATTATTCCAAAAATCCATAGCTTGCTTTCTAGGATTTTTCAATATCTTCAACTTTCTGTTCACATCTATGTAATTGATGTTACCTCTTTCGTCCAGAGCGGTTGGCCAAGCTATGTTTTGAATTTCTTGATCCTTCTGTGGGGTGGGATTTCTGAAGATTAAAGATGATGGTATTTTATTAAAACAGTATGTGGTATCTTACCCCGTCTTAACGAAGTTGGTTATTAATTTGACAAACATTTTCCTAACGTTCATATCTTCTCTGTTAGAAGTTCTTTGGCCTTCATTTTTGAAGATGTACCAAAGTTCTTCAGAGTGTGCTACACCTAAAATTATATAAATAAATCTAAAAATTTTTCCAAAATTTGGAAAATAATATTAACGTGTTTGCAAGCAACTTGAATCAAATTCAGAAGTCTAAAACTAACAGATATAAATACAGCTAATATAATTTTTTAACACAATGGACAAAACAAGTATTAAGAATAAATATATTATTAAATCATTTAATTTGAATAATATTAACTTTATTTTTGTAACTAACTCATTTGGCGAAACACAAAATAAAAATATCTAGTAGCACGTTGCCACGTATACAAGGTAAAAAATGAAATATACAAAATTAGAGTATAATATACCCAAGAGAGGTTTACTACCCCTCCCAAACCTACTTGTGGCCGTGTTCGAGAATTCCATCCGGCATTGGTATACAGGGATGATTCAAAACTAATAGAGATGGTATATGGATGCCACGATATTTTAGAATTCTCAAACACTGTCTAATACCGGAGACGGGTCACATTTTGGCCAAAACGAGCTATTATTCAATCGCAGGTAGAAAAGGAGGGTATAGGCGAGAATAACAATACATACACAAAAGAAAGACACCAAACATTTACAAGCAAACTGTGTAATTACGCTAAAATAAAAAAGGGTGTATTTATATTAGCGAGATACGAAATCTAGTAGCAATACTTGGGCTAACCAAGTTATTTTCTATACAAAATAAACTTCGCATAAATTTTTTTCCCCAAATATATTAATATATGGTTCACAGAAATTAGTTACAATAGCTGTCAATTAAAAAAAATATATTACTCAAAATTAACAACCTGTGTAGGATTTAAAATGAGCCTTACTAAAATTACGGACTATGTAATATGGAATGTTAAAACCAAAAGAAGACTATTTTACAGGGAATCGTTACGTTAACATTACTGGATGTTTTTTATTGGAATTATTACGATGAAATTATTAATGTTGAACTAAGAAAAAACTGTTATATCGAATTATTACGTCAAAATTGCTGAACGTTTTTTATTGAATTATTACGGAAAAATCATTAATGTTGAAACAAGAAAGAAACTATATTATATTGAATTGTTACTTTAAAATTATTGAAAGTTTTTTATTGAATTATTGCGATGAAATTATTAGTGTTGGAACAAGAAAAAACTAACAATTGAATTGTGTTCAGATTACTGAAGGTTTTCCGTTTAATTCAAAAATAGTTGCTGGACAAGAAAGCATCCGATACGCAAAAGTAAAAGCGATAAATTTTTTCGCAAGCCAGATGGTTAATTAAATATCGGATTTAATGTTAGTACTTGGGATACGCTGAACGAAACAAATTCTGACGGTTCGACCTTTTGTACGGAGCTGTCGGAAGGTGTTTCGACGGCGACGTCCTTCTAAGGTTTCGTCACGAAATAGTCCATTGTTTCAGGAACTAATCTCTTCGGGTAACACAAAAAACACCTAACAGCCAGAGAAAGATAGACGGCGGGAGTTAGTATTTGAATATAGGGCAAGTGAAGAGAAAAAAACTCTTACCTTGTGGTGCCTTCATTTTGTTACCCTTTAAAAACTCGATAGAAAAAGCGTGCAACAATTCATTCCTTCCGGAGTAAGGAAGGACACTCTAAATGAAAAATAATCCGTGTTGTAGTACACTCACGAATTAGGTTTATAAACAAGTGTTATGTACGCCGAAATCTTTAGCCAATATTCGAAGGAAAAAAAGTAAAAAAAAATTAAATATAAAAAGAAAGACGTACCAAAAGAGCATGCAGATACATGGAATTAAAATTCGCATAGGCGGTACGCTCAGAAATATGGCTGTTTTAGTGAAGGTGTTACAAGCATATAACAACGTTTTACTAATAATAGTAAAACAGTAAAAACACTTGAAGTCCATAGAATCAAGAAAACCTAATGTATAATTTACATTTTCTAAAAGGATTGATTTGTCTCACGTATACATCTCTTCTTTATAAACACGTTTATGATTTTGTTTTATTAATTTACATGCGAAAGTATAATTATTTTGTTTAAATGTTTATACTAATAAGCTTCTTAAAGTAAAGGTACTTTGTTTTCAAATATTTATAATATTTTTGTTTCAGAAAAAGTTATTACCGTTAACTTGTCTGGCTTGGTTATTGAAAAAACTGCCCAAATCTCCTTGATAGGAAAATTGATATAGGTAAGTCGGCGCCTTTTTAGCTCTTAAACGAACTTCTTCTATTATTCCTTTTAAAAACTCATTGTCACTAATAAACTAAAACATTTAATCTATGAACTCTCCGTTATATCAAATATCCGATAATATTACTGACATTCAATATTTGCGTTTTATTAGCGATCGTCAAAGGATCCAGTTGAAAATAATATTTTTTTATTTTCTCCCCAACTTCTACTTCATCAGGATGCAGGGGTGGTATATTCATGTCGGCCGGTACAAGTCTCGGCGGCATTTCATAACTTATAAACAAGGGTCGCAAAAAATCTAAAACTATTCAATACGACGATTCTAAAATTAGAGTTTTTTCACTATACATGAATTCCTTACTATATTGAAATACAGCTCCTTCCAACGAATTGAATCCGCTAAGAAAAGGTACACTTGTCAGTGAAGTAGAACGTAATAATTCTCTAGGACCAGCGCTTATAATAGCGTCAGGGTGTTTGGGTTCTATCGTCGGCGAAAATGCAAGACCGTTTAGTGGATCTACACTATCCTATAATTTAAAGAAAAAACATATATTTGGTATATTGATTTTAGCATTTAGCACTCACTAGCAACATAGCACTTCTTTCTGCAAAGTGCAGCCATCTATAATCTAACTTTCTTAATCTTTCGACTAATGTTTTTGTGTCTCTTTCTATAACTCCAGCTGTTGTAGCTACAGCATAAGTTACCGCTAGAGGATTTCTGCTGAATGCCCAAGGACACAGTGCACTTCCGCTAAAGGACATTGCTCTATGAAACAATCCCTTCGCTTGGGGTGTTAACATTAGGTAACTGATGGAGGCCGCACCAGCGCTTTCACCAAAAAGCGTAACAGAATTTGGATTGCCACCGAAGTCTATTATGTTTTTTCGAATCCATCGCAAAGCTTCAATTTGATCTTTAAGACCGTAATTTCCCGGTGAGGCCATATCTTTTGTACTCAAAAATCCTATAATTGAACACTCTGAGGTTAGCTGTCTACCTAGTAAATATGTTAGGTTTTACCAAAGACGCCAACTCTATAATTAAAACTAACGACGACTACGTCCTGTTCTAAAAGATAGTCCGGTCCATATATGCTTTGGTTAGTCTGACCGAATTTGAATCCACCTCCATATATAAACGCCATAACTGGTAATAATGTAGAATCATTATGTATCTGTGGATTCTACAATGCATATTTAACAAAGCATTTTAACGTTTTTTTACTTAAGCGAGATTTACCTTTGTGGTAAAAACATTGATGTATAGACAATCTTCTGAGCCAATATAAACAATTTTTTCTGTATCTTGTGTACATGTTGGTGCATCTTCTGTGGTACTTAAAACACCAGACCATTTATCATTAGGTATAGGGTTCTGAAATGTTATAAAAATGAGTATTCCCTTAGTTAAATCTGAAAATATTCAAGTAATAACATCGAATAAATTCGTTTATCAACTTACCGCAAATCTTAAATCCCCTAGAGGTGGTTTCGCATAAGGTATTCCCAAGTACGCATAATAGGGTATATGTTTCTCTTCTGTATACATTTTTTTACCTTGTATTGTTCCATCTTGAAGTCGTACTTGTAAATTTGAATTCTAAAATTTCAAACAATCTTTCTTATTTATAATAGTAATAAATACAAATCCGTAAATCATGCACCGTGGAAAACAAATAAAATTATGGTGTTGGTTTACATTAGCAAGTGGTCTTACAGGTCAAAAATAAATGAGAAAAATTGATCGAAATACAACTGAATAATTTATTTCTGATAGAACCAGTATATTATTAGTGTTATGTACATAATACGTGTTAGTATTATTTATTTACATACATACAGTGTGCTACCGAAAACAAACCAACTAGATTTTTTGACTTTTTAATGAATTTATCTAAAAAAAGCTCAAATGAAACATTTGATTAACTATTTGCACTTGAGTTACGTCATCCCTTAAGTGAAAGTGATTTTCATTCCCATAATTTAGAATGGGAATGGAGGTTAAACGGTTCGTTTTTCGCAAGTTATGACGGGTTTTTTTTTTATTAGAAATTCCAGCCAATTAAAATTAGTATTATCAAGAATTGAGAGAGATTAGATCGTTAGATGATTGTTGCTTATGTAATGCGTTTATAGGAAGCAAAGCAAGCAAATCCATACAATTGAATAGCAATATAAATAAGATTACGATGGTGTTTAAACGTCAGTAGAAATGTCACAGTAAATGCATTTTTAGTTTGAGGTCTTCGACAAAAACATTTTTTTCCACCTCCTTTTTTTTTAAAGTAATATTAACGTTTCCCAAAAATAACGCTGTAGTTTCTTTCTTTGCAAAATGGTATAGTCCATTGCAGAACGAGTTGAGTTGGTTGCATTATTTTTTTAAAACAATAATCTGCTAAGGATATCGCACGTTTATTCAAAAAACCGCGTGAAAAAGAAAACATGTTAATCACTGGTATGTATTGGAATTAATTGAAAAATATTTCATGAAGGCTGCACTCAAACTCAACAAAAACTAAATTTGTGGGCAGGTGTTAATGGTGATCGTATTATTGAACATTTTTTTATCTGGAACTTTAAATAGAAAAAAGTACGTAGAGTTGCTGGAAAACATAGTTAATCTAATGCAGACAGATATCATCCAGAACGATAATCAATATTTTGAAGATCATTTGATAGTTTAACAAGTTGGTGCGCCCCCTCACTTTGCAATACAAGTAAGAAGCTTTAGATGTAAAATTTTCCGGTCGATAGATTGGAAGGAGAGGCACTACTGAATAGTCGCCCAAATAATCAGATATTTCATCCCGTAATTTCTTTTTATGGGGTTATTTAAAGGGTAAAATTTATGCAATCCAACAAAATTCTATATAAGAATTACGACAACGTATTACAAACAAACGCAGTCAAGTTACTTCTGAAATGCTACAAAATGTCTGTCGAGATTTTTAACAGTGCCTTTACTATTGTGAGGAAGTTGGTGGTGGATGTTGTCAATCCGTTATCAAATAAATTATGTTTTTAATTATAAATTATTAAAATAGTATTATTAAAAAACTATTGGTTCGAATTTCAAAAATAAAAACCCGTTATAATAACAAAATTAAAGATTCCAAAAAATGTGCCATATTCATTTAAAATTATTGCAGCCACTTAAGGGTTGATCAAAAATTCACGTGTACAAGCATTTTTTTGTAAATTCATTAAACAGTCAAAAAATATAGTTGGACTATTTTCGATGTCCCGCTCTCTATGTTAGTTATGTAAGCGCAGGAATTTATTTAAGAGTTAGGGACACGCATGGCTTGCGTTCTCCTTGTAATTTAATGCACTCACGTAAGCATTTAGTGCATCTTTTATGTTTAATAATCGGATTATATGTCAAGGTGGATGTAATTTAAAAATAAATAAATTAATAAAAAATATTATTTTTACTAATATGTAGAATGAAAACTTTCAATTACGATAATGGCATTGGATACGCCACTTTTATTCTTTACTTCAACAAATGCTATTGACATAAATGTGCATATTAATTTTATATGAGTTCAAGGTGCATACGTAATAAATACTTTAGATGTCGATGCTTTCATTTTATCTTGCAAATGTGCAATTGTCGATTCTACAGTAAATCTGTACTTATAACTGTACACAATATTAATAAAAAATCTATGTACATATATTACCGCTATACAGAGATTTGTAGAACCTATACATTACTATTTACTTTATGTGCAAAAATAGTTCTTTTTTAGTTAATAAATTATGCTTTATAAAATGAAAAAATTACGAAAGGATCTAATTTCCTTACGTGTATGTATCGGAAAGATATATGTATGCATCCTCTTCAGACATTTGTAAATAATAGTGCCTATTAAAAGGTCAATAAATTACTGTAGGTACCTGCATTTTTATATTGTATGACGTGTTCTACAGCGCGGCATGCTATGAGAGGAAATGCAAGAAAATTTACCTAAGCATGATAAGACAATTGTGCGTTGCCTAGTAACGTTAATTAGTCATAACATTTTTCTACTTATGTATCTAATTTGGCTTCCGGATTTAGCCCCGTTCAACGTCTTTTTATTTAGAACTTTGAGAAAGCGCCTTAGAAAACATTTAGAAAGCAATAACCAATTGAAAGAGGGTACGTAGACTTCCGCGGTCGTGGTCCTTACTATCTGCTTCTGGGTTTCCGGGCTGGAACCGCGTCACTTGTATATCTGCCGACGTTTCGTACCCATTTGTATGGGACATCTTCAGGGCTGAACTACTGCACCGAAACTCAGTTTCAGGGTACGAAACGTCGGCAGATTTACAAGTGACGCGGTTCCAGCCCAGAAACCCAGAAGCAGAATTGAAAGAAGGGATTGATGCCTATTTTGAAAACCAACGAAAATATTTCTTCTGTTGAAATAAAGTCGCTGTAGAATAGGTAGCGCAAATGCATTGAAATTATTAAAACGTTGTAGATCCTTTGTTTCATTGTTAGGCAAGAAACATTTCTAGTTCCCTTCGTACTTTTTGTTTAAATTACTTTGTTAAAGAAATAAAACAAAGTTTTCATGCACATTTTATTGAGAATTGCTACGCAAATGCAAGCTTTACTTTTTTATAACATTCTCACACACATCGGCAGATATTTCACTTATTTCATTTCAAGTATTTCGTTTAAGCTGCTATAGAGTTTATGGTTTATTATCATAGTGTCCTGTTCGTTAGATATTATCATGAAAGGTAATCTTGGACTGTTAAATTTGACAACAGTGCAGATCAATCGGCAATACTGTTTCTGAAAATAATTGGTTCTGGAAAGAGTTGATTAAGTAATTACGTTAACCCTTGTAAACGATATGACACCGACCTATTGAAACTACGTGTTGAGTAAACTCAAAACCCAAAGTAAACCCATCTTAAAAGTATAGTTCAGTAACTTTTCCAAATCAAATAGTACCCTACACTGTCACTTTTTCATGACGTAAAGGTGAACTGACTGTTTTGTTTATTAACATACCCGTTTAAATTAAAATGTACTTGATCACTCATTTTTATAAAAGTCAGAATTATGTTTAATAATTTGTCGCATCATATTGGCGTATATCCAGCGGCGTGCGTTGTCTTGCGAAAGGGGCTGTTGTGTCAACTATATCTTGAATTCACCAGAAAGCATTTGAAGTAAGTTCAAGTTCCCGAGATCGGTGCCGAATTGATATTGAAGGGTTAAAGTAGTGTTGGCATACTATTCTGACAAAAAGTTTCCCCTATTTATCATATGATCAACGTAATCGACAACTGATTTTGACCAAATAATTTAACCTCTAAAACATGTTGATTAATAATTATTGGGTCATGGTAACTTTACCACGATTACAATTCACGAATGACAAATATAAAATGTCATCATTGCGGTATATTAAAAATAATTTTCTAGAGATTTGAAAAATTATTTAATGATAAATTTATTTCTATCGTAATGATTTTATAGTATGAATGTGGTCATATATAAAAATTAGTATACAAAATGCTAGAAAAGACTAGGTAGAATAATAGCTAATCGTATCTATATGAATGAGAAAGCTCTTGGCAGCACAAAAACATGAGAAATTTGGAAAGTTTAGAAGGAATAGAATCACAAACAATATTAAAAGTGTAACAAAGCTAGATGGTAATGTAAGCAAGACATTTTCCACAAATGGGAGGTTACTTATAGTTGTAATAAACAAACAATGTGAACAAGGAATCGGAAGGGATGCAAGTGGGATACAAAAAACTAGACTAACTAAAAACTAATATAAAAAAACTGACACAAAGCAAGCTCATAGATTTGAAATTAGAACATGAGAAAATAACAAAAGAAAAGCAACTAAATATCTGAGAGTTTTAATAGAAAACTATATATTGCTTACAGTATAAATAGTTGTTTATATAACTTACTAATTCATTAGGACTCATAAATCGCAGTGAATTACCAAAATTTAAAAACTGCACTAATACTAAATACAAGATCTGTGGCAGCATGGTGTTATAACTGATTTAACTTAGATACTGCATAAATACGTGCTTTTCGCACGAAGAACCTTCGTATACAAATCCTTGAAGTAACGACGCCTGTTAACTATTCCTATTACTCGTTACAATTAAATGAGTTAAGTGCTCTGAAATTATTAAAAAATAATATTTACATATGTGTACAGAAAAATATATTCTAATACTTGTGACGTCTTTCATTTGCAATAAAACGTGAAAAGTATTGTTTTATTTTTATGTAAATTAATTTAAATAGTGCACGATCATGAAAATAATTTGTTTTGTACGTGCTTTTACAATTTAAATCCGTGTTGAAAGTATTTGAAATATAAGAATGATTCAATAGTGACTAAAACCATATATTGAGTTAATACTAGAATGTCTTTTTTAGTTACAAAAGAAATCCACGAGATTTTTAAATAAAATAATTTACAATTAAACTTCTTTGGAATCACTTGTCGAAACTAGTAGAAATCTGGTCGTCTGGCAAGGTAAAAAGTTGCTAAAATTCAGTAACTTAATCAACGGTAACATTCGGAAATCGTTGGAGACAAGATCTAGACTATATGGTGGATGAGTAACCATTTGGCTTGCATAGTATATACGTGTTAAAATAGTATTGTTTTGGCGGCTGTGTTGTGAGTTGCATTATCATGGTATCGGAAATTCCATGAAATTAGACCTTGATCGATCACTATACGATTTCTTGAAGATTTAAGGAAGGCACACTTCTGTATACAAATCGGCATCTACAGTTTGACGATCTTCAAGAGAAATTATTGCAACTGCACCACTGTACTTGCAGAAAATTACCCTTTTATTATGAATTATTTTTGTCATACGAAAACCGTATATGAAGCTTGCCGAACCAGTTCTTCTGTTTTTTCAGTAACTCTACAGCATTCGTGTTCTAGAAACTGGATTTGTGTCGTCTCTTGGCAACTATTAGTTCATTCAGCGCGTGCTCACAATCTCATACAAGTCTTAAATTTATCCGTACCAAATTTGGTACTTTTAATATTACTTGACAGTCGTAGAAAATAAACACCGTTTGATTTGTTCCATTCTGTCGATTGTGTTCTTCAGCACAATGATATACATACACAATGATGTACCATAGTATAAATGCCGTAGTATTTACTAAGGTTCATCTATCATCTCCGTAATTTTCGGCTTCCACTCTTTGTTCCGTGTACCAGATAGATTTTTTCTTTATAGGTGAACATTTTTTCCATTTGTCCCTGTCCGGTGATACATAAAACTCTTTTTAATGGTCATGAATAGCAAAGAAATCTTCTAAACAAATAGTGTAGTAACAATAACATAAATAACGTAAGTGTAAATATTAACAAATGTTAATAAAAATGATTTTATAATATTTAATTATCCCTTTTATTAACAGAATATTATGACGGAGAAGATCTGGGTATTATATTTGATAAAATCAAAAACGTAAACCTCATTAATATTTGTGTCCTTCTAGATACGTATTTGGGCAACTAAGTTGTAATTTTCAGTAGTAATTACATAGTGTTGATCAGTATTATGTAGTCCACAGTTCACAGTATTTATGTGGACGGCTAATAGAGTATTTCGTTTTTTTTATATATAATTTTATTGCGTGTCCATGTTCAACACTGTGTTTAATTAATATTGAAAAAGATGACAACTTTATTGTTGAAATATATATCTAGTAGGTTTTATTTTCCTTTTTGATTATTCAGTTACACACAGCCTCCAACGTAATTTGCATAATATTTAACGCTCTTCATCGAACATATCAGTTACATTTCCAGTTCAGGTTCACTTTCTTTGGGTTTCATTACTCAGTGCTGTAGAATATTTTTTAATACCTTAACATTAAAAAATCTTTATTATTCTTTGTATGTTGCAAATTAGAATTCGCTTGGGTAGTATGGTGTCCCCATTACACATATCAACAGTTTTTAGTAGAAAGGGCCCAGAAAAGGTTTCTAAAATGTCTAAAGCGCGAAGTTGACTAATCTACGAGGATAGTTTGACAAGTAGTGAGAATGACACATAGGTGGCGCTCTAATTGGTAAAACAAATGCATTGTAATTTAGGTTGGCTGTTTATATGTTTACATTCCGATATTCAGATAAATCGATTGATTAGTTTATTTTTGACAGCTGATTGAAAAAGAAGCAACACGTCATTTTGTTAAAATGGAAAAAGCAGAGTATCGTGCGGTGATTAAATACTTTGTAATTAAAGGTATGAAAGCTACCGAAATAAACGATGAGTTACGGGGTACATTAGGTGAATCTGCTCTATCATCCGCCACAATAAGTAGATGGGTTAATGAATTTAAACGTGGTAGAACAAGCTGTGTTGATGAAGCGCGCTCTGGTGCACCCAAAATCGTGACTTCTAAAAAAATGAATATAAAATCCATAATATTATTACGCAAGATCGACGACTCAAAGTGAGAGAGAGATAGCAGAAATGGTAAACATTTCAACAGAACGCGTACACCACATTTTAATGATAGAATTGGGCCTTTCCAAGCTTTCGGCAAGATGGGTGCCGCGATCGCTTACGACTGATCAAAAGTTCACTCGTTTGCGCATTTCCAATGAGTGTTTGGACCTTTCAAAGCGGAATCCGGTTGATTTTTGTAAGCGATTTGTTACTTGCGATGAAACTTGGATACACTACAGTACACCCGAAACTAAACAACAGTCGAAACAATGGTTAGAACGTGGTTCTGCACCTCCAAAGAAAGCGAAAACCACTTTATCGGCAAACAAGGTGATGGTATCATTTTTTTGGGATTCAAAGGGCATTTTGCTCATTGATTACCTTCAGAAAGGTGCCACAATAAACGGTCAATATTATGCAGAACTTTTACAAAAATTAAATCTTGAGATTCGTGCTAAACGGCCAGGAATGACAAAGAAAAAGATTCTGTTTCACCAAGACAACGCTCCCTCGCATACCAGAATAGTTGTCCAATTAGTACCGCATGCGCCTTATTCGCCGGATCTAACCCCTTCCGACTTCCACCTTTTTCCAAAATTGAAAACGGCACTAGGTGGAAAGAAATTTTCGTCTAACGACGAGCTTATCATCTTCGTAAATGAGTATTTTGCAAGCCTTTCGGAATCGCATTTTAGAGATGGCATAAGACCATTGGAGCACCGTTGGAATAAATGTATTGCTCTTTTAGGAGAATATATTGAAAAATAAAAATTATTTTGTATTTAAAAAATTCGTTTTTCTTTTCCATTCCCACTACTTGTCAAACTACCCTCGTATTTACTTGATTTACACCGGTTTGACTCTTTAAATAACAGGAGAAATATCGCCAGTGGAAAACTTTTAATCAAACTTATTTGTAATAAAATGTATTTTATAGTCCTTCTCTCCTACGTCAACTTCTTGGTCTGGAGAAGTGAAATTCGTTCATCAGATACGTTTTCGTAGTTTGAGGAAAGAATAAATATGCTTCATGAACCTCCAATTACGTGTGTTATAATACTAATAGTTTATTCCTGGATCCATTCATATGACGACATTGATTTATTTAATTTTAATAAGCTACGATCTTGTTCTTACTTTATTTATTTTTATTATCTGTAATTGAATTACAATATTTAATTTTTTTTTATTTGTGTAATTGGAATATCTGTTGCACAATAAACTTTATTATTATCATACAGAATATCTCGTACTATTTACAACATTCTAATTGTACCGAAAAAGTATTATGTATATGTGTCATCCAGATAGTAAAGGACGTTTCAAATTGAAACGCCACACGGACTTTTCAACACCGACGGCATTAGATGAATGACCTACCTCATTCAATTACTCTAGCTATCAGCTAAATAACGAGTCGCTGCGAGTCTTCGTTTGTAACCTGTGCATCTTTGACATGTGTGAGTTAAATCAGTAATCCCATCAAGTGCGACGTTCGTACTGTATCTCGTTTTTCGAATACAAAAAGTTCGTCTTATTAAAATTCATAAGTAAATTGCAAAACTTTTTGGTAATGTTAGGAAAAAATTTCTTGTCAATATGGTGAGTAGGTCGTACTTAATAGTGGATGCTCGGACGTTCACGATATGGAGCGATCAGGTTGACTTAATGCTGTCTCTGCTTCATTAAAACTTCAAAAATTACGTAGACTACAAGCAAATGTTTGCTGAAAGGCTTCCCGAATTTTATCGGATTTTCTTTCGTTATGAGCAAGAAGGAGAGGAATTTTTGGACTACATTATTATTGATAACGTGACATGGGTTTTGCATCAAATATCAGAAACAAAGCGCTAGTAGATGGAATGGACAGGCTATCCTTCTGGCCGATCTTATGTCAAAACTAATAACATTAAATGCAGAAGTCTTCTGTGAGGACGTCAGCTGGCGTGTGGCATTATTTGGTCCATCAATATACGGTAAAGCGAATAGTTTAAGAGCTTCGTAAATTTAACTTCAAAGCATTCAAAAGGCCTCGAAGGAATACTAAAGGAGTTCTACTTTCTATAATAATTACATCTCAAACCATCAATACTTTAGTATGCGTAGTCTCACGTTCTATGGAAAAATTAAAAAACTCTCTATTCTCTTCGACTTCGGACTCGTTTACAACCATCATGTCGTATAAAAAATGAGATTCGTCTAAGAAAATGATATTGCTACACCCTCCATCTTATTTCGCCCGTGCATTACACCAGTCTAATCTAAGGACACGATGTGAAACAGTATTAATCTTGTATGGCTATATATGGCTATAATATGACTATACATGGAATGAAGTGTCACTCTCTGGCCTATCTTTGCCAAGAAAACATTTCACACAGACCTTGAGGTACCATGCCAATCCCTATGAATAAGCATTCTTAGTCTCCTATCTTGCCATTCAGTAATTCTTCTAGACCTCTTCAGAATCTCTTTTACCTACAATGTTGCTTATCGTTTTGAGACCAATCACTCCAACGAAGAATAATTGTACCAATATTTCTTTGCATTCACTCTGAGATTTGACGAAATGCAGTACCCGGCTCATATAGTCATACGGTCTCTTAGCTGGCCATAATTTGATTGGCTTCGAACTAATTCACAACTATAAACTGTTACAATCGAATTAAATAACCAAACTGAACTGATCTCAAATAAAGAAAAGACAGTTGTTAAAGTTTAATGCTTTTTGGCTACTTTTTTCTATCATTATTATTCCCAGCACAGTAAGCATTTGTATAAAATTTGCTTTAAATATATATATACCTTTACTACTAATTCGTTTTTTCTCACATGATATATACTTATAGATATCATAGTAAGTGTAAAACATATTTTGTTTCATTGTCTCAACTAATAAACTCTGAGAGAAAAACGTTCTTTACTTTCTGAATTAGAATTAACACGTTTTAGACTAGATGTTTGAAACCGTAAAATACTAAAAGAATTGCGTACGAGTAAAGTTAACATGTCGATTAAATTGCAAAAGGACAATCGAATTACTCGTTTGCGCAGAACAAGGATGTAACGAAAAGAATACAGAAGTCTACAAATGTCATCGAAACAATAGATAGCACTGCAAGAGTACGTAATCTCAGATGTCCATCTATGTGTATTTATTCGTTAGGATTGTGAACCCTCTCTATATATCCGTGGGGAAACGAAGATGTGTAGAGCCTTGCTCTTACATATGCGCTCACTCCAAAGGACCCGTCCTTGTATTCTAAGGGACCAGATAACAATTTTATGTGGCTTTGACTCGTGTCAAAGTCGCCGAAAGGGACAGCACTAGACAAATCGAAAAACTTTTTCAACTTGTCCGATTTTATTTCGACGATGTGATGTTGTGACAGTACCTAAAACTGTAATGCTGTGCTGAGATCCGTCTTGAGCTTTGGTTCTCCTTTTTCATCTTGTGCAGAGAATGAGAGGATTTTCTGGTATTTTCTATCAGCAATATTTTTCAGTCTAATTCATCTCCTTTTTTGTTTTTTTATTTTAAACAAGTTCGTGAAACGTAGACGATTGCGGATTTAGGTTAAGAAAGATTAATTGCTTTTAACGTAAGAGAAATGAAAGTAAAATGTAATGCATTTTATGTATGTATACTATTTATTGACAATTATTTGATCAAGATAATGTAGTTTGTTACCGCGTAAGATATTGAACAAAATAGTAATTTTTAATTACAAAAAATATGACCCAAAAAGTACTAGAAGCAGTAGATAATGGTGATCCATTAATTTCAGTAAATTCGTTTAGGATATTTGCAAAATTTTTTATATTCATTTTCGTCGATTAGTTATTGTAACAATTAACAGGGAGAAATTGAGAATTCATATACATACATAAAGGCTGTTTCAAATTTAAGAATAAATAAAATATAGATGGCGCATTGAATTTGTCTTGGTATGTGGCCATTTAAAAAGTGTGATGTATGACATTTATAAAAATGGCTTCGTACACGGTACAACAACGCGTTCAAATTGTTGAATTATTTTATGATTTTTTATGATATTTTATTTTTTGTGAAAAGAGTTTTTAGAAAATTACGTGAATTTTGTGGTTTACATAATCGTCCATCTGAAAGCACTATTGGTCGAATTATTAAAAAATTTCAAGAGACCGGTTCTGTGGAAGATAAAAAAAAGTGAAAAATACAGTCGTAGTGGCCATTCACAAGAAAATATTGGTTTGCTTCGTGAAAGTGTTGCTGAAGATCATGAAATGTCCATTAGACGACGTTCACAACAACTTGGACGTGGATCAACAACATGGCGTATTTTACACAAGGATTTAGCTCTGAAGGCATATAAGGTTCAAATAACACAGGAACTGAAGTCATTAGATAATTTAAAACGTCGTTCATTTGTCAATTTCATCAGTGAACAACCAGCTGATTTTTCTCAAAAAATATTGTTTTCTTATGAGGCACACTTTGAACTTGGTGGCTATGTTAATAAACAAAATTGCCGTATCTGGGGTGAAGAAAATCCACGAATTATTCATGAGAAACCTATGCATCCTAAACGAGTTACTGTTTGGTGTACATTATGGTCAGGTAGTGTAATAGGACATTACTTTTACAAAATGCTGCTGGTGCAGCTGGTGAACTGTCAATGATGATCGATATCGTCGGATGATAACCGAATTTTTGTGGCCTGAATTAATGAATATTGATCTAGATGATATGTGGTTTCAACAGGATGGCGCTACACCTCACTTTGCACACGAATCAATCGATTTTTTGAGAGAAAAATTTCCTGGACGTGTAATCTCAAGAAACGGTGATGTTAATTGGCCACCAAGATCATATGATTTGACACCGTTAGACTATTTTCTTTGGGGTTATGTGAAAAGTCAGGTTTATAAAAACAATCCACAATCAATTCCTGCTTTGAATGATGAAATTATTCGTGTCGTTGGCGAGATAGAGCCTCAATTATATTGAGATGTCATTGAAATTTTTAACAAAAGAGTGGACGTCTGTGGAGCTGCAAGAGGAGGCCATTAGGCAAATATTATTTTTCGCATATACTATAAATGTCATAACTAATACTTCAATTACCACTAAATGTTTTTGAAAGTGAATGCAAATTATGTGTTTTATTTATTCCTTAAAAAAACACGAAATTTGAAACACCCATTACATATAATATATTGTATATAGTATGTATGATGATCATAAAGTGATTAAGTGTTCTTTAGATGTATTTGGAAAATTACTTTCTTTATTTTTCTGAAAATTTTAGCTAAGCATAAGGGCTCTGTTCCAATCAAAGATAATATTTTTCTGATGGTTTCACTTCCGGAAATCACTACTAACACGTTTATTTTGAATGGAAGAATGTACTATTTATTGTATATTTGAATTTTACAAGATTTTTAAGTTTTTTCTCTTCGACGATTTTAAAGATATTTAGTTTTTTTTGAAACAATTTGGTTTTATATCATCATTATTATTATTATTTGTTGTAGTTATTTTGATATCGAATATTGGTTCTTTTATTTTTGACAAACCTTATTCAGGATGTTCATAGTGTAGTTTTTGAATGCAACTTTCAACCACCAAAACTTTATATACAATACCCTATATTTTTGTTCAAATTTGAATGCAGAATTTACTACTATATAAACACATAATAGCGTTACTTATATCCATCTTCAATCCTTTTCGGGTTATGAAATGTTTTTGTTGATATTGATAGAATGAGCCACAAATTACAATTATTTTAATATATAGAAATGACAGGTAGTGCCAAAAACAAGGTGAAAAACTAGTGTTTGATGGTTTACTTATAGTATCCAAAATGGAAAACAAAAGTTCCTGAAATATGAATATTTTCGACCTATTTTATATTCATGGAGAATGTCGTAAGATCATTGATAGAATTTGCTGTATGTTCATTGAGAGCAATTCTCATTTACCGCCAATGAATAAGCAAAAATCTAAATGAAAATAAACAAGCTTTATATGATTCAGGAATATGAAATCTATTAGGCCATGACCAAAACCTAACGGAGATGATGAAGTGAATAAAATTAATGTACTGGTACATTTCAGTCTTCATATCAATCCTCATCGCTGATAGAGAGGCTCAGCACCAGATCTAAATTTATCCTATTATGCAGAACAGGACGTTTCGAGCAAACATAAGATGCATGGTTATTCATTCATTAGGAAAGAATTTCTCTCATTCACCATATGCCAATTATTGTCAATAATCTTGTAACATTCTTTATTAAATAAAATAAATTCGAAATGGTCGTGTTCGATTATCTCATGTATTTATTTGTAATTTTATGGTAGAATGTTATGCATCTGACTAAAAAATTTTGATATTATCTATCATTTCCATAGCTATCTATCAACAATCACTGCAATTTGTGGCTCATTTTACTAAAGTAAACAAAAAACTTCTTTTAATACGCAGAGGATTAAAGGTAGGTATAGTGAATATTATTACGTGTTGATGTAGAAATAATGTCTGCCTGTGTGTATTTCGGTATTTATATCTTGTGATGAAAAGTTTTAAAAGACTGAAAATGTAAAATTTAATAGTCGATATTTTTTTACTATACAATTTATTTAAATAACCTCTATATACGAGGATCGTTCGAATTCAATTTGAAATAATGTCCTAAATTACAAGATAGAGAACATTTATTATTCACACATGCACTTCTACTATTTGCATGATCAGTTAATTACCTAATACTGTCTAATGTTTCTTGTATAATCTGAAGAAATGAAAATACAAGGTGACAAATTGGAATTGTAAGGAGGATATGGACCAGTTATTTTAGAATTTGTCCAGCCAATCAATTGAAGGATATATGTATGTATATTTATGCTTTATTATAAAAATAAGTCAATGTTGAAACACATTGCTTCCATCTTTATGAATGAAGCAATTACTTAAGCTTTTCAGATATTTTGATGTTAAGATGCATTAAGTTTTTATACGAAAGTGGTTAATATATTAAGGGGACTTTTTAAAAATCAAATCATTAAGTAAATATTTGGACAAGGTGAATGTTTATATTTTTTTTTCTTTGCATACTCAACCGATGCTGCTTTTGGGAAACAAGTGTTTCTAAGCAACCTCAGTTTCGTAAGGAAATCGAGAAAAATATATCTGTTATAAATGGATATCAATAAAGTATAAAATTAACGCAAAACAAATACTATTGAAATGATATATTATAAAATATTGCATTAAAAAGTAATTAATTGTGGTATTTCTCCCCAGCGTATAAGGAGAGATGTCACATGCCATTAATTAGTGTTTTATCTTCTTATTTTTAAGATAATTCCTTCTGAAGAAATGCAAGAATTTTCCATAGATAGTACAGAATGCAGAACAGATATTTCTGTTTTTATTTACATAAATGAACGATACATGTGAAGTCCAGTTTTTCCCAAATGATGTTTAATCTTCCGTTTTTGATATGATCATTTCTGTACAGACTCTAGTGATTGCAAAACTAGAAACTCTGAATTTTCGAATGTGGTTTACAAGCTTTTTTTCTCAGTCTAACACGGCTAAAATAAAAATGAGAAAATATACTAGAAAATCTCTTGATTATAAGCTTATAAACTAAATTATAGATTAGATTTGTTTCTATAATGTAATTTATGATATATTAAGAGACTCTAAACTATACTGCTTGGTGGTCTAATTGGTAAGGTTGATGGTTCGAGTTTTGCTGCTACGCAAAAATTTGTAAGTAATTTCTGTGATTATAATCAACGATGATATAGCAGAAAATACTAATTTTCAAGTCAATTTTGTTCAATATTTTCATATAGAATTCTTCGTGCAATCGCCTGGCTGGTACCCCATACTTTCTTTTCATTTTACGTTTTACAATTTCTTGAAATAAGTAGCAAATATAACCTTTTCAATAGCGAAAAAGGTTGTTCCTCAAGCAACTGACCTCCCGGTTTGGAAAGTGATTTTATTAAATATTTGCGTTGTATTAATAATAATGCATTCTTTTTGGGCATATCTCTAGAAACTTAAGTGGTATGTTTGTTTTTTTCAGTTCTAAAGAAAAAGAGACCAGTCTAGAGGCATTTTTTTTTGTATTTCAGGTGTTTGTTAATAATTTTTGTATTGGTAGCTACACTTTAACGCTTTACCGCTGGTATTGTTAGTTTATCGACAGACATTTGTGAAACTATTCGAAATAATTGGTCAATGTAAGTAACATATAATGCATATAGGAAGGAAGTTTTTGATACGTAGTTGGCTAGTAGTGTAGTTATGGGGATTCTAGCTCGAAAACTTATGTATTCTCCTATGGAGTTTTATTTTACAATTCGAGGACATTTACATTTACAGGCTGTATATAATGGTTACGATATATAATTTTTAACTAACTTTACGCATATTCAGACTACCCATTCAGACGTGCTCCAAACTTAAAGTATTGGTGGATACCAATCTGCGATATATTTACAGGGTCTCAAGAGAGGTTGGTAAGGATGTTGTCTAACTTTATAAACAGATATTGAAAAGCTTCGGAAGAGCCGTAGTCGCTTCTGAACAGGTTCTAAATGGGTAATAAACAGCTTTGCAAGAGTTTTAACAGCTTTTAAACAGATAATGAACAACCCCGGACCCGCTTCAACAGTCTCTGAATGGTATAAACAGAAGTTGTTCATTATCTCAGTTCAGAAGCTGTTCATTAGCTCTTTAAACTTGTTCTGAAGCTGTTCATTATCCACTTAATACCAGCTGTGTGTGTGTGTGTGTGTATCTATAGCTGTTATAGCTGTTCAGAAGCTGTTAAAGTTGTTTCGGAGTTGTTTATTATCTGTTTATACAATTGAATAACTTTTTTAGCAACCCCTCTCGTGTCCTTGTATGTATATAGTTCACAGGTTTGCTTTCACTATCAATTTGAATGTAGGGTATATGTATATTTTGTGAATGGCCTTAAATTGCAAAACGATGCTCCTTAAGAAAACACACGAGATTTTGAGTCAGAATCTCCATAGCTATACTGCTTTGGATTTCTCTAAATGTCGATCACACTTATTTTAATAATGACATAACTGTTCTATCGTTGATGTATACATTAAATAAAAGATATAATTTTTTGCATTGAAAGCGGAATTATTCGTTAAATTTGTACAAACCTCGTATTCGACTGTATATAATCGTCTGTAAACCATCAAAATTCAGTTATTAACTCAATGAAAAAGTAATCGTTGGGAAGAATGAAATTTCCTTTTGAATTTCGACCAAATTTTGTTTTGACACAGATACCCGATTTGGAATAAAACGATCCAGTCGCCGGAGGCAGTCTCGAATCGACAAACTGATTACCGCCAGAGAACATTAGGAATCGGTGCGTTGGTTCGTCCTCCTTTCTTCTCTCACTCATTTTCCATAGCGGCCCGATGCTGAATTTAATAAGTTTACTCGAAAAGCAATATAGCGGAGTTTTCGTCGGAAACTTCTTTTCACTCGGAAAGCTCTTTCGATCTGTTTCGGTCCGGACCTATTTTCTGGTGACAAACACAACTCGTCGAGTGCGTAACCTTAACTAAGAATTGGCACAGTTATTCTGGTAGGAAAACGCTTTTTTTTATGGACGTGAAGGGAACGGGAGTTGAAAAGTTGGAAAAGTGGGAAAGCAAAAGAGAAAACCTAACGGCACCGTGGTCGAAGATTGATTTGGATCCAATGTTGATTGATTAAGCGGGTTCGTTTTTCGAGACGGCAAAACGTTACGCAATTGTACGCGTGAAACGGACAGATTCATAAATTATCAGGATTCGGGTTACACGAATTGATGAAACTCCTTTTTCTGACTTATTAATTAGTTGCGGTTACGGGAAATAATATCGGAAATATGTGATTAATTGCGTTAGAACTGCTAAAAAAGAGAATGGTACTTTGAAAATTAAAAGCATTTGAAATCGATGAAAGCCATATTGTGGTACATCCTCAATATATCTTTGACCATAATTAATTTATGTAAAGTTTAATTTTTTTAATAATAGAATAATTGATTATTTTTTCATTGGTTTGATATTTGTCATTTATATGCACACATCGATGTTTGCATGTTGATAAATGTTCTGTTCTATTACATTAAAGTCTATATAAGTGCTTTCACTGTTATTCGAGAGATGAACATGTAGTCCTCTCATATTATTTTCAATAATAAAAAAACTTGAACAATTGGAACGAATACAGGAGTGCTCGTTACAAACTAAAGTAATATCAACTTATGATTAAACAACGATAAACCTGCACTAATTTCCCATTTAAAACTTTTAATAATAATTTGGTAAAATATATTGGTTTGATTTCGAAGAGTAGATTGACATAAGATCGTATACTGATGCCTTTTTTTGTCGTTCACCGTTACATAAATATTTATACTTTAAACCAATATTAACTTGGTTTCACGGTTAATAGTATTAGGTTATCCGGAAAGTAATTTCATTTCTTCTTTTTGTGGAAAAGCGTATTTGCCTGTGATTTCTATACATTCTTCAAATTACATTTACCGATGAAAGGACAGCGCTATGCCGACGTCGAAGACATTAAAAAGGCGTCGACGTAATCTTGAACGACATCTCTAAAGATCAACTTAAAAATTATAAGTACTTTATTAATCAAAAATTATAAGTACTTTATTCAATTATATGTTAACTATTTTAGTCTAATATATTTCGCAATATTTCTGGTATTAGTATGATTTCGCACTCACAAAACGTCTGATCTTTACATGCAAAACAAGGAATTAAGTGATTTTTGATATCTTTATTATAATTAAATGTTTTTTACTATAAAGAAATCTGTAAAGATGGGAGCAAATGGTAGTCAGAGAGTGCTGGTTGGGGTAGCAAATTCCAATAGTTTCTGGCGAAATTATCAAACTTGGTTGAGGCCTGCATTATCTTGATAAGAAAATATATCTTTTCGGCGCTTCTGTTTCATGAAATCACTTAATTTGTCCAATAGTGGCAGTAGACTTCCGAATTAATTGTGGAATTGTCTGGTAAACGTTCAAAAAAAGCAATTCGATGAAAACCCCACCAACCAGAGAGCATCACCCTTTTTTTTTGTTGAATATAAGCTTTCGAATCCTCAATCATGATTAGTCTCAAAAGTGGATAATTTTCTTAAAATTTTAGTAGCAAATCACAAACATCACTATGAACATGCAGAACCTTAATAATCAGGTTTGAAACTAAGTAGTTTTATATGATTATGAGCAGTCGACGTCGACAAATTTATGTAATTTCATAGCAATTTGTTGTGATTTGATTTAATATCGACACTGGCATTCTACTAGAAGTCTTCTCTAAAAGTCCGCATACAGTTTTTCTTGCGTGCTGCGTTTTTTACCTATTTGATAATAAAATAGCAAAATGTGTCGAAAATGCTTCTTTTTATTTGCATAACTATGTGACCTCAAGCGAACCGAGCATGCATTTTCACCCTTAGACCACGGAGAACAATGACTCCGAGTCTTCTAACTTGCATCTTCGGAACAGATAATAAACAAAACCCATAGTAGGTTTTTAATTGAGTATAATTATTCCCTTTTATGATGTTAAACTGAAATATTCTTATTTTAACAACTTTTTACATCGTGTACATAATGCAATAAATTTTTGGAAAAATCCTCGGACTTCACACGAACTCGAACCTGCGATCTCATGCTAACCGGGCGTGCGATTTTATCCTTAAAATACGGAGACTAGTGAATTCGAGTCTACTAGCGTGCCATAAATTGCATTATGGAAACAGATATTAAATGAAGCCCATGGTGGGTTTTCAACTGCATACACTTATGCGCTTTTACGATATGAAAAAAATTGAAAAATTCTAATGATAACCGCTTTTTACGCTGTATATAATGCAGAAAAGTTGAAAAAAATTCTTGCTCTCCACGCGAGACTCATTCTAATCGGACATGCGTCATCACACTTAGACCACGGAGACTAGTGAATTCGAGTCTACTAACGTATCATAAATTGTATTAAACCTTTTTATTTTTCATTTTCAAAATCACGACAAAAAAAGACAAACAGAGAATCAAATTTTTTTTCTTTATAAATAAACCTTAATATGTTAGCTGCCAAAATATAAAATCATAGCAGGTTTTAGAATGAAGTCGACTGGTTAAAGATACAACTAACAGCTCTCGAAATTACTTTCCGAACTATCCAATAGAATATACTGATATTGACACTAGTGAAGCTAGTGATAGTGAGTATAGAGTAATTTGGATGTGGACTTTAATGAAATTGATTCAAAATAGAATGACGAATAAGTTGATGTTAATGGTCCACGTGTCCACATGTGTGAAAAGAAGTAATTATGTGGCTAAACGTGCATTAACACTTAGATATTTTGAAATATTTTATGACGAAATTTGTTCTGTATTCTTGTGTACATATGCAAGATAAGAAATTGCCAAAGGGTCAAGATAAGCTAATTGTAGATCAACGAAATAGGAAGTGGTTATTAAGGAGGATATGCAAATTTTTGTAGATACTCGTATTTTGTTATTACAAAATACATGCACGTAATCGGTTTATCTTATTTTTTAAGTTGTCACGAGACAGATTTAGAAGTATTATGGAATATTTTTCACTTTTTCGATAATTCCGTTTTCAATCAGATATGAATCCGCGCCCAAGTTACGAAAATTATATAAAGCTGTTGAATACTTACGTACAAAATTTAGCATAGAATTTGTTTCAGAGAAATATTGTAAAGTGTGTTATTATTCAGAGGGATTGAGTTGTAATTAATATATTCCTCTAAGAAGATACCGCGTTGGGATAAAACCAACGTTTTGTGTGCGTCTACACCAGTTTATTTTTTAATTATTTTGTTTTATGTTATATAGACGGGAAACTTTAATGAGGGACATGAGTATAAGAGCTCAAGCAGACAAGAGACCATCTGAAACTTGTTGGACACTTATTTTGACGGTGAAAGTCCGGCACGGACGAGTTTTGCCGTGGATCCAGGTGCGACACTGTGATTAACTATCTGTTAATGATGACAACTTTGTTGTCGAAATACATACACAATACGAAAATAATTGTAGAAAGAAGTTTTATTAACCTTTAGTGATTAAAATATATTTATTTGGAATCAATTTATAGGCATTGTAATATATTAATATGATATAGTTAGAAGGATATAGAGTTCACCGGTGAGATTAGTTAACATTGTAATAATTATGCTTAAATTTTAAAAGAAAGTATCAGAATAGTTAGAAAATGATATTGCTATGGAGATGGAATAATTTTCAATAAATATCCCAGTGTAAATGGTTTATAAATACAAATCCAACAAATATGAATGTAACATATTTCATAATATTTAAAGATAACATATTACATATGATTTTAAGTTTTGTAGTATAATTCTAAATAGCAATTATAAAGAGTTTTGTTCATGTTTCATAATTACTAAGTTCAATTTTGACAGTTCTATTGGAAAGAGAAGAAAATATATATCCATGTATGGGACATTTAAAATAAGGAAAATCATGTTGCTTGGTAATTTGAGTATGTATGTACATAGATAACGAAAATTAGAGACTCTCATTTAAACTTATCTAAGCATATAAATGACTCTTTATTCGGTCATACAAGAGCTTTAGTAACGTATACACTTTGAAGATTCTCTACTGCTCTTTTGTCTGGTCTAAAAATACAATACGTTTCGGTAGTGTGGTACCCGCATTTCCATTATCAGCAATTACTCCTGGAATGTGTTCAGAAGAGATTTCTTAAGTATTTATTGTATAGAACTGATAAACATTATTATTGCTATGTGTGCGCAGATAGGAAGTCAATAGTAGCTTTCTTCTAAAATTGATTCACAATTTAATTGACTTTTCTGGGCTGCTCATTTGATCGTGCCCAGATTAAATACTAGATCTTTTGGAACCATTTCAATACCTAGAGTAAAGAACAATGTTTTCTGACAAAGCTCCACTGGTACATATGTGCAGAAACGCCAATAATTTGTACAGGGACCCTTTTCGTATATCATTTCAATTAGTTACGACCTTATTGTTCGGCTGGTTACTCATACTTTTGTTTTTGTATATTTAGTACTAAGACTATTACAGTAGGTGCTCTGTATAACGGACAGTAGCGGTGTATATAAAACTGTCCATTGTTCAGAGGTATTAATTGGTGGGAGAAAAAAAAAGAGTATAAATAATTTTTAATTAAGTTATTCTTACAATATACTTAAAAGTAACTTATTTAAAAAAATCTGAAATTTTAGTTTTAGATTTTCAATTCTTCTTCTTACAATTTGTGTTTCTACATTTTATACTATCTCAGCGACTTTTTCACCTTGAGTAATGTCACCAGATAAGAAAAAGAAGTTTTGAATATCCTTTAGCTTTTTATAAGGTTCGTTAATGTTTCTAGTTTCTGAAATAATATCATCATCATCCTCACTGTTGCTATTACGTACATTAGTACTGTTTTGAAATTCACGCACACACTCTTGTACGCTAATATCGGGATTCTCGGTATGTCAATTATCATCGATTTGTGCATACGATAATTTGTCAGGATAGAGTTTACAAAGTTCTGGCAGTGACACGTCACCTTCAGCACTAAAGTTTATGTCCTCGCAAATATCTTCGGCATTCCACTCACCAAATCCAGCTTTAAGAAAACGTTTGTTACAGTTTTCCAAGCAGTAATGGTCCATATTAAAGCAGCGAGAATGTTAATGAATTTTTCTATATGTTCGGTAGATTTACAATGATCCATAGACGATAAAAGTCTCTTAACTAAAAGCTTTCTGTAGTTGGTTTTAAAATTATTGTTAATCCATTGACCAAGTGGTTGACAGTCAGAGGTAGTATTTGGGGGCAAAAATATTAGTTTAACATTTTGTAACTCAAGTTTTGGGTGTGACGTGGCGTTGTCTAAAAGTAAAAGAACTTTTCTATTCCGCTGTTGCATCTTTCTATCAAATTTGGTTAACCAAATTGTCATAATTTCCGTCATCATCTAGGCTTTTTTTATTAAAATACCACTTTACTGGCAACTTCTTAACGTTTGGTCCTCTAAAGTATAGAGGATTCTTACTTTTCCAATTACTGAAGGTCTTTCCTTTTCTTCAATCGTATTCGCGCACAAGAGAATAGTTAATTTTTCCTTAGCAGCTTCGCCACCCGAACATTTTTCACCTTTTAATGCAAAGGTTAAGTTTGGCAAACCCGGAAAAGAACTCCAGTTTTATCTATATTAAAAATGTCTTTCGGTGAGTATTCCTTCGTGATAGTTATCAACTGTTTCTTCCAGATAGATATTTCATCCACGTTTACTGCGGCGGCTTCGCCACAAATTGCTCGAAGCCATATGTTGTGTCGCTGAGAAAACTTGTGAAACCACCTACTTGAAGCTTTGAATTCATAATTTAGTTCTTGTGCAACTTCGAGAGCTTTTTCTCTTATTATTTTACAGGACAATGGAATATTTTTAGCGCGCATTTTGCAAAACCGGTCATACATTATTTGGTCCAGTGCAGCTCCTTCTGTTTTCACAAATTTCTTTTTTTGCTGTGAGTTTCCATTTTCAGCAAACCGTCTATTAATATCAACTTTGTTTTTCAAAATATCGCCTACTTGACTTTTACCAATACAGAATATTTCCGCAAGCAGTCTTACATTAAGTTTATTCTTCTCCGCGCACTGAATAACATCAACTTTTTCTTCTAAACTGAGAAATTTTCTGTTTTTCGTAGCCATATTACTTGTACGAACACTAAAACACTAGATATCTAATTTGTTGGAGCATGAAATATCATCTGAATGCTATAAAAGCTATAGCTGTTTTATATAAGACCATAATTACAGTTGTACTTATTACCTGCCTTAATTATATGTTGTTCATGTCCATTGTTAAGAATGTTACAACGGTCATAATTATTATACATTTACATGTATGTAATTACATATAATAAACCTATTATAGCACTTATTATATTAAAATATCTAATTATGTTTTAGAAATTATAGGAATTGTAATAAATTTATTATGTACCTGGCCTAGTTCCTATATAGGCAATCATTACAGCACTTATGTATTAAAATAATTATGTTGAAAATTATAAGAATTGCAATAAAGTACTAATATCCATTGTAAAAAAATAAATTTTCATTTAAAATTAATATAGTGGATGTATATTACTGTCCGTGTCCATTGTTAAGAATGTCCTTTGGTGAGAGATATTGTTATATAGCAAATAGTATTGTATACTGACGCTCGGTGCATCAGACACTGTCCATTCATTAGAGATGTTCATTGTCGAGAGATGTCCGTTAAGGGAGAATATACTGTATTTTATTATACATATGTTACATTTTATAGAACTTCATTTTTCTTTATATTTAAATAAATGTATTTATTTACTATTAATCATGTAATTGGATTCTGTATCTGTTGGGTATTAAAAATTATTACTATTATTTTACTACAATTATTATTATTCTTATTATTATTATTAATACATGCTGGTTGCCATGAAAGAAATCACGGCCTTTGATTTTAAAAATATTTAGAGAATTAAGATTAAAAATGTAGAATATAAAAAAATTATTTTGCGAAACCCATATTCAAAGTTACATAGTATTAAGTTTTTCTTTATTTAGGATAAAATTCGTGGATGTGCTGAATTTCACAAACTGCTTTCATGAAATGTACAAATATTTTCCAGGCATTTTATCGATTCATATCCGGTTTATCATGCTCGTATTTCACCATCCGTTAGCTCGCATCCGTTGATAACGCAACCCTTTTAGCAACCTCTTCCATCATAATCCGATGAAAGGAGAAGCTCCCTGAGCGGCGAACGCAAGAAAACGGAAAACACCAAGTGCCGACGATGTGGGATCTATTCCTGACACATACGTAACTCTCTGTACTTCTTGCGACGGAAGCGATTCAGGTCACGTTCTCAGTCTATAATGGTGCGTAAGTTCAGTGGAGGGAGGAGGAGTTTATTGAAATGCTAAACAGGGTTACAGGCACCCTTACACGTACCGCCGTACGTAAACAAGTTTCGCTTGTATGCCAGCAATTTTGGAATCATCGAAATCTTGTGGGGATGAGAAAGTCGGGATTAGACATCCATTACTAGGGGAACGAAGTTGGATTATGATAGGGTAGTAGAAAGGCTGTGTACACAATATGATAAAAGTTTATATCATAATTATATTTAGGCATGTACCAATCAATATGCAAAATTTAATATTTTAATGCGCTCTTGAAACACACGTACGCATATATACATATGTATATCCTTTATTACTAGGCAAATTTTATCATATTTATCCCCGAGTGGGATTTGAACTTACTATGTTTGTTTACTAAATAGGAGTCAGGTCAACAGTACACGTTCAGCACTGTACGTATGTACATATGTATGTTTAGTAATCAGAATAACGGTGCAACATATTCAGGTTAATAGAGGCCAAGCATTAGAATTTAAAGATGTCGTAAATAAATATAAAAATTCTGATAGCACTAATATAAGAACATTAATAAATTCACAGCCTATATGAACAAATAAAATTTTAAATACTCAGTATAATCTTCTCTTAACGTAATACATTTAATACAAGAAATCTGAGAAGTTTTTAGTTCTTTTAAAAATGCCATCTTTCTCTACAAACCAAGTCTCTATAGCTTTTATCGTCTTCACCATTGCTAGAAAATTCACAATCTTTCAGACGTTTTTTAATTGAGGGAAGAGGAAATAATCAAAAGGAGTTAAATCAGGTAACTAAGGTGGGTGTTCAAGTAATTAGAACCCTAAACAAGGAACCTTTTTCATGGCGATATGCTCTTTGTGTGAATAAGCATTTCCCTTCCAAAGTAAAACACTTTATTTTTTCTCATAGAGTAGTTAGTATTGTGGAACAATATTTTTCACTTATTGCTTTACCTTCGTCCAGGAAATCCGTTATCATTATTCCTTGATAACATTCAGACATTTGTCGATCATTTCGAAGAAATTTTTTTCATGTTCCAATCGACGTAAAGTATATAATGCTTCCAACTCGTTATTTATATTATTTACGAATCTGTGAATATGTTCTATAGTTCCATGTTTATTTCTTGAACAGAAGTGCCATTCTCTGATTGTACATATTTTCTGTAAAATCTTTAATAGAGTTTTCACATAAGTTCTTTTGAACACCTTCGAAAACATTAGTAAAAGGTTTATTGACCTGTGTGACAAGAAGGCTTCTAGGATTTTGCCTGATTTTAAGAACGCAATTATATATGCCACTTTTCTTCTCTTACTGTACTTTAATATTATTTTTTATGTCAAATGACATCAAAAAATTTTTTTCGTTTCCTGTTTAAGTAAGTATACATAATCTCCTTTTTTCAAACAAAACAATTCTTTTACGTCTGTCGAAAAGATTTTTTAAAATCAACGAACTACGTATGTAAGTTTCATAGCCAAAAAAAGCGTATAAAGTTACTTTGACAATTCAAATCCTATGTAACTGTCAATAATAACAAGAACATTAACACATCTTTTTAAATTAAATACATTCAATTATAAAGTTTGTTCACAGTGGTCAGTTCTTTCTTGCAGATGCGCATTTGCCCGCTGCAATTGTATAGTTGTTAAGACTGTATTTGACTGTATATTTAATTCTAATATTTTTCTATATGCCGTTCTTATCTTAAATTGTGGTTCATATATATACATATTTTAACTGCTCTTTGTAAACAATATCCTTTAGATTCTCGACACGAAATAGGCCAACGGCGTTAAATCCGGAGGGATCAAATTATGGAATAGATCCATGTGTGCCAGTCTGTGTATCGGTCCGAAAAGATCTCAATAGCGCCAACTAGTGGTCGCTTATAAAAAAATAAAAAGCTCTTCGAATAAGGCTGCGACTTCTTTTGAATTACGTAATCATTTACTATACAAAGGGTACTAGGAAAGTTTTACAATCTGACGCAACAGTGAATCGTAGGAAGCTGCTTGTTGCTGCATATTGAGATATGTTCATATGTACGTGCATAGTAGCCGCCGCGCCATGTCGATGGGCACAGCAGTGAGAGTGTAAAGTGCTTGCGATGGCATCGTGTTTACGAAATGAGATAAGTTCAGTTTTGCTTTATAATTTCGGGCGTGGTTTAAACATAGACTAGTGCTTCGAAGAAATGACTCTTACACTAGGTGATGTTTGTTCATATCGCATAACGATATTCAGATGGTATGGAGAATTCCAAAGAGGACATTTAACTGCGGAGGATGCTGAGAAGCCGGGAAAGCCACGAACGTCAGTTACGGAGAAAAACGTTACTAATGTGAGGAAAATGCTTGGCGGGGACAGGCGAGTGACCTACCAACAGATAGAGGGTACTTCAGGCCTAAATGCACCAGCAATTTGTTCGTTTCTGCATGATCATTTGCACGTGAAGAAACTTTGTTCTCTCTGGGTGCCACATCGACTGACTGAAGAACATATCACACGAGGTGTGACCTGGTGCCGGGAGAAGCTAAAAATATTTAGTAAGAGACAATCTCGGTATGTGAACAACATCGTGATAGGTGACGAGACTTGGCTGTACTATTATTATGTGCCGACGAAAGCTCAAAACAAAGTTTGGGTCTTTGATGATGAGGACACACCCGTAGTTGTCATAAAATCCCGATCTGTAGAGAAGAAAATGATAGCTGTATTTTTCAAATCGAGTGGAATTGTGGAACGCGTCGTTTTGGACACAGAAGATAGTCACAGCTAAGTGGTATACTGAACAGTGCCTGCCTAAACCTGCGACCAAAGTCAAGAATGGACATCTGGTTCCTCCATCACGATAATGCTCCAGCTCACCGCGCCAAAGCCTGCACCGAATATTTGACCACGACAGGATTGAAACTTCTCGAGTACCCTTCCTACAGTCCAGATCTTGCTATCTGCGACTTTGCACTGTTCCCGCATGTGAAAATGAAGATAAAAGGGAGGTGGTTTTCTAGTGATGAGGACCTTCTGCTGGCTTGGGACAACGAGTGTGCTTTACTCCCTAGTGAAACTTGGTAGAACTAGTTTAAAGATTGGTTTCGGAGGATGGAGAGATGTATTGAGTGTAGAGGAAATTACGGCATCCTCCACAACTAAATTTCCCCTTTGGAATTCTCTCTACCACCTGAATATCGTTGTGCGATGCGGACAAACATCATCTAGTGCAAGATTCGTTTCTTCGAAGCACTGGTCTATGTTTAAGCCACGCACGAAATTATAACGCAAAACTGCCCTTATCTCATTTCGTGACCACGATACCATCGCAAGCACTTTACACTCTCACTGCTAATGAATAACTGAACCCATCGACTGGCGCGGCGGCTACTATGCACGTATGAACATGTCTCAACATGCAGCAACAAGCAGCTTCCTACGATTCATTGTTGCGTCATATTGCAAAACTGTCCAAGTACCCTTTGTATGTACTACAATATACTTTATATTTTTATTTATTATTCAATTAAACGAACATTATCTTATTAATTTAACATTCAACGAGGTGTTTCTTATAATATTTAGTACATTTAATTTCGTGGCCAGAGAATATACATAATAATTAAATTTTTAAAATTCGGAAATGACAGGAGCAGGGAGATTTGCCATTAACCCGGATTAAATTACTAAAATTGCGTATAATGGAATGAGAAGAAAAGAGAGCTCCTTTTTTGCATATCCAATTAGGAGTTTTCGGTGGCGTCCAAAGTGAAAAATCTAATTAGTCTAATTCGATATCGTCTGCGGGATTAACATAATCCGAGCGAAATGGACGCTCGCATCGGGGAATCTAATTTTTTTTCCATCACGGACGTATTTCGTCACTCCCGCTAGTCTTGAAAGCGTCATCAGTACGTCCCCTATACATCCAAGACCGTAGGATAAAAGCAATGCCGTGTCTATTTAGGTTCGATGGAATTTTATTTTTAATCTGGCTGTGCGGTTGATGTTTTGATACTGATGCTCATTAGAGCTTCATTAGAATATTTTATGAATTACTAATAATACAGAATGGATTTAAAAGTAAATTTAAGAAAAGTCCATTGTTGTATACCAATGTTATACAACAAATTGAAGAAACGGCTAATTATTACATACCTTTCTTTCAACAATATTTTACAACTGTAGACTCTTTTAATAACAGAATATAATTTTATGATTAGTACAGTTACAATACGTACGTGTGAAAATAATGTGTTTGTTGCTTTATAATATGGAATATATACCATATATACATGTAGCTATTAATGACAATATAATAGTATTAGAAAGTGATTAATTACTTTATGAAAATATGATAAGAAATTTTACACAAACAACAAAGGGAAAGTGATAAAGGTCTGGGTGAAAGTGACATGTGAACTGTTACACGTAATGGAATATTACGGAATTTACGAAATACAATATATGAATATTGTTATAGCATCTACGACGAGGCAAAAAATATATTACGGAAAAGAATTAATAAAATATGTATAATAGGTATCCAACACGATCTGCATACAACAAAAAGGTTGGTAAGAGGACAGATAAAACGTGAGTCGTGTCAAACTTTCACGCTATTTTAGTTAAATATTGTGTGACATTTTATTATGGAAAGACTTAGTCCGGTACAGTTTTTTCAAATGATTCAGCTGTATTGCGAAAGTTAGCGTACCACGAGAAATATGTTTCGTTCACTTAGAACAGCTTATGGACTATTTAATCGGCCCACAGAACGCACAATTCACTATAGCATCAAAAAATTTGAAACGCAATTTTCATTATTGAATAATACACGATCAAACAGACCATATCCAACACGTGGTGAAGGAAATATAGCGATGGGAGCTGAGAGTATATGCGATAATCGTGAAAAATTGATACAACGTAAATCTTTACAGTTTGGCTTTTCGTATGCCATAACTTGGCGTATTTTACGTAAGGATCTTGATTTAAAAGCATACAAAATTCAACTCGTTCAAGAATTGAAAGCGGCCGACTTTCAAATCGTCACTATTTCAGGCTTGGGTTCTTGAAAAGCTTGAAGAAGATCCACTGCTTTCGAAAAATTTGTACAGCGATGAGGCCCATTTCGGGCTTAATGACTACGTCAATAAACACAATTGTCATATTTGGACTGAAGAGCAATCCGAAGAGGTTCAAGAGTTGCTATTACAACCAGACAAAACCACGGTTTGGTGTGGTTTATAGGTATGTGGAATCATCGGTCCATATTTCTTCAAAAATGAAGACGGTCGTAACGTAACTGTGAATAGCGCCCATTATCGCGCCATGATAACGGACTGTTTGCTTCCTGAAATTGAAGCCCGTGATCTCGATGGCATTTGGTTCGAACAAGACTGCGCTACTTGCTATACAGCCCGTGAAAGAATGGCTTTATTGTGAGAACAATTTGGTGAACATTTACTTTCACGTAATGGGCCTGTACAATGGCCGCCTAGATCATGTCATATCACACTTTTAGACTTTTTCCTTTGGGCTATGTAAAGTCCAAAGTCTTCATGGATAAGCCAGCTACGATTGAGCAATTGAAAGCCCACATTACTCGCGTTAGTCTCCAAATACCTCTTGAAATGCTCGAACGCGTCACGGCAAATTGGAACTTCAAAATGGACCATGTTAGGCACAGTTACGGTCAACATTTGAAGTAAATAATTTAAAAAAAATAAATGTCAAGAATGGTTCTTATGTGTCATAATGGAGAATATACGATCAAATTGAAGTTTTTTTTAATTTTTGAAAAAAGTTCCTCGAAATGAGTCACCCGTTAGAAGTAATAATTATTATTAAAAATGGTAACGGATACTTCAAGTCGCAGATGTCGTAGATGTTGTTTTAGATACATAGAAGAACGCTTAACATGATTATACATGAACGAGTGAAATTTCCGAATGTCTATGAATATGTACTTATTATTAAATATATAACATACTGAAATATATTTACATGTTTATCAGCTTTAAAAATATCTTCCCATAAAGGCAATTGAATGAAGAAAAAAATTAAAATGAAATTTTAAATATTTATAATCCAATATTTTCGAGTAGGCTGCTTCCGAACTATAGACATTTTCATATGCAATGTATATTCATTATTATTAGCATATTATAATTATAATTAATTAAATAGCGAATCTATTTGCAAAAATTCGCTGTTCAGTGAGGCTCTAGAAATCGTGAATTCGAATTTCACCTGGGACGGATTTTTACTAGTCATCAAGTATATGGATATGATAAGCACTAGAAAAAAATCTACCCAGCCATGATAGAAGCAAATAATTTTACGTTACCTAGTAACAGGAGCAGTGGCAACATTTTTCTACGTATTCGTTAAATTTGACTCAATTCGTTTACTATTTGTGCTTTATACAGTGTTTCGTCGCAAAAAATTAATTGTGTCAAACTAGAAAATCGATCAAATTTTTGCTGAAGGTAACAGAATTCTCCTGAAGCTATTCGCGAGTTAATCATTGCAGTGTATTTTAAAGTGAAATATTGATTAAAACAGTTTCGATGACCACTTCCATTGAAGATGACACCAATCGTCTTTTGGGAGCAAGTAAGAGTTATTCTTGTTGAATACATGCCAAAGGGGACTATAATAACAGCATTCACCTACGGTAATACGTAACAATATTACATATTGCGATTGATGAAAAATATTCAGGCGTGCGTCACAAATATAATAAACGAGTTCAAACGGTTTCTTGTTGTTTAGAAATTTTAAAAAGCACCCCAGAACATGTCATTTCACAGACAATAAAGAATCGAAACAGTAGATCGATGCCTATTTTGAAAGCCAATAGAAACAATTTTTTATGATTGAATAAATACGTTGCAAGACAGGTCGCGCAAGTGTGTTGAAGTGCAGGGAGATTTCGTTGAAAAATAAAGTTATCAAAAGTATCGTGTTCTTTTATTTCATTGTTCGGTGGAAAACTTTTCTAGTTCTTCTCGTAATTAAGTAATTAAAATATGCTTAACAATGAATCAATTCTTAATCTCTCATAATTAAAAAAATCGTTCTGAAAAATACAATAATCGTTCTGAAGAATGCAATGACAATAGATGCACATTCATTCCTTAGGAAGAAATCTAGTAGATTGGTTACCTTTATAAAAACAAATAATGGGTGTTTTTTAAGCTGCATGAGAACTATTGATATCGATAACTATGGTTTGACAGTTGATAATGTGAAACTGTGCTGACATTTCTATTTAGTAAGGTTTGGCAAGTCATCATGAATCGTTTAACGCCAAAACAACGCTTCAAAATTGTGGAAATTTACTTTGAAAAAAATAAATCTGTTCACGAAGTTCATAGAGCAAGCAATTCGTGCAGTTATTGATCGTTTTCGCGCTAATTTTACTCTTCTCGATTCAAAAGCATCAACAAGACAAAGAAATGTGCGTACCGAAGAGAACATTGCTTCTTAGCGCGAAGTATGGAAGAAGACACCGAAATGTCGATTCGTCGTCGTTCTCAACTTGTTGGTCTTTGTCCTTCGACTACGTGGAAAATTTTACGTCAGGATCTTGGCGTATGTGCGTATAAAATACAGCTCGTGCAAGCCAAATGACCATCCTTTCCGTCGCATTTTAGCTGATTGGGCTCATTTGAAACTGGCCGAAGATGAGCATTTTTATCAAAGAATTGTGTTTAGTAATGAAGCACATTTCTGGTTAAATGGCTACGTCAATAAGCAAAATTGCCACCACCATTACATCTATTAAAATTGACTGTTTGGTGCGGTTTACACGCTGGCGGCATTATCGGCCCTTATTTTTTCAAAATGAGGAAGGAGCTGCCGTTACGGTGAATGGCAAGCGCTGTCAAGCCATGCGGACTGAATTTTTGTTTCCAAAAATTAATCAGCTGAACATCGACGACATTTGGTTCCAACAAGACGGTGCAACTTGCCATACAGCGCGCTTAACAATCGATTTATTGCAAAATCAATTTGGTGACAACTTTATTTCCAGAAGTGGCCCTGTTCACCGGCCCCATCGTTCGTGCGATTTAACACCTCTGGATTACTTTTTATGGGGCTATTTTAATTCATTGGTTTATGCCGATAAACCAGCAACTCTTGAAGTATTGGAAGCCAATATTCAAGCCACCATTGACGCCATACGGCCAGATTTATTGAAAAAAGTTGTCAAAAATTGGACTGATCGAATGGACCATGTAACTTGTAGCCACGGCGGACATATGCCGGAAATTACATTTAAGAAATAAATGCCATGAAATTATCTACCAGATTATAATAAAAAGAAATTCATTCCAGCAATATTTCTGTCTTGTATTATCATTTTAAGTTCTCAAGCTCTTAAAAAACACCTATAGTACATAGTCATTGTCATTAAACTTCAATCGCACACCAAGTTAAAATTTTCCGCATTTGCAGTTGTTATAATTAGTTTATTCTGTTAATTACTTCGTTTACAATTTCTATTTTTTCATTTTTGTCTATTTCATCTATGTGTAGTTATTTCGTCTACTTATTAATGTAATTGGTTATTATTTTGTAAAATTGTTGCGGGGGTTGAGAATATTTTGTTTTGAATTTGAGTTAGCTATTTACTATATTTGGAATTTAATCATAGAATAATATAATAGTTGAAAAATATTGTTCTAGATGTCTCGATCCTCTAATTATGATAAGGAAATTAAAATACAGGAAAAAGTGGCAGCGCAAAGCATGTGGCTTTTTGTCTAATAATTCTGATACAAGTACTTAAGATGCAACAACTATATGAATGAAAATTCTGGGCGTGAGAATTCGTTCACACAAAAAGAAAACAGTATGTTAAAAACACAAATTAATCTTTTGAATAAAATTATTGTCAAAGTAGACAACAAAACAGTAAGCATACTACAAAACCAACGTATCGACTAGAGAACGATAATAAACGTGTAGTTGATTTGTCTACTAGTAAAATGAAAATGACGTAAACATACATTTCTATTTTGAAAATTACGCCGCCAAAAACGTTGTTCTTGTTAAAAATGCTAATACAAAACAGTCTCCAGGCGATACACGTCAACAAACAAAACATTGACTCTGCTGTCTTATCAATCTAAATAGATAAAATAGTTCCACGTAGCGTATTAATTAATTGTAGCAGTGGAGAAAATCTAAATATATTAAAATCTAATGTCGTGCAGAAGCTAGCTGAAACTTTTATTACTGAAATTGCTCCCAAGATAAATCCTGAAGTTCTAATTATAAATGTTTCTACAGAAGATCTTTGAGATAAATAAGAATTCTGCATCAAACTATACGTACAGTATAAAATAACCGAACAACCAACTCAACAACCTTAAGCATTAAATATCGTGCGAATAATCGGAAAATAATCTAAAGTAAATGAAGTTGTTGAAACAGATCCCAAAATATTTAAAGAAGTAATATAAAAAGAAGTTCTGTATATTGGATGGGAGAGATTCCTCTGTTAGGAATCATTTCATACTATCCTGCTTTAAATGTGCCAGATATACTCTCTTTTCGAAGAATTATCGATCACCTGGCGTTTGTCTTAGATGTATCGAAAATTTTCAGTAAAAATGAAATGTGTGGCATACGGTATACGAAGAATATAATTTAAATAACAAAATTTAAATTTTCATGAATATTTCTCTTTTCCCATTATCATACTGCCTTTCTATATACTCGAATTTGTCTCAATGAGGATGCGAATTAGAGGTTTTGATTCAATTCGGGTTGTTACGCCCCTGTCCACATTAGACCCTGGTGTAGATCGTAGCACCACAAGCCCGTATTGCTTACCTTAATAAAAAAATACCTTAAAGCTTACAATCCTTTGCTATTCGTAGGGAGGAAATAGCCAGTGAATCCGGAGAATATGAGGGTTCCTGTAAAAAAGTTCCTAAGGGGCGCCACAGAATTTAATCCCCAGAAGTATCCCTGCTAATGCTAAGTTGGATAATACAAGAATAAAACGCTAAAGGTTAAATGGGAAGAAAACTCCAGTAATTTTTAATAGTCAATTCGTTTATTAACAACAATGCAGATCTATGATATTGGTGTCTCAGATCTAAAAGTTAATTGTATAAATAGCAGCCGATTGTTAATAACAAATGAACAGATGCAACAGCAATTTGTATAAATACCAGCCAATTACTAATACTACTTGTTAAATGAATGATGGATTTACAGATGGCAAATGACAATTAAAAATTCTCTACCTTGACAAACTCAAAAATGCTGCATCGAGGTAGAGGTAGTTCGGTGGGTGTTCGAGTCACCAATAGTTTGTGACAATTAAAGGTGTTAAGGTCTCGATACAGGCAGGAATCCCTAGTATAAGAGGAACAGCTACTCTAGCTAACGCTGCTTGGTGTGTTGCTGATTACTTCCAGAATCACTCAATTATTGAGGGTAAAAAAAAATACCAAGAATTTCGGCTGTTGCATGGAACCCTCAGTTATCATGGAGGGTTGTAAAAGGAATTTTCCATAAGAACGTACCAGATGGCGGAAATGGATCCACATACGTGGTTTCGGCAAAGGATTTTTCACTAATATATTAATCCAATTTTGACATTTCAATCAATTCACACTTTATATGGTACAATTCTTTTTTCTTTTCTTTATGTTTTAAGTATTATATTAAGTTGTTCCTTTTTTGACTTATTACAAACACATTTTGTCATAGCGATCAATAAATATTATTATTATTATTATTAATCTTAATACTGTTTCAATGGGCAATGCATATGCAAATCGTTGCACTTCTGCTGAAGTAGAATATTTCGAATAAAGTAATTCCAGTTCTGTTTGGAACAGAGAGCATATTGGGTATAAGTTTTCGTTAGAAAGGCTTGTAAACCCTCAATTCAGTTTCAATACTTTTTCTGCGATGTATATCTTTTAGTTAGCTGTTCTTTTTATTGATTCATAAAATTAAAATTTCAATTAATATTTAAATTATTCCCAACTTATTGTTCTGCTAACTTTTATGTCAAACTAATTTTCTAAGTTTATTTGAAAATATCAATGTTTGAGAAATGAATTTTCGCTCTCTGGATGTACGAGTATATCCAGGAGTCATAAATGATTGAGTTCAGTTATGTAACTACATACATACATATCGTTTTAATGCCACAAAATTACATTTCCCATCCACGTCAGCATAGGAATTCACGACACCCCAAATCAAGCTTATGCTTGATTTATGTGAAACTTTAATACCACCGAAATATCCTGTCAGAACTAGGATTCGTTATTTCTGCTAATTACAAAAGTTAATAATTCAGAAACAATCAAACTTTTCAAGTGATGCTCAACAGCACGATATCATAAATTTAAATGGAATATATTCCATAAAACGGAGTCCGGCGGCACCTAACGACCTCAGTTGCGCACATCGCCATACACGAGGGTTTAATAACGGATGCGCATGTAGTAATTTAATAATGCACTAAATGTGTATTGGAGAATTGCGAGAATCGCTTATCTCAAGATTGAAATGAAACTTTCACTATTTAATGTAAAATGTTCGCTCAGAAAGTTATCGTCATTTTATTATTGAACAAGAACAAAATTATATTGCCAAACAGTATAAATTTTAAAAAATTAGTTTGAGTTAAACATGATTAAAACCGTTACTGAGTACTGGTTCGAACATGAATCGTTCTTTAAACATTTTAATATTTATATTCCCTATGTTTTTTTGTTGATGGTTGAAAGCAGATAGAAAGAATATATTATATAATATAACATAATAATCTTATATAATATCTTATATCTCTTCTTAGCAAATAAATTTCTTATCAACAAATGCAAAATTTGAAAAATTCGGATTCTTTTAGATATAATGAAATCAAACAAATTAGTTAGAACTTTTTTTAATTATTTTTCAACGTATTCTCCTTCAACTTCAATGCATTTGGACTAACCTCACTGAAGTGCCATTATATTATTTTTCTAATAATCTTTCTCCAGATTCTTAAAATACTTTGCCAAAATAAGAGCTTTATTCGGCCGAAACTTCGTTTCAGCAAACTCTTTTCTCTGAGACATTCTACTTTTTCCTTTTCTCCAACCTAACAACTTGTGTTGTTTGCAAGAGAGTTAGTTCGAATGAGCAAGTAATCACTAAAAACAATGTATATTTTGAACAGCTCCATAAAGCTTGTCCTTTAAGTGGTTTGTGACTGTGAGACAAATAAAGAAGTTTATTTAATATGCCGAGAAATAATAAAAAACTTAATGCTTTACCTTATATAATTTATTTCGAGACTCACTTCTGTCAAATCTTTCTTGTATAGGTGTCGTTGCATGACGAAAAAGCATGAATTGTAAAATCGAGCCTACGTATAAATTTTACTCGTCTAGTTAAATTAGAAATTTATTGACTCACCTTATATATGTTGTACATACATGTATCGGGGTTAATTGGAGCAAAAGCTACACGCAGTTTAATCCTTTGTTAAATTCTCAAAACATTCGATCATGTTTCACACGTTTTCATGAGATTCTCGTAGTTTAGACTTTTCATTCAAAAGTAAGCGTTATTGTTCGATATCCGTTGATTGAGATAGCTGCAATTTAGAATACATTTCTAATACTTGAAGTTCTTATCTCTTAAAAGTAATAGTGTTTATCCAGTCAGAAATGCAGACTACGAGGAGCATGGTATGGTTTCGCGTTGCGAAATTGTGGGCGTCACCTTTCTGAGAAATTTAATTAATAATAAAGTTGAAAATATCACATCTCCCTCTCTCGACCAATACATAAATGTATTGACCGACAAAGCAAGAACGCTTCTATCTTACAGATCGGAGACTATGTTTCCAGTGTATAATAGACAGAAACTTACATCTCGGCTTTACGCCAATTAAAGAATGTTAAAAGGAATCATTCTATTATTAATAACACCCTATCAACTACATATGTTTCATCGAATTCACGAATCGTCAGGTTGATTTGTGTTATTAATGAATAATTCCTTCAGAGTGTATTATCATATCTTTCGATACAGAAAATAATGAAAATATCACATCTCCCTCTCTCGACCAATACATAAATGTATTGACCGACAAAGCAAGAACGCTTCTATCTTACAGATCGGAGACTATGTTTCCAGTGTATAATAGACAGAAACTTACATCTCGGCTTTACGCCAATTAAAGAATGTTAAAAGGAATCATTCTATTATTAATAACACCCTATCAACTACATATGTTTCATCGAATTCACGAATCGTCAGGTTGATTTGTGTTATTAATGAATAATTCCTTCAGAGTGTATTATCATATCTTTCGATACAGAAAATAATGAAAATATCACATCTCCCTCTCTCGACCAATACATAAATGTATTGACCGACAAAGCAAGAACGCTTCTATCTTACAGATCGGAGACTATGTTTCCAGTGTATAATAGACAGAAACTTACATCTCGGCTTTACGCCAATTAAAGAATGTTAAAAGGAATCATTCTATTATTAATAACACCCTATCAACTACATATGTTTCATCGAATTCACGAATCGTCAGGTTGATTTGTGTTATTAATGAATAATTCCTTCAGAGTGTATTATCATATCTTTCGATACAGAAAATAATGAAAATATCACATCTCCCTCTCTCGACCAATACATAAATGTATTGACCGACAAAGCAAGAACGCTTCTATCTTACAGATCGGAGACTATGTTTCCAGTGTATAATAGACAGAAACTTACATCTCGGCTTTACGCCAATTAAAGAATGTTAAAAGGAATCATTCTATTATTAATAACACCCTATCAACTACATATGTTTCATCGAATTCACGAATCGTCAGGTTGATTTGTGTTATTAATGAATAATTCCTTCAGAGTGTATTATCATATCTTTCGATACAGAAAATAATGAAAATATCACATCTCCCTCTCTCGACCAATACATAAATGTATTGACCGACAAAGCAAGAACGCTTCTATCTTACAGATCGGAGATTATGTTTCCAGTGTATAATAGACAGAAACTTACATCTCGGCTTTACGCCAATTAAAGAATGTTAAAAGGAATCATTCTATTATTAATAACACCCTATCAACTACATATGTTTCATCGAATTCACGAATCGTCAGGTTGATTTGTGTTATTAATGAATAATTCCTTCAGAGTGTATTATCATATCTTTCGATACAGAAAATAATGAAAATATCACATCTCCCTCTCTCGACCAATACATAAATGTATTGACCGACAAAGCAAGAACGCTTCTATCTTACAGATCGGAGACTATGTTTCCAGTGTATAATAGACAGAAACTTACATCTCGGCTTTACGCCAATTAAAGAATGTTAAAAGGAATCATTCTATTATTAATAACACCCTATCAACTACATATGTTTCATCGAATTCACGAATCGTCAGGTTGATTTGTGTTATTAATGAATAATTCCTTCAGAGTGTATTATCATATCTTTCGATACAGAAAATAATGAAAATATCACATCTCCCTCTCTCGACCAATACATAAATGTATTGACCGACAAAGCAAGAACGCTTCTATCTTACAGATCGGAGACTATGTTTCCAGTGTATAATAGACAGAAACTTACATCTCGGCTTTACGCCAATTAAAGAATGTTAAAAGGAATCATTCTATTATTAATAACACCCTATCAACTACATATGTTTCATCGAATTCACGAATCGTCAGGTTGATTTGTGTTATTAATGAATAATTCCTTCAGAGTGTATTATCATATCTTTCGATACAGAAAATAATGAAAATATCACATCTCCCTCTCTCGACCAATACATAAATGTATTGACCGACAAAGCAAGAACGCTTCTATCTTACAGATCGGAGACTATGTTTCCAGTGTATAATAGACAGAAACTTACATCTCGGCTTTACGCCAATTAAAGAATGTTAAAAGGAATCATTCTATTATTAATAACACCCTATCAACTACATATGTTTCATCGAATTCACGAATCGTCAGGTTGATTTGTGTTATTAATGAATAATTCCTTCAGAGTGTATTATCATATCTTTCGATACAGAAAATAATGAAAATATCACATCTCCCTCTCTCGACCAATACATAAATGTATTGACCGACAAAGCAAGAACGCTTCTATCTTACAGATCGGAGACTATGTTTCCAGTGTATAATAGACAGAAACTTACATCTCGGCTTTACGCCAATTAAAGAATGTTAAAAGGAATCATTCTATTATTAATAACACCCTATCAACTACATATGTTTCATCGAATTCACGAATCGTCAGGTTGATTTGTGTTATTAATGAATAATTCCTTCAGAGTGTATTATCATATCTTTCGATACAGAAAATAATGAAAATATCACATCTCCCTCTCTCGACCAATACATAAATGTATTGACCGACAAAGCAAGAACGCTTCTATCTTACAGATCGGAGACTATGTTTCCAGTGTATAATAGACAGAAACTTACATCTCGGCTTTACGCCAATTAAAGAATGTTAAAAGGAATCATTCTATTATTAATAACACCCTATCAACTACATATGTTTCATCGAATTCACGAATCGTCAGGTTGATTTGTGTTATTAATGAATAATTCCTTCAGAGTGTATTATCATATCTTTCGATACAGAAAATAATGAAAATATCACATCTCCCTCTCTCGACCAATACATAAATGTATTGACCGACAAAGCAAGAACGCTTCTATCTTACAGATCGGAGACTATGTTTCCAGTGTATAATAGACAGAAACTTACATCTCGGCTTTACGCCAATTAAAGAATGTTAAAAGGAATCATTCTATTATTAATAACACCCTATCAACTACATATGTTTCATCGAATTCACGAATCGTCAGGTTGATTTGTGTTATTAATGAATAATTCCTTCAGAGTGTATTATCATATCTTTCGATACAGAAAATAATGAAAATATCACATCTCCCTCTCTCGACCAATACATAAATGTATTGACCGACAAAGCAAGAACGCTTCTATCTTACAGATCGGAGACTATGTTTCCAGTGTATAATAGACAGAAACTTACATCTCGGCTTTACGCCAATTAAAGAATGTTAAAAGGAATCATTCTATTATTAATAACACCCTATCAACTACATATGTTTCATCGAATTCACGAATCGTCAGGTTGATTTGTGTTATTAATGAATAATTCCTTCAGAGTGTATTATCATATCTTTCGATACAGAAAATAATGAAAATATCACATCTCCCTCTCTCGACCAATACATAAATGTATTGACCGACAAAGCAAGAACGCTTCTATCTTACAGATCGGAGACTATGTTTCCAGTGTATAATAGACAGAAACTTACATCTCGGCTTTACGCCAATTAAAGAATGTTAAAAGGAATCATTCTATTATTAATAACACCCTATCAACTACATATGTTTCATCGAATTCACGAATCGTAATATAATATATATAATATAATAATAATAAAGTGTTTTTCATTATTGTTCCAAATCAATATTTACATACCTAGGTTTGCTGCTAAAAAATTTTTCGACGTTTCGGACTCCTAGATGTAGAACTAATAAGAAGAAGAAGATTCCAATTTACCAGATGTGCAAGAACGCCGATAAACTTGTCAGTGCTACATTTTTCTAGTGAACTGCTTCTCAAGATTATATTTATCGCCTCTTATGGCTTTTTGTTTAATTTTTAAATTAGACAATGAATTTTATTTTTTTCATTTTACATTTACAATTATTGTTGTGCATTATTATTAATTAAATTAATTAATTAAATATAAATAATAAATTAATTAATATTTTGCACCTACTTTAGTACCAGCCACTGGGCGTACTAATGAACCATTGTAATTATTACTACTTGTTTTTCGTTTTTTTTTTATTTCGAAGTTTGTTTTTAATATCTCTTTATTAACATACTTGCACGAAAAAACAGATTTGGCAACGTTGTAGATCAATAAGTTTGTATTTGTGTATGTATTGGGTCTGGGAAAAAGTTCGTGGCGTTTTTTCAGTAAAATTCAACTGGTCCCCGCATGGCGCGTGGACGAATTCATTTAAACCGAATATGCTCCATTATTATCGACAATGTTTCGCCATTTTTTTGGTAGATCCATGATCCCATCGGTGAAAAACTTCTGTGGTTTCTGGTCGAAAAACTGAATCAAGTAGTTTTCGCAGGCTTCTTTTGAAACCAACTTAATTCCATTGAGAGAGTTCTGCAGAGATCGAAACAGATGATAGTCAGAGGGTGCTATATCCGGACTGTAAGGTGGGTGCATCAAAACTTCCCAACCAAACTCTCTCAATTTTTGACGGGTCATCAAAGAAGTGTGTGGTCGGGCGTTGTCATGATGGAAGACAACACCTTTCCTATTAATCAATTCGGGCCGTTTTCTTTCAATCGCCTGGCGTAATCTCTCTAGTTGTGCACAGTAGAGTTGAGAATCAATCGTCTGACCAGTTAGAAGTAGCTCGTAGTGGACGATTCCCCTCCAGTCCCACCATACACACAGCATCACTTTTTTTGGCGTCAATGTTGGCTTAGCGAACGCTTGTGACGGCTCACCATCCTTTATCCACGATCTTTTACGCTTCCGATTATCGTACGTAATCCATTTTTCATCTCCGGTTATTAAACGTTTCAGAAACGGCTCGATTTCATTCCGTTTCAGCAGCGCATCGCAGATGTTAATTCGGTCCATCATGTTTTTCACGCTCAACTCATGAGGAACCCATACGTCAAGCTTTTTTTTGTAACCAGCTTTATGTAAATGGTTCAAAACAGTTTTGTGGTCAATGCCTAGCTCCATGCCAATATCGACACTGCTGATATGCTTATCTTGTTGGACTTTTTCAAGAATTTCATCAGATTTTTCAGTGATTGGACGACCGGAGCGTGACTCATCTTTCACATTGAAATTTCCAGAACGAAAGCGAGCGAACCATTTCCGCGCAACAGATTTCGATAAAGTACCTTCACCGTACACAGCACAAATTTTATCACAAGCCTGCGCAGCGTTCTTCCCCTTATCATAATAATATTGCAGAATATAGCGAAATTTCTCATTATTCTTCTCCATTTTCAAGTGCGAATAACTTTCCAACCACTGCACCGATTACAATGTTTCTACGCTCAAACTAACGTTCGGAAGGCCATCTAAAAAACGAGCCGTCGGTGGTGTCGCTGTGACTTGTTGTTCTTTAGTTATCGGCAACCAATGCCATCTATCGGGAAAAACGCCACGAACTTTTTCCCAGACCCAATATATGATTTAAGTGAAAAAAATTACTGTCAAATTTTTTGTATTAAATTTGATGTGATGGTACTTGTGTTTCTGTGTTTTACTGATATTATTTTGTTCACTTGTAAAGGATTTTCCAATCAATGAATATGCCGGCATGTACTATACATTGTATACGGTTTACCTAATGGAAATACTGGCACGGCAGAATGAGAATATCGCATACGTTTCCTCAGTAGGAAATATCCCAGTGGAAATGTAGTTCGAAGGCTGGATAAACGTCTTCGTGAAACTGATTCCTTTAATACAAGAAACGTAAATGCTGGTCGACCAAAGTGAAGACGTACAATATAACTAAAAAGCAAATTCTAGACGCAGAACAAGAAGATCCCTTTGTTATTGTCCAACAACTAGCTTCAAATTTAATTACATGTTTTCATTAATAAGACCGCTCAGTTAGTTTTACAAGGAATCATTCTTCATCCATTCATGTTTCTAGAATTTAGCCGCCATATGGAAACGATAACATGTTTCAATTAAATTTTTACAATACATTCTTAAACAGCATTCAAAAAGATGGTGACTCTTTAAGACGTGTTCTTCTGGGGGCGATGGACCTATGCTTACCAAAGATGTATTAATTTTCGTTATTCGGCAGACGATAATGCGTATGAATTTCGGGAAATCGGCAGCAAAGAAAGTTTTCCATTAACGCTTGGCTTGTAATAAAAAATCACAGGATCGTTGGACCAATTTATCTACCAAATCGTCTTGATGAATATCTTAATGTATTGGAGCAAGCTACTGACGTGACGTTGATCATTATATGTACACCCGCAATGCAAAAATGTGATTGGATGAGCACTTTCTAAATAGATGGATTGGTCGCGGTGGTTTTGTCTTATAGCCTGCGAGATCTCATTCCTTTAAACTTTCTTCTTCGGGGTTTCAGGAAAGAAAAAGTTTATGCAACGACTAATCAATACGCTGGTGAAATTAAAATGGGGTTATCGCGACAGTAATAGAAATTCTTTCGTAGATTACAACTATGCTTAGAAACAGACGCATTTTAATTCGAACAATTATGTATGTAACAGCGTCACTAATTTGCTATCAGATTAATATCCAAAAATGAATCAGCTTTGTCATAAAATACACGGTAATTTTACATTTTCAATACGTATTATTTTCAGAATAAATAATATCTATCAAGCATATCATATCTCGCATGATATGCAGAATTTAAAGAATAAAATTCACACATGTGATTCTATTAATGCCAACATGTAAAATGTTTTTGTGTTTAGAAAATATTACAAAACCTACTGTTGCAGTAATGTGTGAGACTAATGTTGTCAAATACATGTTTCAAATTATTCCTGAAAATATACGATGTATGATATACATTTAGCATTAAGATTTTTGATTCAGAGTCTAACGAAGAATATCGTTACGTGTAGCTTTCGTGTTAATTTATATACACTCTGCATATGTATACACTCCGCGCAACATGAATAGGACCACCCGACTTGTTGCAAGCTTTCGGTGGTTTGAAAAACAATTCATTTACTAAAAATACAATGCAAGTTTGTAATGGTATGATATGGCAAATAATACGCATTATTGCGCAATAGTGCCTAACGTTATGCATTGGGTGACGTAAGTACCACATACATATAAAATGCACCGCGCCGGTTGGATACGACCAGTATTTAATAGTAAGCTACCGGATGAGTGTCGAGTTACAACGTGTATCCGGATAAACAAACATCTGTAATTAAGGGTATTGTGCAACGATGGGACGACAGAAGTGCTTAAGTATGGAAGAAATTGGAAAAATTAAAGCGTTCCATCAAGAAGGGTATTCCTCAAGGGCTACTGTAAAAAAAATAAGTCGATCACACCAGGTTGTGAACAATTTTATTAGGGATCCCGAGAATTATGGAAAACGTTTTAAAGGGCGAACAACATCCGTTACAACTAAGAGAGAACGTCGAGCCATATTACGCGAAGCATCGAATTCGGCATTAACGGCAAGACAAATCGCGAATAACGTTGGAACGAATGCATCGGTAAGAACTGTACAGAAGTTACTGAAGACCTGTCCGCATTTAAAACGTTTGAAAATTAAACGACGGCCTCCTTTAAGGGAATTTCAGCGCACTGCACGTCTTCAGTTTGCTCAAGCAAAAATGGGGTGGACAAGAGAATGGCAAACTGTTATTTTCAGTGACGAGAAGAAGTTTAATTTAGATGGCCCGGATGGGTTTTCTTATTATTTCCACGATTTACGTAAAGATGAAGTGATTCAGTCACGAAGGCGAGCCGATGTTGGGATTTAGTAATAGTGAAGGGCAGACAGAATTCGGAAAAGTACGTCCAGCTGCTGCAACAGGTGAAAGACAAATTTTCCAACGTTATGGCAGGTGGGCCATTTATTTTCCAACAGGATAATGCCAGTATTCACACCGCGCGCATTGTTCGACGCTGGTTTCAAGAACAAGGCATGGAGGTTCTCGATTGGCCATCGCTCTCCCCCGACCTGAACATCATAGAAAATGTTTGGGGATGGTTGTCGCGTAAATTGTACTCCAATGCTACCCAATTCAGTTGCGCTGACGAACTAGAGCAGGCGCTGAAACGAAGTTGGGCGGAACTTCCCGTTGACTACTTGAGAACCCTGTATGATTCCATTCCATCCCGACTATTTGAGGTTATAAGAAATAATGGCAAAAGTACTCATTCTTGAACAATAAAGTATTTTGTTATTGCAAACGAATCTTTTATTTTGTAGATTGGTCGTATTCAAGTGGCGTTTAATTACTCTACTTATTGTCATTAGTAACGTACATTTGCACTGACTTTTACAAAAATTATATTTGGTACCTACATACATCTTTTTATCAACCCTCTTATTTTCGAAAATAACAATTCCAGCGCGCTACCATGTTTATACCAACTACAAATGTCATATATGCAGTTGGTCCTATTCATGTTGCGCGGAGTGTATAATAGGAACGACAGATTGATTTTATTTTACAGTTTATTGCCTTTACAGAAGCGCATATGTCATAGCGTTACTTCTTCGACGCTTTACATATTTTTTGTCAAATAATTTCTTTTAGGTATTCACTGTTGTAAAATAAATATTCCATCACCAGAAAATACTGTTCCGTAAAACAGTAAGGGATAATAATTCCAGTTTTTTCTCTCGTTTCAGTACTGGAAACGAAAATTGCCCAAGCGACTGCGACATTGGGTTGAAATATTCGTTTTATATCCGATCCAATTCAATACTCAACTTATTATCTAAGCGCTCTATTTAAGATCTCGTTCTCAAGAAGTGAAGTCGAATTGAATATAAAGAACGAGAAAAAAGGGGTTTTCAAATCGAAATGGAAATGTTATCAATATTTCATCGATTGTTGTTTTATCATTTCAGTGCCTTTATCTTCTCTTAAAAGTATGAATTTTTTATTACTAATAATTATTTTTAACTTAGTACTATTAAATAGCTTTCTGTTTAAATTGTTAAATAAGAACATTTCAATTACTTGGAATTTATGGATATCCATTTACACATACCTCGTTATATAGCAATTTAATATACTAGGTAATGAAAATATGGAGCCTAACCAGTAGGCGGTGATTTACTATGTAAGCTACTGTTTTACCAGATTTACGTGGGTTGTCTTTTAAGTTTTGCATATAGAACTGGGATAAAAAAGTCAACTTCATTGTTTTTCGAAATATTCTCCACGAAGATTAATGCACTTTTGCACGCGCTCGAAGAAACTCTAGAAGCAATTGTTCCACTCGTTCTTTGCTGCTTTTTGAAGATATCGACTGCTCTTTCTGACGACTGCTACCTTTGACCACGCAGTCCGTTCTTGATTTTCGGAAAGGTAAAGAAATCGTTGGGACTTGGGCACGGAGTGTACGGACGATGGTCCAACAAAACTTGCATTGTCTTGGTGGAGGATGATTCGTCATTTGGGGTTGGTTTTTCGAAGCTCAGCGATGACTTGCGTCAAACAAATGGTTGTATACCAATCGGCAGTAACGGTTCTTTGATCTTGTAGAAAAATTGCTACTACCCGCTTTCGAGCAAATGTCGCAACCGTCTTTTTGGAGACACTTCGAGAACGGATGATTTCTTGACTTTGCAACACCCAAACAGACGACTGGCGTTTATTTTCTCTCTCAAATGAGTAAATCCAAGAATCGTCACCACTGACAATGTACACGTTTTTAAAGTTTCCGGAGTTGAAGCGGTCTAGAGTTTTTTGACACAAATTCACCCAGCTGCTTCCTGTTCATCACTCAATAGATTTGGTATCCAACGGGAAATTTTTTTACACATAATTCTTTATGCAAAACTGAGGTCTTTGAAATACCCAATAATGCTTAAATCTGCCGATCATCATGTCGATCTTCGTTGATGATCTTGCGCATAGTATCGACGTTTTAATCCGTCAACGTTTGAATTCTCCATACTAACGAGAAATTTTTGACTGATGTGGTGCTTCATAGCCGAAGACAGAAACTAACTCGACCAGGTATTCTTGTTGACTTGTCTTCAAAAATTATTAAAAATTATTCCGCGAAAATGTTCTCCGCTTAATTCCATTTGTCGACTTTGACAGTTTGTTGTAGCTATCACACTACACGTATCGCACCGAAACTTTGAATTTACTGAAGATGGAGGATTTAGTAGTGACATTTGATTAGTACCGCCCTCTATGTCCCACTATGCAAAATTTAAAAGACATCCCATGTAATATAAATGTCATATTGACATTTGTGGATTTAAAAAAAATGATGGATTGAAAATGTATTATATTTTTAAAGTTAAAGCATTTCCATAGGAAATATGAATATGAAAAATCATGAAAATAAATAACTAATACTTTCAGCGGTAATTTTATAATTTAATCTACTCTAAAAGAAACGTAATCTACATCAAAAGAAGCGTAGATTAAGTCATGTTCAAGGTAAATCATAAAACGCCGTATATAATAAATTTCATTTTGACCGTGAATCTTTAAAGAATCAGTTATATACAGGCGTCTAAAATTAGTTCTCACTGAGAAAAATTATTGCGATCGTAGGCAATGTAAGTAAATCATTACATTACATATTACTTGCTTAATTGAAGAAACACCTGGCATTAATCTGGAAGTGATCAACACTATCTTGTATAATAATTTGAATATACGGAAGCTACCTTATAGCTCAATATCTTACGACTAAACACCGGCTTAAAATGCTGATGTGTTCTTTTTTGTAGAGGCATTCTCACAAGACTTGCCCATAAATTCTCTATCCTGATTGATTTATAACATTGTAAGTCGACAAAAGATGAATCTCTCTCACGATCAGCCGGTTATTTTTATTATTGGTTATGTTACAACTCTATCTTGGATAGTGTACTACAGCATTCTTCAAAGTTTTTCCACAGGACGCGTGATAATTTGATGGGATATATGTAATTTCAGCTTAGCTTGAATTCACCCGAACCCATCTAAACGGTTTCGTTCTATTCTCTCATGTTGAAGAAAAGGGGCATGCCTTCTGTTCCGAACATTGATGATACTAATGCTTTCAAAAGAGAGAAAATAATCCCTAAAAAATAATAAAATGTTTTGTTTTTTCAAATGTATAGATTGCAAATCAACCGTTTATGAGATAACAGCGATTTTTTGTAATGGCAGACTGAATTTGCGCTCGTGGTTTTTATTAAGATATTGCATTTATACATAAAACACTTCCTTATTGTTAGTTAAAGTTACTTAGTTGCTGAAGTTACAATTTTGAAACCGCTTTTATTGTAAATTTAAAATAGCTTATGGTATTTTGCTAAAGTTCATTGACATAGCTAGTTTTTTAATAATTGTACATTTCAAATTTTTACGCCGATGGAAGAAAAGGGTTTTAGTATAAAATTTAAATTGCGTTACTTATTTACTATAAAGAAGTTACTCTTGATATAACTCGATTACTCTCATCGTTTTTGTGAAATTTCTATTTCAATTTAATTTTTATAATCTGCAGTAGTTACACAAATTAGAGATGTTATACAGAAACTGTACAAAGTGTCCATCATTTACATGCATACAAAGATTTATACATATGACGAAGAAAATTAAAATTAATAGATATTCTTTGGATAAGAGAGATACTTTTTTACAAATATGTTTATTCGTTTCCTTGCATAGCGAATGTGCTTAATGTTATTAGCTACTTAATTAATTTTTTCTGTACAGTTTTTTTTACTCGAACAATTTTTACTTTTTTTTTCCATAGTTCCATCTAAATAAAACTATTGTCACATTTAAAATACCCCGCAAACATGTGCTGTTTGTTTTACGTCAGTTTAATTTGAAGTTATGTGCTATATATATCAATTACAATGGTTTCGTATTCATATGCGGAAATGATCGATATAGTGTTTATGTACGGTCGTACTAATGGGAATACTGTACAAATAGAAGCAGCTCTCTGAAATGTTTCCCGGTCGCCAACTGCTTTCGCATGCGGTGTTTCAGCGACTAAAGAAACTGGTTCGTGGACGAGCTCTTATGATATTGGATGGCAGAAATCAACATGTACATCGGAGGTAAAAAAAGAAATTTTGAATATTATTATTGAAATTCCCGAAGCAGTTTTAACTCAAGCGGTTGTAACCACCTATCTTATGTGGAAAACAGCTGCCGTACACTTATCCAACGGATGAAACTCCTGGCTGCTATGTATTATCAAGCGAAAAATATATTATGTAAATGGTTTTTACGAGCAGCTGCTGAACGATGCTATCCTTTTTACTGATGAGGCCGGATTTACTAAAAATGGAATAATCAATTTCCACTATGTGCGACGAGAAATCTCAAGCTACCATGAAGCTAGGCTTCGGCAACTTTTCTTTTTAAATATCTGGTTAATCATGATAGCGGACAGGTTATTAGGATCGTTTGTTCTGTCCTAATGCTTAACAGATTCTGCATGCCTCGCGTTCTTGGAAAACACATTACATCTCAACTATAAATTTCCTGAGAGATGGATAAGATGAGAGGCCCCATTACATGCACCCCAAGTTCTCCAACTTTAAGTCCATCGAACTTCACAATCTGAGGTTATTTAAAAAGTTTAGTGTACAAAATACCTGTAAACGATCTTCCAAAGTTTCGCGAACGAATTGAATACTGTTGCTAGATAATTCGAGAAAGACCCGGGAGTTTTGAAAGAGCGCACATTTTCTTTGAAATAAAATGTAGAACCTGTTTCGTAATGGAAGGGCGGTAGTTTGAATATTTGCTTGAGTTATAATCTTTACGTAAAAATACACTTTAATGAATACCATAAAAGGAAATTTAGTCTGCTATTGCAATGAAATAGCTGTAAACGGTTGACTTGCGAATATATATTTATAAAGACTTCTTAGATTAGTTTCAACTGTATTAAATATTCTTAAAATTTTTAAACGTTGCTTTAAAATACCTTGTACGAGGGTAGCCGTTTATATTTCGGGATTAGCAAACAAAAAAAAATTTTTATTATCGAAAATAGTTTCATTGCTTTTCAAAATATTCTCCTTGACATTCAATGCACTTTTGCTTTCGTTTAAATTCGAAAAGCATTGCTGCCACTGTGAAGGTGGTATCTCCAAAATATGAGTTTTGAATGCCTCAGCTGCGGCGTAGAAAACCGTTGACCACGAAGTGTATTCTTCACGTGTGGGAATAAAAAGGCTACCATTTGTTTTAATGTGCTTTGATCGCGAACAACTTTGTTGGTTTTGGCTCATCTTGGAATACTCACACAGTCGACTGCTGTTTACTATTGGGCTCATACGTATAGATCCAAGATTCATTACCTGTAACGTCTTTATAAATGTTCTTTGAAGCACTGCCATTGTATTTTTTGTGCATTTCTTGGCACCAATCGACGCGGATCCTTTTTTGAGTGGTTGTCAAATTATGTGGTACGCAACGTGAACATAGCTTCTTAACGGCTGAATGTTCATGCAGGATTTTATGCACGCCGGTGTTACTAATACCTAGAAATGCCTCGATTTCACGGTATGTGACACGACGGTCTTGCATTATCAATTCAGACACTGCATTAATGTTTTCCGACACAACAACATTTGTGGGACGACCTTCACGAAATTCATCGTCCAAAGAACGCCGTCCAAGTTAGAATTCACTATACCAACGATATGTTGTAGTTTTCGATGGTGCTTCATCACCATATAAAGAATTCAGCTCGTCGATGCATTCTTGTTGAGACAATTCACGCTGAAAGTTATGAAAAATAATTGCACGAAAATGTTCGCGAGTTAATTCCATTTTTTCGCTGACATAAGATTTTCAAGTTACTGCCAATAATAGAAATAGCAGTCGGATAATAAAACTGTCAAGGTAAATATATTGTCGAAAATGAGAAGCTTCACTATGCAATCATCAGATCGGAGGCAACACTAACAGTCTTATAAAAAAGTTAAACTTAAATTGCAAGTATTTTATTATTATTATTCTTTATTGAACTAAAAATTTACTACATTTTTGTTATGGTTAATTAGCTACGATTCATCGTATATTTATTCATAGATCACTATGAATAAAAGAGATTAGAAGATCTTCGTCAAAGTTCGGTGGTCTTCTTGAACGTTGAGAATCGTTTATGTCGAAATAACCCTCTTTAAATCAAAGAAGCTATTTCCGTGCTGCACTCTTCCCAATTACGTTTTGTCCGTAAACTGTACAAATAGTTCTAACGGCTTCTGATGCCTTACTTCTGTATTCAACTCGAACAAAGGGCGTTTCGGAAATGCTCCTGTTTTTCTACCTCAGATATTCTTTCGTCAATAAATAAAACAATATTTGTATTAATTCAAAAGCGAATCAATTTTATAATACAGATTGTTTTATGCCTAACAATTTTTTTAAGGCACTGGTCCTAAAAATCGAACACGTTACATAATTATGTACCAACCTGACATATTTATTGACAAACCTGTTTAATGACCAAAACTACGCTGTTTTGTTGTTATAAGAAAACTTTTGAAGTAGTCTTTGCAGATTGAACTGTGTTTATATAGTTTTTACTTTATAGTTTATATAACTTAAAGCAATGGTTATCATTGTGACTATTGCTTTAAGTTGGAACAAAAAATCGCGAACGGCGTCTGTAGCTATAGCGAAAATCAAATCTGCTTCTAAGTTGAATCTAGTTTAGTGATCTGCTTATTTGAAAAGCACAACTTTTATTAAGTGTCCGTAGTATTAAACTCCATATATTTTTGTAATGTGCTCAACAATTATTTACAGTTACTCATTATGCAACTCTTGTTTCAATTTAAATCGTCCTTGGATACAAGTGTGTACGAACCGGGAAGTTGCATTTTTCCGTGTTTCTTTTCTTCTTTCAGATCCTCGGTTCGTTTGTTTGCATTGTTCTAAATGTGCCCTGATTCTAGTGCTAGCTACAACCGGCAACCGGGTTTTTCCGTTTTGTCCTTTCGTTTTTTTTTTAGGAATTTTATTCCCAACGTGCAAGGAAAAGCCCGCATTGTGTTTGCAGAAAAGGGTCGTAAAGATAATTGATGGTGATTTCCTGGCAAATTCTTTAAAGAATACGTGAAATTATTCTTAAAAGAAACTAAATAAATTTAGTGGTTTAATACCTAAAAATGTGTTAATTTCGTTGGTTATTTCAAAAAGATTTGTATTTATTTCCTTCTTCTTGTATTTATATTAATATTCGACGCAAAACAAACGCACTATCTCTAAACGTATCTAAATTTTGTTATATATCTCTTGCAAAAGGTAAACTATTGGAATTCTTCTTGTAATATTGTTACCTACACTGAAAATATGTATGTATCAAACATCTGAGCATAGTTAGATGCAAAGTAAACTTTCTCCGAGCATATAATATTAGTAAATCAATTCCTAGATCATTGAGGATTGCTTACAGAATAACTAAAGATTTTAATAATTTAGATATTGTTAGGTCGTCGTAGTTAACAAGTTGAACTATGCTTTTATTATATGGTATACAATTTGCATTATTGATGTAAATCAAGTTGAGTATATTTAATGAAAATTTAATGAAAAAGATTGTGTAGTATTGAATTGAATATTCGACACCTTTGTAACATAATTTTGAGAGATTTCTGTCAATTGTTATTGGCTTCTAATCGTGGTAAATATACGAATATGTATATACAGAAATGTTTTAGACCGAAACAAAAGATGGCGCCATGCGCTCGTGCTGATCACTTTTCAAATAGATTGTGTACAAACACGGTTGCTGTAAATCTAAGTAAACTGTTCGTTTATTTTCTTAGTCATGAATAAAAACGAATTACGTGTAGTCATAAAGTATTTCTTTTTGAAAAACTTAAATTCCAAACAAATAAAAACTGAGTTAGATAAAATTCATGGTAAATTTTCTCCTCTGTACGCAACAGTTTCAAACTGGGTTGTTGACTTTAAACACGGAAGGTATACCACGTTCTGTTAGACTAAAAACAGCTATTGATGAAGAAACAATTGAAAAAGTCCATGAAATTGTGATGAATAATCGCCAAGTAAAGTTGAGAGAGATAGCAAAGAAGGTAGGCATTTCACACGACCGCATACATAGCATTTTACATCGATATTTGGACATGAGAAAGCTTAGTGCTAGATGAAAGCCGAGTTTGCTGACAATCCATTAAAAGTGGGAGAGAGTTACCATTTCGTAGCAATGTCTAAACATATTCAAATCTAATGAAAATAATCTTTTGCGATGTTTCATAACAGTCGATGAAATGTGGACACATCGTTACATTCCGAAGACCAAAAAACAGTTTAAGCCGTGAACAAAACGTGATGAGCGAACTCCGAAGAAGACCAACATGATTACGTCTACTAAAAAAGTGATGGTCTTCGTCTTCTGTGATTTCCGAGAAATAATCTTTGTTCATTGCTTACAAAGCAGGAATGCAATAACAGGCGAGTATTATGCGTCATTATTAGACAGATTGAAAGAAGATATCAAAATTAAAAGGTCTCACTTGGTAAAGAAAAATATACTCTACCACCATGACAATGTCCCGTCCCACAACTCAGTGATTACAATGACGAAACCACGAATTCGATACCAGTTAATTGAATATGCATCGTATTCACCAGATTTGGCTCCGACGGATTTCTTCCTATTCCCAAATCTATACAGTTGTCTTTAAAGAAATTCTTATCGAATTATTTCAAAGGTTAAGGTAGTTATTCTTTTCAAAGGTTTGAAAGGTCTTGAAAGGCGTTAAACTAAATGCGCAGACCTGCAATGTATACGGTCGTATGAAATGTCTACTTTCTCTGCTATATCTCTCAACATTACTTGGCGATCATTCATCACAATTTCATGGATATTTTTCCAATTGCTTCGTCATCGGTAGTTTTTAGCCTGACAGAACGTTACATCTTTTATGTGGAAAAATAAATACAATTTCCCAAAAGTTTTATTTTTTTTCTCTGTTATTCTAGAAATGTTCTCGTATTCTCGTATAGTGTTGTCGTAGGATACTGCTCAGTATTGTCTGTTTACAAGGTGTTATTTTTCTAGTGAATGACTTTCAGCCAAGACAAGGCTTGAATATAGGAGGCTTCTTTCATTTTGCATAATGACATTGTTTCAAGTTACTTATTTGAGTGATAAAACGAAAAGCAAAGACATCGACCAAATATTGTATTTTTCTGGGAAATTCGCAATGCAATTTTTTTTATGTTTGAGACTATTTTTGAGAATTGGTAAGTCCCGCTTACTTTTTATGGCGTACAGAATTAAGAGATGGTCAGAGAAGTTGCAACTTACAGTATGTTCCAATTGGTATGCTAACTGACGAATATTAATATTGGAGCAGCTGTTATTTGCACAGATCCATGTTTAACTACCTTGTAGCTATGTAACATTTTTGAGGAGATGAAATTAAACTTGGATATTTTGTTGTGATCTGAAGGTTTACATCATCCTGTGCTTGATATCGCTTTCATTTTTAGCACTGTCAGTGTTCTTAGTTCTAATTTTCCCTTTAATGACGACTCTATATTCGATTTTCGTCGCTCTGTCCATGTTAAATAATAAATAATAATAAAATAATGTAACTAGTGCGAATTGGTCGTTCATTTTATACAGATATTAATATTACTGTTTGTGCAGTTTATGCTATAATTTATAATATAATCTATGTATGTTATTGATGACTTTGGAACGAAATGTTGGCCTTCTGAACATATATTTTCACTATGGTTTGACTTTACAATTAGAGGTCTCTTTAAAATAAAGAAATTTTATTTCAAGAAATGGAAGAAAAGTAGATACCAATGTCATTATCGTGAGTTTAATAAAGTGAGATCTATGGTTAAACACGAAATTCCTATTGTCTAAAAAACTATCTATACTCGTACCATATCAAGTTTACTATTACCCATGTTCTTACGGCAATTCGCAATTTCCTAGAGACAGAATGTGAGATAAGAATTCCAGGATATGTGTTACACAAAGGGTGTAAAAGTATCCGCTCCCAAAGTAATAGTTAGTATTTTTGCTAATACTTTTTTAAACGTTTTCCATGTTTCGGCACTTTTGTTCTTTGAAAGCTACAGCACGAACTTTATTACTATAATTCCTGTTACTTCAGAGGACATCATGAGATGTACTTCAAAATTGAAAGCAAATTTGTTCGCTGAGCACGATGGTTAACAAAACTTTTTTGTTAAAGGTAGTGGCCATGTGCTCTGTATTTTCAACTATATTGCTAAAATTTCTACCTTTTGTTATATATGGAAGATAAGCAGAGTTGTATCGGTATATAAAAAAGGTGACCGTCGGATGTAGCTAATTATAGACCTATTAATATTTTGAGTAATTTTTCTAAATTGTTTGAGTCTATTATCAGAATATCAATAACGAAACCGAAACTGTACTTCTAATACATCAACATGGCTCTTTAACTGGAAGGTCTATTGATAGAAATATTATTAGTATATATAGAATAATTAGAATACATATTTTTCTGTTTTACTACTTTCTGTACATTTTTACCATCAATGAGATTTTTCATTCCAATATTATGTTACCTAGTGGGGGTGGCTTTCAATCCAATTGTATATGAACTATTCCGTCTGTGTATTGCTCTCAAATTTCTGTCCTCCTAGTACTTCCTTTAATAGTCTAAACATGATGGACGTATACGATGCTAGTGCGAGAGTATACTGCTTGATGTCATGAAGCACCCTGTGAATTTGAATTCCATGTTATTTTTGCCTTTTGTACGTGTTTATAGTAACCACCGGCACTAAGCGTGCCTTGCAAAAAAAATCAGTAAGCACTATGCCTTTAGAATTTTCAAAAACGGTAACAAGAAGTTTGCCCATCAACAGTCGGCTTGACTTTTGCTGTATTTTGCTTTAAAAAACATTACTGATGCAGGGGTGCATCCAAGACTCACCAAACATTGGAATATTCGTCAAAAATCATTTCTCTTCATTAGGCACTCTGTTCTGTATTCAACAGGGCAGAAACTCAGCAAGCGTATATTTTTCGAAATTTCAAGTTATATACAGATTTGTTTCCATGCTATCAATGCTAATACCACTCATTGCAAGTATTTCGGGAATTACAATTTGCCGATCTCCAAGAATGAGGTCGTGTATGCGCCATGATAGGACTGATAAATCTTAGAAGAGAAATCGTAAATGTTAAAGTGTACACATATAATAAAAAATGATCGAATATACTATTAGAAAGGGTCCAAAGGCAAAAGGAATCGGTAAAAGAGGGTCAAGGAAGCTTATAGAAGCTCGAATGTAGTAAATTACTGAAATAAGAGAAATATAGAAAAATCGATAAATAAAATGAGAATAAGACAATTAGTCAACAATCATGGAAGAATTGGACGAATAACTAGAAACTAAACTTAAAAGCTGTCAAGTTTGTAATGAAATGTTGCGATAGTAATAAGATAAAGTGCAATATGCGCATCCCAGAGGATTTAGAGGTAATTAAAATACAACGTCGTTTCGTTTCTACTGAAAATAATAACCTTGCTATTAAAACACATGAATAGGATTTTAAATCCTCTTCTGGTATTGAAGAGTACATGTAAGACACATTCGTTTCCCAAAATTATACTGGAAACAATTGCACTTTGTAACCTAAGAAGTAAAAAAATTTATTACGTTACTTGTCCTGAAACTAACTTCATGAAATTCCTAATTCATTTTACGTCGTGACGTGCGGTTCGTTCCGGATCGTATACTAACGGCGCGTATACATATTATTTTGCGTGGTCTCGGTAAGGTATGTGCTCTTCGAAAGTTATGCTCTGAGGTCAGACCCGAGGTGCCTTTCTTTTTTTCATTAAATAAAGGCATGCATTCATTTGGAAGGGACCGTACTTCCTAAACAGCCTAAAATTTGTTCTCGAGTTGGAGCGAAAAAGGAAGAGGCCAGCAGGACTATTTATTAAGGATAAATTTAATGAAAGAATAACGGAAGAAAAGAAAAAATGTAATAAATTGCGAATTTTTAATATTCAGTTATTTTAATTAAAATCGATGTGAAAAATCTTGAATGAAATATTATTCCGTAATAAATATTAGGTCGTATAAGGGAATTTTGAAATATTTCCTTCCGCTCAGGAGTGTTACAAATTTTACAGTATAAAAATATTACAGAAAGTTAAAATAAAGTAAGATAGGGTAGAATTTTGACATCACGACTGATACCATTAAATTTTATTTCTTCAAATTGTACTAATGAATTCAATTTTGGCTTTTACAATTTGTAAATAGATGGAAATATATAGCAGTTTCACGATTTTGTTATGATTAATAGTAACTGTCAGGTTGTTACAAATGTAATGTCCGTTTTTTCCTTCAGTCTGAACTGAATCGCACCTGTGTGAAGACGTATATGTTTTTGGTGAAAATTATTATTGTATTTCTAGAAAAGGGTATTTATTTTGAAGTGTGTACCTGTTCCATTTCTTGGAAAGATTAATACACCTGTCCTTGTCTCGCCTATGGAAATGCTGTCGGGAAGAGATATTCGGGCAATTTACCTCTTTCAATTTAAAAAGGGATTAAATGCAGCTGCAGCAACGCGAGAAATTAATCAGACGTTCGGTGAAACCACATGTAATGAACGCACATTACGGCGATGGTTTAAAAAATTCAGCGAGGGAAATTTTGATTTGGAAAATGAGCCTCGCGGATATGCGCGTAGCACCGTTAATGACGACGAGCTGCGTGTAGAAGTTGAAAGTAATCCGTCGACAACAGTGCGTAGCCTTGCAGAAACATTTCAAGTGTCCATTGCCACCATTAGTCGTCACCTTTCTTCGATTGGCAAAGTGAAGAAACTCGATCGATGGGTGCCGCACCAATTAACGGAAGCCAATAAGCTCTGTCGATTAGAGGTGGCTACCTCTTTGGCTAATCGACAGAAAGTTGAACCGTTTCTTCATCGAGTGGTAACGTGTGACGAAAAGTGGATACTTTATGATAATCGGAGACGGTCAGGACAATGGTTAGATCGAGGTGAAGCACCAAGACAGCACGCACGAGCATCACTTCACCCGCGAAAGATTATGGTGATTGTATGGTGGACCAGTAAGGGTATTATTCACTATTCATTTTTGCAACCTGGTGAAACCATCACGGCAGCGTCCTATTGTGCCGAACTGGAAACTATGCATGGAAAATTAAGCCGCTTGTAGCCCTCACTAGTCAATAGACATGGACCCATACTTCTTCATTATAATGCAAGACCTCATGTTGCACGACAGACAATCCAAAAACTTTCGGAATTTGGTTACTAAATTCTCCCTCACCCACCTTATTCAGCTGACCTTTCGCCAACTGATTTTCATTTTTTCCGAAGTTTAAACAATCGCTTAAAAAATAGGGACTTCCCTGACCGGCAGTCTGTAATAGCAGTGTTTGAGCAATATGTGAGCAGTCAAAACCTAGATTTCTTTTCAAAGTGAATTTTTCAGCTTCCAGGCCGTTGGCAACAAACTATTGATGTAAATGGAGACTATTTTGCAGAATAAATATGTATATTTTTTTAAATTTAGACTTTTTTTATTCCTTACAAAATCGGACATTTCATATGTAACAACCTGATATAACACAAGACTTTAATTTTGTCATTAAATAAGAAAGTGTTACGCTTAGCGAAAACCTAATAATTTTCTTATAATGTTTTCAAATGTTTCTTTTTACTAAGCTTGTAATAATATTATTTTTAATATTGCCACAATCCCTTTCGTTATACTGCGCTTTAATTATTAATTTTGACATGCTTTTTGTTTCTCTAGCGTGATTGATCAATCTCTCTGTGACCACTGTAATCACCCTTCGTCCCATCGATTTCTTTAGAAGCTTGTTCTTTTAAAACATGCTTTGAGAACTCCACAACGCATACACAATACACAGTGTTTGGTCGTTAATCGATTGTTTTCCTGGAGTTGGTATATAGTGCGTTGATATTTTACTTGTAACTTCATACATACATACATATAATGTTCATATGGTTCAGCGTGTATCGCGTTTACTACAAATATGTACTACCATATAAGCCCTGTCCAAGAATACGTACACAAGTAATACGTTCACAAGTATTCCTATGTGTCGTTGGATACTAACTTTTTTACATTTTTACTTGATTACATATTGCTTTTGCTAATTATTTTTTTAAATATCCCAAACTTGAGAATTATTTTTACTTCGATTAAGAAAACAACAAAATTTATTATTACTTTCTACTAATATTTTCTGTCAATTTTCCACATCTCTTGAACTTTTGATACTCGTCATAGATTAATTTATTACACATTGTTTTCATAATTATAATGCTACGAGTATAAGTAGCTAGTCCAGAAATTCATCAACCTCTTCTCTTTCCCCACATCACAGCGTTTGTAATAATTTGATTTCACAACGTAAGGGAATTTTTCTAACACATATAGCGTTGTCGGGAATTCTATAGGGTTATTTAAAGAGTAAAATTTATGCAATCCAACAAAATTCTATACAAGAAAAACGATTTCGCATTACGGGCGAATGCAGTTAAAGTTATTCTCCAAGTGCCAGAGAATGTCCGGTAACACTTAGACTGCAAATTTTTCAAATTTTATTATTCAAAAACTATTGCTTTTAATTTCAAAAATAAGAAACAATTGTAACAACAAAATTATAGACTTAAAAGAAATCGCGTCATTTAATCCCTATCTCCATTTAAAATCATTGCTTCGAAGGTCACTTCCCACTTAAGGGTTGATGTAATCCGAGGGAAAATAGCTAAATCAAGTCCGACCTTTAGAACAATATTTGTAACTGGACTATCTTGAGTGACCTGCACACATACTCAAAAATTTATTAAGTGGATGTACATCCACTTAACGCATCCATAAACGATTGAATCTATGTTTTAATGGCACAAAATTAGATTCCCCATTCATATTGTTTTTTCCGTTAATTTTGGGGTAATGTGTATGTAAATTACTGTTGCGGATTAAATATATATTTAGAATTATGAAAACCGTTGATTTAAATTCAGAAGAATTTATAAATTTAAGGTTTGTCTGTCAGAAGTCACGACGAGAAGTAGTCATTATAAACTGTACATAAGAAAGCTAATTTAAAATTATATATATTGCTCAAAAAGTTAACAAATAGTCAATATAATGATAAAAGAAAGTGGTGCTACTTAATATAACAACTGCAAATATTTTTTTAAACTAGTTTCAACCCTTTTGAACAAGAGAACGAATTGAATGAATTGACATGTCTTAACATGTTTACGTATCTTTAAATAGCGTTTCAATACGTTCCTCGGCCAGTATCGAAAATTTCACATAGTGATTAGTAGTGAAGATTTGCAATTTTAGGTATCATTGAAGCAAGTCAAAGCGCAATGTCTAGTCTTTGGAATCATGTTTTGTAAGCTGAAAATTCTTAACAAAAACAAGGGCAAGATCGTCCAAAATCAACAATACAGAGACGGTCGATACTTGTTGCAAGTGAGCTTCTGCTGCAGTTGGATGGCTGCTATCAACGAAAACCATAAAGAATATTTGCAAAGCTCTATCTTATATGCCTGAAGACAGTTGGTTTGCATTTCCTTTGCTACAGAGTGTAAAAGAGCTCGTGGAATGTGAAAAAATAAGCATATCAATTGGGTTCATAATGAACGGTAGCCAGTATTATTCAGTGACGAATCAAGGTTTTCATTTACATTGCAGACACATAATAGGTATATTTTGATTTGATGTGAACTCGACACACGCAACAACCTACAATTTCTCCTGAAAGGGTCTCGCTGTGATGGCGTTAGCTAGGCTAACTACTAGAGGGTACACCATTCTTTATTTCATAGAAAATGGGGATCATTTTCTATGCCATTCTTAGCTCAGAAGTATCTAGATAAGTTTCTACAACCCATTATTTTTCAATATGCAGAAGAGATCGAGACAAGAGTTCATTTTAATGGACGATAGCGCACGTCTCCGTCGAACAAACATGGAAACAATTGAATCGAGGAAGTTGATGAAGAGGGAAGGAATGGCCAACCAATTTTTCAGATGATAATCCACTGGGTCACGCTGAAGATGTTGCTCAAAATATGCCACCAAGGATGCTTCAGCTCCCAACAAAATCACATTAAAATTTTTCCTGGTTATAGTCTTAATTGCTTTGTCATTATATGCTAGCTATAGTAACTATAAGTATTGTCCGTTGTGTACGAATCGAATTTTTAGACATTATAAATACGTGAGCAATAATTACACGCCGTCAATCCTATTTTAGCAAATATACCGTTTACAGAGTCTAAAAGGTTATTGAATATAGGTGCAGCAGTTGTGTGCAAAATTAAATGCGATGTCCTTATTCTTTATGTGTAGATAATTATTTAAACAGAGTTGTTCTTTATAACGAAATCCAATAGAATTGAATAATTAATTAAATTAAATAAGCCTGTACCATATTATGCAGGCTTTTTTTCTTTATAATATCATTATAACATTAGCATACGCTAATTAGTCGATTTCGAATAAAACAATTTTTTGTTATACAGAAAAACGGTATTCTCAATATTTGGGGTATTATCCGACAAGATTAAAATGAAAATTTAGAGAGATTTATACAAGAACACTACCGTTCAAATTGTCGAGATATGTTAGTTAACACCAGTGATTTGTCTTTTGTCCGGTATTTATAAAAATACATATAAAATAAAATTTTATTTATTCCACATAATCTCCTTTTAGACTTACATATTTAACAGAACATCCACAAAGCAATTCTAAGCCTTTAAAAAATTCTTTGTTTTGCTCTGCAAACCACTTCTCAACGGCGCATATGGCTCTGTTATTTATCAAAAATCTTCTATCCTCCAAATGTATTTGAGTTCTGGCAACAAATAATAGTGTAGTGTAGTAATGAGTGATTAACAACCTAAAATCAATTTGATTAATTCTTTTGTTGTACAATCAACGACTTATGAGCAGAAGCATTGTCTTGCAAAAAGAGTACATCTTTTGCAAGTTTCGAGCGGAGTTTTTCCCATGAAACATTATGAGACGCACGTTCACGGGATATTTGCGATGCTTTTGTAATACGCTAGAGGCCAATTCGTCGATCTTCTTAAATCACATCATGGACAGAATCAATGTTTTCACGAGTATCAGAGAAATTGGTCGTGCCCACCTTTGACATTTGATCTTCCATTTTCAAGGGCCGTCATAACCCAGTTTTTAGTAGAGGAGTATGAAGGACTCTGAATCATTTAAGATTTCTGTCCTATCGGTAAAAATTTTCTCTGCCCGATAATCCTTTACGAAGTAAATACTTAATAACTGACGGAAACGTGTTTCCGTTAGTTGTTTCCAAGAAAAATACCAGGTTTGATTATGTTATATTCAATAATAATTCTTCTTAATAGTTTTTGAATTCTATAAAATCCAATTTTAAAACAACCGTAAAGAAGTGTGTCAAAAACAAATGCTAATTTTCATGGAAAAGAAAAATTTGAAATTCTTTTGAATGGCACAGAAGAATTAGCATAATTTTTCTCAAGAAAATTGTCATTTAACGATAACCTTATACATCTGTATTTCAACTTCATCATCGACTTGCTAAATCCCATTCCTTACAATTCAAATTCAACGAACGCGTCGTTTCATTAAAGGAGTAGAGATGCAGGGACCCTTTTCTGATTCGTTGCCTCTACCTTCTGCGAGATTTCCGAGGTCGTTCGTCGCCTATCACTCAAAGAGACATACCCCCCAGCAATTAGTTGCCAAACAGTCGGATACCTGCCGCTTTCCGTCGGAAATCTAATTTACATGAGCTGAATGTCTCTTCCGGAAATGGCGGCAAAAAATTAATTAACCCGAATTATATTTCTTAGAGGACACGATTGTCTTCGTCGCTAGGCCGTTCTGTCGAACTTTTCACGAATGACAGATCGATAAAAGCGCCGAAGACTCGTATTTTTGGCTTCTAAAAGATATTTAAGTCTCGGTTACTAGAAAATTGGCTTTTTCATAGTTCTGTTAATCAAAAGCGATTTTGATTGCTTTATGAAAATTTGTTCATGTCATTTCTTTATGGAAAAATTTTGCGTTGAATCGGCAATTAGCCGCTGTATAATACGTTAAAAAGATTTACTATAAAGGTTTTTATGTTCTAATTTGTATTATATTTAGGTGTTTTTCCCTTCTGTCGTTCTTGAATTTTGTATACGTCCGATGTTAATTTTTGGCTGTTTTTTTTACGGAAATAATGTGTACCCTTACCGCCTGATGTCCTGATTGGCGGCAAGTCAGGAAAAACGTATTATCGAACGAACAACTAAAGGTCAGGCCATTCATATTTAATTTAGATGTCGAATTATTTACTCTTTTTTAAATATCTTCATTAAATTGTAACTTTTTTTAGAATCGGTAATTAAGAAACTGTTTAACTTTTATATCATACTGTCAAATTGTCATGACTGATTTCCATGTTACTTTTAAAGCCACGAAAATAGTTATGTAATTTTTATCTAATCATTTTTATGAGAATCACGAAGCCTTTTTGCCGCTCATGTGGACTGCTATTTTATAGGGTCTCTTTTTAGATATAAAAACCTTTCAAAATCCTGAAAATTATATTATTTTCTGCTATTCCATCGTTAATTAAATACACAGAAATTAATTAAAAATTTCTGTGCTGGAGAGGGACTCGAATCTCTATCTGCCGTTTTCTAGACGACTCAGTGTAACTTCGAGTCCTTTAACACGCCATAAATCGCATTATGGAACAAATCTAAATTTATTTAAAACCTCCAGTCAGGTTACTATGATGTCAATAATTATATTGTATATAAACATATAATTAAGTTTTCACCATGGGAAATTTAATGAAAATTATATTATTTTCTGCTATTCCATCGTTAATTAAATACACAGAAATTAATTAAAAATACTTACAAAAAATATTTATGGCGTGTTAAAGAACTCGAAGTTACACTGCCTAATGGTTTAATTGGTAAAGCAGTCGTCTAGAAAACGGCAGATAGAGGTTCGAGTCCTTCTCCAGCGCAGAAATTTTTAATTAATTTCTGTGTATTTAATTAACGATGGAATAGCAGAAAATAATATAAATTTCATTAAATTCCCCATCGTGAAAACTTAATTATATGTTTATATATAATTATTGACTTTCAAAATCCTGTTTTTATCCAATAAAATTTTTGTTTCATTTTGGATAATTAATTGTTTATATAGATATATAGATTGTGTAATTTTCTTTTCGCCAGCTTTGTAATTGAAACATGGTAGGCTGTTATTAATAGAATCAATCAATTAATTATTTATGAAATTTTCATTTTCTTAAGGATTAGAGTGTGCTCAAATTGTACTTACATACTTTATTTCGTTTTTATAATATACAACAATTGAACAATAAATAACAGTGTTTACTGATTTTATTTGATTTAGTGTTAGAGGGTACTTAATACTGTGGCATTCCTGGAAAAACTTTTACTCATTCGTAGTCTCTAATCGGGTTGGGACTTTTCCGGGCTAGTGAAATTTGCGACCTATTTTATTTATTTTCTTTTTTATTAGTTTATTTTGTTGACGTCGCAGACTCTCAAAAAAAATTGCACATTAAATTATCTTACGATTTGGCAGATTATAATATTCTTTTATTTAATTATATTGTAACTTCGATTGCTAAGTAAAATATACAAAAATTGAAAGAGTGCATTACGCAACAAACGAAGAAAATATGAAATTGAGGGTGTCGTAGTTTTATTTAATGCACTAAGTAATTCTTTTGGATTAAAAATATTGAATTTGTATAAGTATATAGTTAAACATTTATATTTTTCTTTCAACATGGCTGCCACACATCAATTCAATCTCATCTGTGGCAAAACATAGTTACCAGGTCGATAGGGTTGTCATATTTTGTGTCATAACATATATACATTAAAAACATACATAATCAATAATCTAACAAGTTTTAAATCAAACTATTTTCTCTCGATGAAAAACTTTTAAAACGGTCAAGATTCATGTCAAAATGTTTACTCCGTTAATCCAAGAAATTTCAGAATTGATGATTCGTACTCTTCTTATATACGTTTGAATGTTCTCTAGATCGTCGAACCGCTCTCCTTTGAAACTCCTGAGATGGTGAAAGAGAAAAAAAGAAGTCGCATGGTGCTAAGTCCAGAGAATAGGACATGTGTGAGCCAAAAATTGTGTGTCTATTCTGCTCACATATTAAGACTCAAAAAAACTTGGCAGTTTATCTTTTTTGGTTGAACACGTCGTATTCAGCTGCAGTGCCCTTTCAGTAATTTCTAAATCATCGTGATACCTCGAAGAACAAATATTTTGTGAATAATTCCATTTGCGTAAAAAATGCGATGAGCATTGGATTCGTTTATTGTTTTTGCAACCGAACTATTTTTGGTTTTGGCCCTCTAGCACGTTGCCATTTTGTGGAAACTTTCCACGCTCTTTTCGTTTCTTTAAAATATCATGAAGTCCAGCTTCCAAAATCATTCCACTGCTTCCAAAACTAACGAACTTTTAGCTTCAATGTAATAGTCATAGGATGCAAGCAACTTCAGCAGCTAAAAGCAACAATCGAGAAGAAATACTTGCACAATCAATTTACTAATATTAAGTGATTTTGCGATGATTCTACACGTAAAGTCCCGCTCTTGCTTGATGTTAACTTAGATGAAGTATTACCCTCTTCTCTCATCGTTCTTTAGAGACATCATCAATCATTTTGGGACAAACATTATTTCATAGGTCATAACGAATAGCATAGCATGGAAGGAGTCTCAGATTGGTACATTTATGTATCCCATGTGTGACAACACTAGTTTTACGATTTTCATTAATTATGTCCTACAACTTTTTAGACTGACTGCCTGAATATTGTTTAAAGTAACAGTGAAGTAAATATATTTCCTTCACTTCCTTGAGTAACGCTTGTATGGGTATAAATAAGAGTAATTTGTTCATTAAAATATTTTACTAAAAATGCAGATGCTAAAGATAAATCGGAAATCTTTCATTAAACTACATATAGATGTTATATTCCATTTACATTATTGTTTTTTAATTTAATTTACGGTTAGTATTAATTATTTACTTTATTGCATTTATTCTGTTATATAGTTAGGTATTTTATTTTATTACTACAATATATGTACTCTACAGATACGTACATATATACGAGGGCAGATGAGTAATTACTGAGCCTGATGAACTAGGGCAGCTAAAATGAAACATCAAATTTGTTTCTCAACTTATAATAATCCTTTAAAACATAACTGTCAAAATTTATGATAATTCCCATCGTAAGGACGTTTGTTAGAAAGTGAACTGTATTTAGCTTGTTTTGAAATATGGGAAAAGTGGAGTACTGATTAAGTTCTTATTATTATTGGACGCTCAAAGGAAGTGCGTACTTCAAAAATGTTTAAATGTCCAATTGACAGACGTAATGTAACTAGCGCGCGTGTATATATGTATGTATTGCTTTTTTTGGTTGAGAATAACAGTAGAACCATATATATATATATATATATATATATATATATATATATATATATATATATATATAAAACATATATATATATATATATATATATATATATATATATATATATATATATATATATATATATATACATATATGTATTGCTTTTTTTGGTTGAGAATAACAGTAGAACCTGTTTCTTATAACTCTAGTCGGGCTACCAGATTTAACAAAGTGTTTAGCATTTATTTGCAATCTTTTGCTAGTCTTTCTTTATGTTTTGTACTATGCGAACAAAAAAGATAAGTTTACAAAATAAATTATTTATTTTTGAGCTTATGTACAAATAAAACGAAATAAAGCAAAATTTATTCTGCGAATTAAAGAAATTGTGTAGAAATTAATAAAAAAAAATATTCTCACAGCATACAAAATTGTCGACATGTAAACGATTATAAATTAAACAAATGGTAGAAAATCGTGATGTGTATAGCAACAAATTTACAAAAGCAGAAAAAAAATGTACTCCTAACAAAATTACACATGATTATTACGATTCGTGGATAATTGACTAATCAAGAAAAAAGAAACTACGTATGTATGTACATATATAGTAACCATGCGAATAAACTTCTCGCGAGAATCAAAGAAAACAGTCACTGATTCCAGCCTGTGAAAAGTGCAAAAATCTGCACGCGATCTAACTAAACAGCGGCTGGCAAATAATCAAAGCTAACGCGCAAAAAACTGCAATTAATTAATTAACAAAAAGAGCAACGTCTTTATGCAGCGAGGCGAGAGCTATTTGGTGGTACTCACGGGGTGGCCAACCCTCTCCCATCGTTTTGGACGTAAATTGACGTCGTTGCGGCGGCTGTCGGCGGGACAGTGAAAACGGCAATATTGCGGTTGGTGATTCAGGCGATTGGAATCCGCCACTGTAAAGATGATTTCTCTTGCTTTACGCAGCGGAGCGGGAGCTGTTTGATTGTACTTGTGGTCATGGCGAACTCTCTTCCATTTCCTTTTACAGACTGACGTTGTTGCGGCGGGATGGGGAAGACGATGCCGTGTCCTTTGTAGGTACACCTTAATGTTGGACACGGCACGCATCTTATATGCTGTCGGTGCCCCAGTGACTTACTAGTTCGAGAAGATTTTTCACTACAGGCACCATTAAGGGTTTCCCTCTATCGAGGAGAGCTTGAACTGTACAAGTATACCATTGCAAGGGCGACAAGGATCTGTACAGCTCAAGATCGAAGCTTGTCACCAAAAAAGCGACAAAGAGCTCATTTTACAACAAATCGCTGCCTTTATATACTATTCCAACAATGTCGAAAATTCGAAATTATTTTGGAGAAAACGCATACCTAGAAGTGACTGGGACCTTACGTTTAGTAAGAAGTTGCGCATCAACGACGCCTAAAACTATCACAATTTTCTTTTTTCTATCAAATACAGTAGTTATAAATATACAAAATAAAAATTACGTAATATAAATTTTATACAAATTTAGCAGTCTGTGTTTGCTGTGCCGGAAAGTCATTACCGGTTTTTTCGTAAAAAAACTAATACTTTTCACGAAAATGAAAAAATTATTTACACAAAGTGTTGACCATTTGATTCTGTACATCTTGCCCATCTTTCAGGCACTTTATGGATGCCATCTCAAAAAAACTGTTTGTCGTTTGAGCAAAACCATTCATCGAGCCATTTTCTAACTTCTTCGAAATTGACGAAGTGTTGATCTGCAAGCGCGTGTCCCATTGATACGAAAAGGTGATAGTCGGACGGGACAAGGTCTAGAGAGTACGGCGGGTGCGATATTATGTACCATCCAAGTATTTTCAACGTTTCCTTGACCGGTTTTGCTGTACAAAACGGCACGTTATCGTGTAGTAAAATCACTTTACCGTGTCTTTGAGCCCATTCTAGACGTTTTTCTATCAATGCATGATTGAATTTGATAATTTGTATCGGTAGCGATCAGTATTAACTGTTTCACCAGATTTCAACAGTTTGTAATACACCAGACCACTTTGGCCCCACCACAGTTTTACGACCAAAACGATTTGACCTTGGAGTCAATGGGCCAGCTTCGCCAGGTTACTTTTTGCGCTTAAGATTTTCGAAATAAATCCATTTTTCATCACTCATCACTATTCGACGCAGAAATGACGATCATACCTTTGAAGCAACATTTCGCAGACGATTTTTCGATTTTCCATTTGCCCAGTTTCTCATCTTTTGGATTTTTCCCATTGCTTGTAATCTGTCGCTAATCGTTTCTGGGGCCACATTTAACGCTTCTGCCAATTGTTTTTGAGTTTGGGTTGGGTCTTCATCCAATAACTCCTGCAGTTTCGCATTTTCGAACTTTATCGATTTACCAGAACGTTCTTTGTCTTGCACATCGAAATCACTAGTTTTGAATTGTCGAAACCACGCTTTACATGTTTTTATGGTTGGAGCTTGCTCACCGTAAGTTTCTATCAGCAAACGATGATTTTCAGCGATTTTTTCTTTTTAATAAATATGAAAAGTAATGTATAACGCAAATGCACTTCTTCAGGCACGAAACTTGACATTTTCAAAGAGGTATTAACATATGACAGTGTTACTTTCGCAAAATATAACATGTATGGCTTTGAAGCTAGATATTAGTAGAATAAAATGACATACAAATACATATGTGTCAAATCACAACACTGCATACTTAAGCCTAGCGAGGTCTGTTAGAAGAACCGATAATGACTTCCCGGTACACCTGGTATTTACCATAAATAAAAATACTTAATTGTCCCTAAGCGGGAAGATATTTATGTCTTAAATCGCACACAATAGAGTTTTTACGGCCTAATTTTGTGACAATTAGAAGAGGTTTTAACAATGGATTTTGCAGTTGTAGGTACATGTAAAATGATTATAAAGCATAATAATATAATGACTAATCAAATTACTAATGCGTCTTCATAGCATTGTGCTGTTAGTGAATATTATCTATCGAACAATAAAAATTTTTAGAACAATTAGTGTTATTTCTATTACAAATATTAAATTAACATGATAATTGAAACTCTTAAGATGAATTTCTCAATTATAGTTAACTTTATTAAGGAAACTACATCTGTCGTCATTTAGAAAATGTTCGGAAATCACCGTTTGCGAACAAAAAGGACCTTTTGAGTGATGCAAGTCAATTCGTACGGATCGACAAACATCCGAAACACATACTGTAAAAGCCACACCGCCAAAATTAATTGCCCGGAAACGCGGAACAGCTACACTCGGTTATACTAATCCGGTAGTGCTGCAGTGCAAAGTTGACCTTTTATACTTCACCCGTTCACTTTCTTGACACCCCTTTCAGAGTGAACGCCACAAGGCTCGCCTTCTTTATGAGTCCGTGGAGTGTAATAATTTCATAACTATGTGACAGTTTTTAAAAAATGTCAAGCGGATAGGCGGAAAGGTGGAGTGCGCGCGATTGCCGGCTTCGCGGCTACAATGTGCTTTTATTAAATTAAAAGCGTAATTATGACGAACAACGTTTCATAATTTAGAATTTCACCGATTTTGTCAGTAACTGCACAGTACACATCGTACTGCAGTATTTATACCTGTTTAATTATAATATAATATTCCATAAAATTATGCCCACTTACATGAGATAAAAGTAACAGTTAATGCCCATATATCACTTTTCATGTCTACACTACCAATTATATTTAAATAATTATCGATACTTCTGTAACAATATTTTAATATATATTTTAATAATGCTTTGACATCATCTCAAATAATTTCTAATAAACTTACTCTTTTATATAAAACAAAAATATTGTTTGATTTGGTATGTAGACTTCCGCGGTCGTGATCCATACCATCTGCTTCTTGAAACTGCGTTTCAGTGCGACTGAAACTGTGTTTCCGATCAAAGAATATTCTTAGAATTTTTATAGAAATTGTGCATGTAAAATGTCTTGAATTTGATGTATCATATGGTGGCGTATTTTTTACATTAACTGTTAGTATATTCTATTAAAGCAGTCCTATAAAAATTTTGTGACCTCTTGAACAAACTTCATAATAATTATGTTTTATACACAGCACTACAGTTTTGAATTATATATTTTTTTTACGTTTTCATGAACAGCCGTTACGCAATTAAGTGTACGGAAAAAATTATGTTTAATTGCTAATTGATTAGCAAAAGTTTAGCAAAAGCGTTAATAGTCGCGCATTTTCCTTAATGAAAAATCACATATGTCCACAATCTAGAATGGATGTACGCTCGATAGATATACTTAGTGTAACTAATTTGATTACTTCTACCTAATATATGGATTGACGCTCAAGGCCGAGTTGGTGTCGCTTGCATCGACCTTTCAAGTATTTTCTATACAATAATTCATGATAAAAGAGCTCCATTATTCTGACGTCACCTATTTTCTTGTAATTAATAGAAAGTTGGCTATCAGACAAAACAAATCAAGTTTTTACAATGGATATTATTCTGATCAATTTCTAACAATATCGCGGATACATAAAGGTTCAAATGTAGGTCCATTACTACTTATATTGTATTCAAATGTCCTGCACTGGATTGCACTAATGATGTTAAAGTTTATATTTCTGTCTTCTTTATAGAGTAGTGGTGTAAAATGTTTCGTACCTTTGTGTCTAACCTTTCCTCGCCGTAAGACGGCATTCAATACTGATTTTATTGTTTATCAACATCGAGGGGTACAGGAAGAGACACCGATCACCCCCGAGACAAGAAATTATTTAAAAACCATCGCCCTGATCGTGGTTGAAATCGTTGACTTCTCTAGATGACTAATTTGGAGCTCATTAAAGTACATTGTAAAGGGTTTAGGAAAAGCCATTATTACCTCCTTTATTTTGGTAATAAATAAATAATAGAGGCTAATATTATTTAATAGTAAATATTTATTTGCACGTGATGGTTAGTAAATTTATTACGAGTGCGTTATTAGAGAGTTATATAATAAGTAATTGTGTACAATGAGCATCAAAAGTCCAGGACGTGTGCCAAGCTGAAAGAAAGACATTAGTGGAAATAAAACAATAGGATTGCCCTTAAAATTTTGTTCACTAATTTAATTTAATTGTTTAAACTTGAGTATATTAAATAAAGATAAGTAATAAGCTGTACTTAGCTGTACAAACTCGCGGAAGTGATGCGTGCGGACTTGGTCATGTCCGGAGAAGTCCCTGTATCTTACACGCGGGGGCTTTTAAAAAACAACCCGTAGGCTAAGGGGTAGGACACTGGTCATGTTTGAATTAACCAATAGGGAAAGAGAATAGGCACGCTAAAAATATTGGCATAAATTAAAAGTGGTATATCAATATCAATATAAGTGGCAAGCAGATAGATATCTAGACAGAATAATAGACATGCATTCTGTGTGAAAAACAGAAGGAATAATATTCGAACCTCTAGTGCATTTAGATATCAATATGCGGAATTAATATTACATGTGATTTAATGGAAAGTTACCAGTCACGAAAAGGTTTGTAAAGTTTCTAGGTATTCGGCTTCCTAGAAAACGACGCGGTAGGTATTGGTTTATTACAGCCTGATCGTACGTGACGAAAACAAAAGATTCCTGTATTTGTATGTATCACAAAAAGGTCAAAATAAATAATAATTTACGAATTGAAAATCGAATTATTTTTAAATTAAAATAAAGTAATTTAAAAAATATGATATAAAAAATTATTATATATGCGGAGCGTAACGCCATGGTGACGGTTTTCTAGAATTCTCGAGATAAGGTATTATTTAACTACCTGAAACGAGGCAGCGCTATCACCGGATGGTGTTATACTTCACTACGGACCCAATGGATGGGTGTTATTCTGTCTATGCGCCCACATCTGTCCAAACGGAAACTGATGTTTGATTACTGTGTTGTTGCTACTAAACTCATGAACTATGCATTGAAGGGCTTTTACACCCACCATATTCATCTAATTTGACTCCCAACGATTACAGTCTTTTCACAGATACGAAGAAATATCCTGCTGAATGTTGATGATGAGAGTTAAACAAATCAAATCGTATTTTTCCGGGAGTATCAAAAATTGGAAAGCCGTCGTATGTTTCATTGCAAGGTGAGTACATTGAATACTTACGAAAAGTTTTCAAAAATGTGATTTTTCTGTCAGACCGAGAACATTTCGAACTTTGATTCTGGAGAACCCTAGAGGAATATCATGGAGATACTGTTATACTTATATTTGATTTTATGTTACTCGAATAGGACGAAAATAAACTTTATGCTACTTCCAATACTTTTAGTTTTTGTAAAGAAAATATTGTGATCTATAATGTCAAAGATCTTTATAGGGTGAAGATATCCGCGAATTTATGTACGTAAAATAAAGTTCTCTAAAAAATTTTAATTCACACCATTGCAATCATTTCACAATTCATGAAAAATATAATAAAAAAATGATGGTTGTAATATTTCGTTAAATATTTTATTTTCCGTAATTAGATTTCTTTTTCATCACGAAGTGTAGATAGTGCAGTCAAAAGAGGAAACAAACTTACTAGGTGGCTCTAGAGAGTTAGCCTTAATGGCCCTCCGTCGACGTATTACGCTAGATAAGAGTAGAGGGAGCTTCAATTCATACACGTGTACGCCCGTGCTAATACGGAAGAGCACTCGTCTAAAAAGCTGTAGGGAATCTGGCACACACGTTGAAACAAGTAAATTACCGACTGAGTTACCTCGGTAAAATCATCCTTACTTACGGATAAAACGTTTAGGGTAGGATTTTTTCCCTTCTCATCCATTCTTTTCCCGTCGGTCTGCTTTGTGCAATGAAATCGGAGCGTCGAGTGGTACGAAGATTTTTAGACAAGAAATAAATCCTTAATTAACTGAGGATTTATTTTATAGAATAAATAAGTGGGTTAATTTTAGCGTAAATCCCTTGTAATTGCTCAAGGAATTGTCTTGGTTTTTATAATTTGTTTTTTGTTTAAATGAGATTTTAATTACCCTTGTTGATTTCATGGATAGACTGAAACGTATTGCAAACAATAATGAAGGAAAAAAGTCAAAGGTAATTTTTATAATTAGTAGTATGTTCTGATATTAAAAAAATATTACTAGAGCTTAACAGTATCTCTCATTTGCAGGTGCGGTTCGTTATTGGGTGCATACAATATTGTATATATGTATGTACATATATGTATATGTTTGAATGAAGGTTCTCGCTTCACTACGAAACAACGCCTGAAGAATATGATTGAGATGTACTCCCTTTGAATTTTGATATACATATTTCCTTATTATTGGATGTATAGATCTAATATTAATACATATATTTTATGTAAGTAATAATATATATATATATATATATATATATATATATATATATACATATATGTATGTATATGTATTACTTACATTAACTACATGTGTATTAATGCAAAAATGATATATGTACTTACGCACGGTCAAGTTTTAATACTTACAATTATATATAAATATATAAATTGAAAGTTTCATTAATGAAACTCAACGTTTCTTGCTATTCTATCGTTATTACCAATTACAGAAAATTAATAATAATTAATGTAATTATATAATAAATAATGATGATAACGATGGAATAGCAGTTATTAATTTCCTATGGTGAAATGCTTAATAATATAATTATTATAATTGTAAGCTTCAAAATCTGGCCGCGCGTTAAAACAATTAAAACAAATGATCGTGATATATTTGCTAATAAAAAGTTAGATGACGAGCTAAGCAAAATTCAGACTACAATGAATTGCGTGATTTTCATCGGCGATTTCGTGATGGACATACTCCTGGTGAATAGAAGTTATTTAAACAATAATATTTAATTTACATATCATATTATCATCAAGACGAACATCTTTTAATGACACTACATTGGAAACATTGATGATGCTTCACACGTATACGTTTGTGCACAACCGTCTTTTTATGAAAATTAACAGGCTAGTTCATGCTTATATATACATGTATATATAATTGCTAATATATTGGGTCTGGGAAAAAGTTCGTTGCGTTTTTTCAGTAAAATTCAACTGGTCCCCGCATGGCGCGTGGACGAATTCATTTAAACCGAATATGCTCCATTATTATCGACAATGTTTCGCCATTTTTTTGGTAGATCCATGATCCCATCGGTGAAAAACTTCTGTGGTTTCTGGTCGAAAAACTGAATCAAGTAGTTTTCACAGGCTTCTTTTGAAACCAACTTAATTCCATTGAGAGAGTTCTGCAGAGATCGAAACAGATGATAGTCAGAGGGTGCTATATCCGGACTGTAAGGTGGGTGCATCAAAACTTCCCAACCAAACTCTCTCAATTTTTGACGGGTCATCAAAGAAGTGTGTGGTCGGGCGTTGTCATGATGGAAGACAACACCTTTCCTATTAATCAATTCGGGCCGTTTTCTTTCAATCGCCTGGCGTAATCTCTCTAGTTGTGCACAGTAGAGTTGAGAATCAATCGTCTGACCAGTTGGAAGTAGCTCGTAGTGGACGATTCCCCTCCAGTCCCACCATACACACAGCATCACTTTTTTTGGCGTCAATGTTGGCTTAGCGAACGCTTGTGATGGCTCACCATCCTTTATCCACGATCTTTTACGCTTCCGATTATCGTACGTAATCCATTTTTCATCTCCGGTTATTAAACGTTTCAGAAACGGCTCGATTTCATTCCGTTTCAGCAGCGCATCGCAGATGTTAATTCGGTCCATCATGTTTTTCACGCTCAACTCATGAGGAACCCATACGTCAAGCTTTTTTTTGTAACCAGCTTTGTGTAAATGGTTCAAAACAGTTTTGTGGTCAATGCCTAGCTCCATGCCAATATCGACACTGCTGATATGCTTATCTTGTTGGACTTTTTCAAGAATTTCATCAGATTTTTCAGTGATTGGACGACCGGAGCGTGACTCATCTTTCACATTGAAATTTCCAGAACGAAAGCGAGCGAACCATTTCCGCGCAACAGATTTCGATAAAGTACCTTCACCGTACACAGCACAAATTTTATCACAAGCCTGCGCAGCGTTCTTCCCCTTATCATAATAATATTGCAGAATATAGCGAAATTTCTCATTATTCTTCTCCATTTTCAAGTGCGAATAACTTTCCAACCACTGCACCGATTACAATGTTTCTACGCTCAAACTAACGTTCGGAAGGTCATCTAAAAAACGAGCCGTCGGTGGTGTCGCTGTGACTTGTTGTTCTTTAGTTATCGGCAACCAATGCCATCTATCGGGAAAAACGCCACGAACTTTTTCCCAGACCCAATATTATTCCACGGATTTTCAGTATAAAGTGACCAAAAAAAAATAGGAATGTTCAAGAAAGGCTTTAATTAATACAGTGCTGTTATTGTTCAAGGACTCGTCGCAAGCGATTATTTGGGTATTTCTTCAAAATCACCTCTAAAGCCTTAACAGCACCTAATTGTATTTAAAACCGTCAACCCTTAAGGGTTTTTTTACTTGAAGGTCTAGAGAGAAGTTGCATGAGGCTATATTAGAATTGTACAGACGATACGAAATAAATTTGACATTCCACTTTCACTTTCTGTTTATTAACTGCTGCAAAACTTCTTTATAGTACATAATTGGCGGTTGCTGTAGTACCATGTAGAAACTTATACATATACACTGTCTCCTTGTAATCGAACACGTTATGATTATGGCTTTTTTTAGTGGTTATTCTCCTTTTTCTACACATTATGGTGTTTTTTTTTTGTTCGTAATATTGAATCATGAACACTAGTTCTTTCAGAGTATATTAGTATTTTAATATATTATATAATGGCATTTTGTTCTAATACATTTTGTCATCTTTTTAATAGTAGTATGATTTTACGTTCGTGGAACTTCTGATCTTTACTTGCAAGAAATTGAACTAAGTAATTTTTGACGCTGAAATTGAATGCTTTTCCATCTAAAAAATTGTGTAAAGATCGGAATTAGTGGTAATGAGAGGGTGCTAAATCTGGCGGTAGCATATCTTATTCAAGCTGTCTTAGCGTCTGATAAACCATCAAATTTATATAAGGCCTGACGTTATCATTGTGAAAAACTACCTTTTTTATCAATTCTGGCCGCTTCTGTTTCATGGAATCACTCAATTTATTTAATTGGTGTCAGTACACTTCCGAATTAATTGTGGAATTGTTTGATACGAGCTAAAAAAAAAACAAATATCTTGAAATCTAACGGACTACGTTTCTTCTTCTACTTGGCAGAATCTACATATGGATCCTTCTGTGAGACTCACATTATTCTCATGTTTATTAGACTCACTATAACAAATTTTCTTTCCCTGCTAAGTAGGTTCGTTGCAAATTTGAGCGATTGCTTCCTGAGCTGTTTGTCCACGTTTGCCTTAAGTTTTTCTATCAACTTATGATGGTCAGTGTTTCGTTAAAGTTACGGAATTGCTTTACTACCATGGACAGAACAAATTGAAGAAATAAACTTTTTTGTCAACTTTCTCATAGCGCTTTCCCTTCTCCACGCATGTGTTCGTAGAGCCATTGAAGCCCCTGTGCGAAATATTGTCTTTGTATGCGGCTTAAAATGATTTTAACGGTTCTTTATATGGATTCAGTGTTATCAAAGTACTCTATTTTTAGAAAAATTTTTAAGTTTTAGAACAAAAAAGGTGTTTCAGAATTAGAACCGGACAATAGGTAGGTATTTAGTCACTCTACATGGAGTTTTAAGCAAGAAACCGAGTGGCAGAGACAAATGTACCCACGTTTCGTCATGAAAAAAAAAATAAAGTAACCTAAAACAGAGTAGTATGTGTGCCTCCTGTAGTTATTTAAGTAACAAACATATCAGCATGTATGTGTTTCACTTTCACTTCTGTTATTCAAGCGGCGGCTTGCTCTTTCCTAGGATCGTTCTGAAATGATTCAGAACTGTTTTTTACCGTAAGTACTACTTAAATATCTACAACTACTACAACTTAAAAAATCGTTTTCGTATGTAATTTTCATTACTGAAAATATTTCGCTAGAACGTTTTCCGGATTTAGAAATAAAGTTTGTGATTTTGTATTCTATTTGGTAATCGTGGCCTACTTTTAAACAAACATAACCCGGTAATACATTCAGTTATCGCTCTGAGATTTTTATAATAATTGGAGGAGGGAAGATAAAGCTATTTTTACGGTCGTAGAGGAATCACTTCGAGAACTTTTGTAATGCATTATATAATGGTGTTTATCATACTAAGCAAATTTTTCATAAACGTTCTATTAGAAATCGTTCATTTTTTTACGTTTTCGCAAATTTAACCCATAATATATCGATAATTTCCACAAAATTATTCAGCAACTATACGCAAGTATATTTGGGATTAGCATTATTTGCTTTTTTTACTATTATACTTTACTAGCAAATTTGAGTTTATGATGCATACTGGTGGAGATATTCTTGCAATCAATAATATGGCAATAATCTATATTTTCTACAGTCCTATCTCAGTAGGAACAACTACCGACTGGAGACATTCCGAAACATATAGAATATATCCTGTAAAAACCGTTTTCCTAGCGAAGATAGTAAAGTTTTTACTGCGCCCGTCCGACCATGTTGGAAAAGTGGTAGAGTGAATTTCACTTGTCACATAAAAGGGTGTTAAAATCGGATAAAATACACCTTTAATGTTCGACTCCAACCTCATTTTGCCGCTTCCACCTTTGCTGCGTCTTCTCCCCCTTTTCTTTTCATTTTTCTTCGCTGCGGGAGGGTGAACTTTAAATTTAACCCGTCACGGACGTGGATGAACTGCGAGAAATAAGAAACTTTTGTGAAAGTAGGTACATATAGGTATATATTGGTCTTTTTTATCCGTTTATATGATTCAGTAGGTGGGAGTCACGTACAACGTAGTTGAGCATTGGGGGAAAATGTATGAACGCATCCTCCATCCCACAGATATTCGTGTATATAAAAGCTTAGTTTTGCATACGAAATAGGACCCGCTAGAAATACGAAGTTTGTGTAAATCAAATGAATTATCTCGAAGTTTCTCGGTGTTATTGGATTTTTATTCATAACCGAAGACATATATTCCTTTTCCATTTCTTATGATTTATGATTTCCGATGAAAACTAGGAGTAAGCGGAGAGAACAATCATGCGGATATAATACAAGTTGTTCCCGTAAGTATACACACATAGGTAATAAATGAGGCCAATGTTTATTGCTTTCTATTGTTATCGTACCACCACAAATGGTAATATGAGGAAGAATTATGCGTGTGGAACTGGTAAAGAATTGTACATCAAATACATATGTAATAAACCACGTGATTCATAAACCTATTTGCGTATTTTAAGCTGCTATACTTGAACTCGAATATTGCAAGAAATATAGGCGTTTCACATACAACAGTCCATAACCAAGGAATTTGTTCCTAATTTGTTTCTACCACGTGCAACGTGCCCAAGAACTTATCGAAGCCGATCGCTGGCCACGGATTAACTTTTGTAGATTGTTCCATCGGAGACTTGCACAACAGCCGCGCTTTGTTTCAAGGATGTTATTTATCGATGACGGTACTCTAAGAAGGAAGGTATTATAGGGCTGACCTAAGCTCCCACAATATGTATCAACGTCGTTCCCTAGAAACTTAAATAATATTAAATTTTGTAAAATAACATAATAAAAATATTAAAATTTAAATGTCTATGAGTATACATATATTTTGATGAAGGAATTGTTTTCATATTACAATTATTACCTCCTTCTGTTCGGTAATAAATAATAAAGGCTAATATTATTCAAAGAAAGTATATTTATTTGCACGTGATGGTTAGTAAATTTATTACGAGCGCATGTCCGGCTAGCTGAAGCGCTGTAATAAATGCAAATAAAAAATGAAGCACGAAATGTAATTCAGGAAAGAGTAAGTGGATTTAACTTCAAAGCAAAGTCCTTATAGTAGTATTTAATGCCTCATTACAATCTAGTTTTTCCCGAGAAAGTTATAATTGAGTGTGAAAGTGCATGCTAATGTACTCGTCGAGAATTATATGAGAAATGCCACAAACACATTTTCTTTTGCATTAAAAATACGAAAGAAAAAAAGGAAAATGCATCAAACAGTATATGTCTATGATCATTCCCTGTAGTGATGTGTAGCTCAAAAATATATAGACTCCCGGGATGTGGCTCTTTAAGAGCTGCTTCACTATCGCCTCGTATGATTCTTGGCCCGGATTTATTTTTACGAAAAGTGATACTAATAAATAAGTAATAATTGAATTTTAACTGTACATAGTTGAAATAAATTGGATTTTTTTCGAATCTTGCATAAAAATGTCAGTTATATAAAGAAAATAATCTGGTAGGTAGGCTTCCGCGGTCGTGGTTTGTACTATCTACTTCTGGGCTTCCGGGCTGAAACCGTGTCCCTGGTATAACTGCCGACGATTCGTACCCACTCGTATGGGACATCTTCAGGGCTCAACTACTGCTGTCGCACTGGAACTGAATTTCAGTGCGACAGATAGTAGCAGTAGTAGACAGAAGCAGATAGTAAAGAAAATAATGCTTTTGGCAGCACTTCATAACTAAATAACAAAAGTAACGTAATGCTCTATAGAAAATATGTTATAGGATTTTATAAGTACAATACCACCGCTGCAACTTTGTGTAAGAATTTGTTATAAATCTAATAAGGAATCATTGACAAAAAACGTTATGGAAAGAACGGCAATTTTACGGAAAATTTAGTTAAATGGAGATTCAACGAAATGTTAAACATTTTTTGTTTACTATAGAGACTATTTTAGTTATGTGTACAAAATAGCTTTTGTGACATTAAACATTAAGATAATTACAAAATCGTATTGCAATTTTAAACAATAACGGCTTTCACATTGTTATTAAAACCTTTTAAGGTTGCTAAATGGAATTATTATAATAAATTTTTTTATATTTATTGATTTTACACATGCATGTGTTATAAATATATGCATTGCAGCATTAAGGCGGCGTGTGTAATTCAAGCGTATGTATATACACGTATCGCTTGACTTATTATCTATTTCGTTGTGTCACAATGAATGTATTTAATAGTTCGGTCTAGGTGACCATGTGCTAGTCTATTTATAAATTATAACTTATAATTTTTGAAACGGTTATGTTAATTGGAAGAACCTTAATTGGGGTTTTGCAACCTTCGAATAAACGAAATATAGTTTTCTATAGCTTTAATAAAGAGTAGCCTATTCAGCGTTTATATTTTGAAAACATAACAGTAGAATAAATATATAGTGCTCACTGTTGTTTCATCACAGTTTTTTAATCTTATTTACATATATAAACTAACGTATTTATAAGGTATACGAAATATAAATTGCCCAGTTGAACTTTTACAGAAACGCATCTCTGCACAACTTTATCCCTCGAATCTTCCGCTTTGCCCATCACTAATTCTCTCATCTTTCTACTTTTTTGTTAAATCTTAAAGAGTCATCCATATTCTCTTTTTGACGATTCCAACCTGGGGATTGAGAATATATTCATACGTACACACTTGAAGATATTCTCCCAATATTCTACTTATACACAAGTTTATTGGCAATTAGCATCAATGGAGTTCCAACTATCACAATATTAAACGTAGTTTTTCGAATATTTCTTTGTTAAAGTGAAGTTAATTAATATATTGATTACATAATTAATTTAAAGCCCGCCTAGGCACACGCATATTTATCAGTTCATAAAAATAATCGGTGCATCTCTTGTAATATTCCCTAGTATTCTAAACAATCCCTAAATAGATCTGATGGAATTTACTAATACCTTTAATGATACTCGGGAAGTGCTTTGAGTTGTTTTATTGCTTGGTTGGGGACGTTCTCCACTTTCGAAACAAATTTTCCTCAAAATCGTATAGTGAATTGGGACAGCGTAAATCAGTTAAAGCTCCGTAATGCAGAAACTCGAGAAATTGTCAGTAAGCCGGGACTCCTTTCAATTATCCCTTAACTTAGTTTTCCGAGCCGCTTAAGTAATTTTATCGCTATTTAAATGAAGAAGTTTTCACATCGATTGTTAGAAATATGTATACACAAGCAATATATAGCTAATAAAAAAATTATGGAGTCAGTTGCTTAAAAGAATTCATTTGATCAGATATTAATTGAGTAATCGGTATTTAATAATTTCGAACAATTTAATTAAAATGTACTTCATTTTTTTATTCTTAATTCCTTTGAAATTTAGAAAAAATTACGTTGTTCAGAAAAGTGGAAATTTTTGTTAGGTCATATTTTCACGGTGGTAATGAAGAAACACTGCCATAAATGCACATAAGGACATGATATTGTCAATTGATTAACGCAACAATATTAGAGTAATACATTAAAGAACGAGTGTCATAAGATATATGACACTGTTTATGGCCCGACATGCGGAGCGATGTGTCTTATGACTCAAGATCTTTGTGTTATTTTTCTAATTTGACTCTTTTATGACTTTTTTATATTAGTTATTTCAAAACTCAAAGCCAATTTAATATTTTTATTCGTAAATTTTCCATTCATTGTTTTGTATTTGTTAAATTTTGTGCTAAATTAATTACAATTTTCCATACATCCCATCTGAAATATAAAAATTGCTGAAAACATTGCAGGAAATAAGCTTCAGTTTACATCGGAAAATATTTTAATTGCTTTATGGACAATTTATTCTTTGTTGGAACCTGCTGAACTATATACAATGCTATGCATATATATATATATATATATATATATATATATATATATATTTACATCACAATGTAAATTATAGGGTCCTTTTGAAGCATTTGTCTAAAAGTTACGAATTAAAAAAGGTAAAAGGTCTTAGATCTTGCAAGAAGTAGATATTAATAAATTTATACAAGAAGCAGATGATAAAATATATTTTGTAATGAAATTGAGTATATTAACAGCATAAGCACTAATAAGCGCATACGAATGTAGCCGCTTTGTATGTAATGGTACTACTTCTAGGTTTTCTTGGTAATAAGTTAATATTTTTATTTGTTTTAGATACAGACATAATAATAGATTTATATTCAATGATCTCTACATAGATATAAGGTGTTCCAATAAGACATTTAATTTTCATTAGCTCGCCATTTTAACAGTTATCGTGACTCAATCTGTAACTAATTGACAGATGACAAGTAAAAACTACGCTATTAATAAAAATGGAACGATATACGCTTTAACAACGCGTTGAAATTATTAAAATTCACTACAAAAATGATGAAAATTTCGGTCACAGTTCACAAAACTAAAGCATTTTGAGTCGTCGCAGCAATTGTGAAACTGTTGGAAAAATTTGAACTGTTGGGACAAGTTAGTAATGTGAAGAATCAAACTCGTGTACATCGCTCAAGAACAACTGAGAATATTGCTGTTGTAGCCCATAGTGTTGAAGAATACCCAGGTTTGTCCACTTCTCGTCAATTTTTGAAATTGGGCATTCCACAAACGACATTACATGGTATTTTGCATAAAGACTTAGGTCTTAAGGCTTTTAAAGTTCAGTTAACACAAGAACTCACGCCTACCAACCATCAACAACGTCGTGTCTTTGCTGATTGGGTCCTTGAAATGTATCAAACTGATCTGGAATTTCATCGAAAAATCATCTTAAGTGATGAGGCCCATTTTCATCTCGGAGACTACGTTAACAAGCAGAATTGTCGTATTCGGGGTTCGGGAAACCCATGAATTAATGTTGAAAACCCTCTCCATCCTAAACGTGTGACTATTTGGCACGGTTGTTGGTTTGGCGAGATCATTGTATTTTACTTTTTCGAAAATGAGGCTGGAGCAACTGTTATGGTGAATGGATTGCCCTATTGAACGATGATTAATGATTTTGTATGGCCGGAATTGGAAGATATTTATGTGGACGAGGTTTATTTTCAATAAGACGGCGCTACGTGCGACACAAGTAACGATACCATCGCTCTTTTGCGTGAAAAGTTTCCTGACCGTGTGATTTCTCGAAGAGGTGATCACAATTGGCCACTGAGATCTCGTGATTGAATGCCTTTAGACTTTTTTCATTTAGGCTACGTGAAAGATAAAGTCTATGCCAATGGCCCACAATCGAATCAAGACCTAAAAGATGGAATTCGTGAAGTTTTCGAGGACATACAGTCGCAAATGCGCGAATTGGTGATGGAAAATTTCATGAAAAGAATATAGTCATGCAAGCGTAGTCGTGGCGGCCATTTGGCTAATATTGTTTTCCATTAGTAACGGGATTTCCTTCCTCTTTATAATTAAATGAACATCCGATGATTTCGCTTAAAAATACTCTTTTTTTTACATATCAAAATGAAACCTCTTATTGGAAGACCCGTTATATTAGAGTTGGCACTGCAAGCATTTGGTTAACGGCGCATGCTTCGTAGAAGTGCAAGGGGGTTAGCAGGTAATAAATGTAAATAAACATTTCTCTTTTAAGTACTGTTTTCAATATGCAGATGCACAAAGTGGTTCATATTAGTTAAATATTTACAGCATTTGGTACACTTTAACAGTTTCACCATGTAAATGTTCCTATATTCAGAAAACGACCGTTCGACATCTATTGATCAAATAGTTTCTATATATTTATTAATACTTAACGTATCTGGAGATCCAATATCACCAATAATTTGTTTTAATGTCATAAAATCTGGACTTTTCGTACTAATGAAGGATTAAGATTTTACCAGATTAAAACAAAATTTTGGTGAAGGTGGCTCTACAAATCTATATTTGAATATGAATTTTAGAAAAGATTATTTTAATTATGCAAGCATCTGATCATTAGAGTCAAACGGTCGTTCTCAGCATATTTAGAAAATTTATTCCTCATCGATCTTACCCACCTTATGCATCTGCATACCGAAAACACCGTTTAAAATGGTAAATTTTTATTTACACTTATTACCTGCTAAACTCATTGAATATAAGCCTGATGTTAATCGTAAGCATTTTTTCTTGACATATCGTAAAGGTCATTATATCAAAAGCCCGATGGGGATTAACGATATAAGAAAAGTGCCCGAGAAGATTGCTTGCTTGAACTTTCTTAAAATTACAAAAGCCTGCACTTGTGACGGGACACTGCTTTAGACGAAATACTGCGCCACATTTGGAAAATCGCTGTGATTGACTGTCCATAAAAAGCCATGGAGATTGAAAATCTTCTGCTGTCGCTGATGGTTGTGTTGTGTCTTCCTTGTACAAGGATTTCAATAAACTAATTGGACTTTCCAGGATGTCCAAATGAAAACACTATATTAAATGGCAACAATAATTGTCACCAAAATATTATCTCAACTAACAATTTTACTATAGCTATAAATGGCCAAGATACATCTCACGTATCTGTTCAACACAACTTAAATTAAATATTGTTGTTCTGTCGTTTGTAATTATAGGATGTTTAATTGACAATTCGATTTCACGTCTTTTGATGTTTAAATGCGATATTAAATTTTAATCGAACACTCTTGAAAAACTAAATTACACTACATTAAAGTAGTGCATTTATAGATTATAAGCACTTCATTTTCAATGTTTTAATAGCGTTATTATAGCAGATAATTAGAAAATAGTTTAATAAAGGGCGAGTGTCGTAGGACAGGTCTTATCACACGAGTCCAGTGTAGGGCCCCGGCAGCAAAGCGAGGAAAGCTCTAAAGTGTGAGTGCGATAAGTATCGTATAAGACAAGCTCTTCATGTTATTTTTTCTAATTTGTTTCTTTATGACCTTTTCTAGATAAATAATAGTAAATTTAAAATTTGTAAATTTGCGTGGTTTTTAACAATACACGCCAAGTGTCCATTTAAAATTTAAAGTTGTCATTTCTATGAATATTTTGTACTTATTGAATTTAATGACCCCCATTTTACCTGAAATCAAAAAATTGTTGAAAACTGAGTTATTTTTCATTAAATCTCATTTGCATTCGGCAGTTCTACTTCACATTTTTCGACGTACAACAAATTTTGGACGATAATTTGAACGTGTTGATGTGAACATTGAAGATAATGTGCAACTAAATTCATCAAAAAATGAAATCACTCCGGAAATTATCAATAAAACTAATAATAATGTTTTTACCACCTACAAAAGTGCGAATGCTGCTGAATTTAAACAGCAAACTCAACAGTAACAGTAGGCACATGATGGTAGCCCATCCTAACGAAATTCAAGATACTTCCATCTTGCAAAAAACCAAACCGTCAACCGTATTATGCTGTTATATTAGGTAAATTGAAGAAAGCAGTTTCTGAAAAATGACCTGGAATAACCCATAAAAAAATTCACTTTCACGAGGACAGCATTCCAGATAATACCAGACAAGTTGTTCGCGATAAATTAGATTGTGTCTCATTCACCTTATTTACCAGATCTATTCCCAAATAATACATTATACATAATCTCCAAATTCAAACATTTCCTTGCTTACTTACTGCAGTATCATTGGTCCCAATACATCAAAGTTTAAAACGAAAGTACTGAAAGATAATATAGAAATACTCTAACACTTTTTTTCATTTCGAATCTCACTTCATATTCGTAAATACATATTATTTCCAAGATACATTTATTATGGCAAAAAAATCGATTCGTAGTCCGTGTTTAAAGCGGTGTAACTAAATTTTAAATTAAGAATTTGCTTACTACCATGTGGTTGGTCAAAATTGCGTTATTATCAATGTGTTACACGCGAATGAGAGATTCTTTACCACTCTCTATATTCGAGCAAAGACCCTACACTCTTGATGATAAACAGGACACGCATATATCAAAAAACAATCTAGGAACTGAATTTAACAGTCCGAGGAATAGTTATAACATCGTTTGGATCCGACGAGCCGAAACAACTATCTAGTAATAAATTCGAAAGCGTTGACCAAAGCCAACTTTTAGAGTTATTAACATGGCACGCGAATTGCACGATGTGATTTTTATTTACCAATGTTTATATGACGAAATAATACAATTTTATTTATAAATGTCAATTAAGTTAAGAAGATGTAGTGTATTGATACAGATCAAACCCGTTCTTGTCTTTGAAGTTGGACGTTATGCAAGCCAATTCGCATATGATTTCGGAAGAAAATGAGATGTTTTCTAACTATTGTGAGTGATATTTTCACGAACATTTAACTTGCATGCATATAACGGGTGGCGCAAAAGTAATGTCATAATTTGAACTGGCTGCCATTTTGTTATAAATAAAAAAAGAACTCCGTTTTTATAAAAAGTTTATTTGAAAGTGTAAAATTGATGACATTAATTGGAAAAAATTATATCGCTCAAATGGCCACCTGCTGAGTTGATGCATAATTGCGCTCGGCTTACGGCATTTTGAATTGTTGCTCGCAAAACACCTGGCTCCAAATTGGTGATTTCTTCTTCAATGTTAGTTTTCAAGACTTGTAAGGTTCGTTGTTTGTTGTGGCAAACGCGAGATTTTAAAAAGCCCCAAAGGAAGAAGTCTGGTGCTGTTAAATCTGGCGATCTGGACGGCCAGTTTAAATCTCCAAAACGGGAGATCGTTCGACCTGGAAATTGGTGTTTCAAAATCTTCATCATTGCCCGAGCTGTGTGAGCGATTGCTCCGTCCTGTTGAAACCAACAATGATCGAGATCCAATACAGCAACTTACGGCAAAAAAACTCGTTTAGCATCTGCCTGTAACGCTCACCATTTACGGTTTTTCACGGCAAATGCCCCAACAAACAATCACTTTAATGGGATGCAATGGCACTTCGTGCTTCATGCATCATACATGAGGATTCTCTGCGCCTCAGAAACGCAAATTTTGTTTGTTAACATAACCACTGAAGTGGAAATGGGCTTCATCGCTCATTATGATTTTTGATACGAAATCATCCCCTTGTTGCACCAAGTTTAACAGAGTATGGCAGTAAGTTAACCTTATCCGTCGGTCAGCAGGCAGCAATTCGTGAACAGTTTGCGCTTTGTAGGGAAACATTTTCAAATCTTTCACCAAAATTCGTTGCAACGAACGTCTGCTGATGCTTAATTGTATGCATCGTCATCTCGTTGATGTTTGTGGATTCACTCTGACGTCGTCGGTAACAGCAGCGATGTTCTCGGTCGAAATAGCAATACGAGGCCGGCCACTTCTTGCGACATCTGTAATGGACCCAGTTTGCACGAAGCGCTCAACCAAATGCTTAATTGTTCGAACACATGGAACACGACGACGAGGAAAACGATGACGATGGCAATACTACAAATATTAAGTAGATCCCTAATATTACTAAGCTAAGTAGTATAAAAAATGTTTTAATAATATCTACTTATTCAATAAAACCATATCTCCTGAGTTGGACTGGATACGTATGCAGTTTATACGAACTTACACGTTACAACGTTATATTTATTGGCTGAAGGCCCATTCACTGAACATAACAGATAATAAACGATCTACTACTGATGACACTGATCTTACTCATAAGTTAAATACTATGACAATTATGATATGTTAACTTAAATAATGCTCGAATTACCGATAACAAGCTAGTAACTACCTAAATGTACAGTCAACTAATAACAATTTAAAATTCTACTTTGACCCATTCAAGAATGCTATATCGATATACTGTGGAGGGTATTCGAATCACCAACAGCTTGCGGCGATTAAAGATGTTAAGAAAGGTCTCGATACAAGCAGGAAGATGTTCATGGGGCGACGTAGTTCCTAGTATAAAAGGTACAGCTACTCAAACTGACGCGGCTTGGTGTAATGTTATTAATTACTTCCAGAATCGCTCAATTTCGAGGACTAAAAAATACCAAGAATTTCAGCTGTTAGAGGAAACAACAGCAAATAATCAACTAAACTAACTGTACTTAATAACTATAGCTTAGTTATCGTGGAGGGTTATAAAAGAAATTTTCTATACGAGTAGGGCACAAGATGGCGACAATAGATCTACATATGTGATTTTCGACAAAGGATTTTTCCACTAATAAATTAATCCAATTTCGACGAAATTAAATTTACGTATAGCAAGATTCGATAACAAGTCTAGAAAATAAACGTTTTCACCGCAGTAACCCAAATTAAAACACCATGAAGAAAGGCGGCTGCAAACGCGTTTACAGAGTAAGATAGCTCGTTGAGAAGTGTTGTTCTCGAACGTTCCTTTAGCTTAACTAAAAACCCGAAGCAAAGATAACACTAGAATGATGTATATCCAGTCCCATGTATTCCTCTTTTAAAAGACTATTAATTTACGAAATTTAACGCAAGATATTCCAAACTCTTGGACAAGGATTTAATGATATTGAAATCTCTAATTAACGCATAATTAAATGAAATAACAACGACAGAGAAAACCATCATTACCTTAACCTTGTTCGAAACCAGACTTAAGGTATTACTAATGAAATTAGTTAATTGCAAAACAAGAGCTGTTTGCGTTAAAAGCTCGACAGCAGGACCGTAAACAACATAAATAGATCTATATTAAGAATTGATATATATATATATATATATATATATATATATATATATATATATATATATATGTATATATGCGGTGTTACAAATCGTTACACAGAAGGTTGTGGTATTGTTTATAATACAATATAAATATACGTACAGTTAGTCCATGCAAATGTTTATTGAATTATATTGTATCTTTAGAAAAGAATTTTAATCACTGAAGGTTAATATAAAGCCCCTTTCCACATTAATTTTAGTATTTTGTATACGAGTTTCGACAACTAAGTTGTCATCATCAGTAGATAATTAAATAGTGTCGCACCTGAAAAACTTCTCCAAAAATACCCGTACGAAAACAAATTCCGCACAAGAGCTGTTCCGTTGAAAGCCACTAGTGTGCGTTTTGGCAGATCGTGTGCAGGCTCCATCAAAATTACCTTAAAGAATTTTAAGTTTGGTTTATAGAAACATTTTATTTTATTAAATGTATTAAGACTTTTATTTAGAAATACAAGTATACCTTTAAAATGCGAATAATATAATATTTTATTCGTTTCAATTAAAAGAATTACAGCAATAAAATTAATAGTCTGACCACAATCAACATGTTAAACAAACTAGATTAACATAACAATTGGAAACTATTTTTTTTTCAGTGTTATTTAAAAAGTTAATACAAAATCTTTTTTCTAATATGTTCTTCTTCTCCAGGGAATAAAAAATAATTGCTTGACGATATATTGTATATGGAGAATAGAGACCTTGCCCAACAATTTCAAAACTAGCTCTGAGAATGAGAGCCATTAACCGCAGTTCTTGTGGGCTGAATTTTTATTGAATTAGAACAAAATATTTGACTTCAATTGTTTCTCTCTTTTTTTCATTGCTTCGTGATATTTTCTTCGGCAGCCGCGTGATAAATAATAAATAAAAATAATCCCTTTAAAATCTCAAAAAATACGAAACGTTCGCGGAAAAGATTAAAACTAGTGCTGACATTCCATGCTCTATGCTTTTTTATCCTATTTTTTCTTTCTATGCTCTTCTTCCTGGTGCCAGAATAATTCGAAAGAGAATATTATTTCAAGTTATTCTGAGTGCTGAAAAATAATGAAAAACATGATGCCCTAAGCCATTTGTTTCATTTTTAGTCTCATTCTTCGTTAAATCATATTCGTAAGTCCATATTATAAAAAAATATTTACTGTGACAAAAATCGATATGTTGTCCGAAGAATGTTATAACATTGCTTGAATATAACGTGCCGAATCAACTATCTAGTAATAAATTCGAAAGCATTAGCTAAAGCGATCTTTCCACTTTATTAACTTAGCAGGCGAATCGAATATGATTATTAAAACAATATAATTTTACGTATGAATGTCCTCCAATTAAAGGACTCTTTTAAAAAACTAATTTTTGTTATAATATTTCGATGAAATTGAAGAAATACATTGTAATAGTCCATTATTTTCTGGCTTATTAAAAGCATATACAATTTCGAGATTAGTTTTTAATTACTGGGTACACAAAGGCAACTCCTGGAAGTGATAAACCCTCTTTGTAGATATATTTAACGATGAGTGATTCTTCTTTCAATGTTATTCATTTTTAAATAAACATAATATTACTACGGATTAAAAATAATAAATGGTAAACGAAACAGTACAGAAACTTAAAGTTTTGAATGCGGTAATGTCACTAAACAGCCACATAAGCAGTTTTCTTATTTGTTGGTCAATGGCAACTATGTTAGGAATAATATTTCGTGAACTCTCTTTGATGGAAAAATGGTAATTTAGACATGAAAATGTTTCATTTAAATATATTCATTTTATGAATTACTTCTGAATATTCACTAAATATATACAAATAAGTTAATTGTAGCTCCAAAAATTTACTTGAAAAATAATTTGGTTACCTTTGAAAACATGTTTTTTTAAACTAATTTAGTGAGAACCCCGTTTTCCGAAAAAAGACATAAAAAGTACATCGCTGGCGCAGTCAAAGGAGATTAACGCAAAGTTAAAAAAAGCACATACGAATATTTTGTATGTGCATACCATATATACGGATTTTTCCTACTGACATAATTTTATTGAAATTTTCTGTGCGCTGGTTTACGTAAATCGGATCCTCCGCCAAAATGTGACCGCGGTATATTCCGAAAGTCGACATTCGCGACGACCACGCCACCTGTGATCTCATTTATCTCCACTGCTACCTGAAAAAGTAAATATTAGACATCTCCCAGCGCAAATATATTCGTCTACGTATATCTATGTTTGTATGCGCACAAACATAGATATACATACACACCCGTACCGTGAATGTGTGAGCTTGTGTAAATGTAGAAAAGCAAACCGGAATATGCAAATAAAGGTTATAAGTAAGACCGAGTAGCGGCATCAATCAAAAGCGAATAAACATGTTCGCTAGAAGTCAAGTTTGAACGTACTTCGGTCTGTACTATATTTTTACTAGTTTGGTTGCACCCGTATTTTTGAATCTTTTAGCACAATGGGAAAATAAAGTAATTAAAAAAAATCAAAACAAGAACGCTAATTAATAGATGTAAGGATACAATAATAAAAGGGGAAAGATATTTTGAAAATCATTTGGAAGAAGGATTAAAACGAAATAAATATACTGTAGGATTTGAAAGAGCAAGAAAGAAATAAAATATTCCAAAAATTTTAAAAACGTCTTCAAAGAAATATTACTTGGAAAATATGAAATGTGGAAAGTGGGGTTTTTCCAAGAAATTTCTTTGACCGACAAGGGTGGACTAGAAAAATTAAAATATAATACTTCTGAATATGACTGAGTTGTTTCGTGTGTGTTGTGAATGACAAAAAAATCCAGGCCTAATAGAGTATTTTCAAAATATGCAAGTGACTGTACAAGATACTATTTTGAGCAATCTTTTCAATTACGATAAAACTAATATGGCTGATGGATCTAACCTAAGTGATTGTTATATAGAAGGTAAAGAAAAAGAAAGTAAAATACTAATATCATCAATACTTCTACCGCCTTATATTATACGTGGGAAGTACTTTAAGTTTTACATGGTGGGACATAGAGGGCGCCACTAATCAAATGTCGGTACTAAAAATTAATCTCCATCTTTAGTTATTTTAGCATGATACGTGCAGTGTTGTAGCTACAACGAACTGTCGAAGTTAACAAGTTGGTTGAAAAATGGAATTGAACCGAGAACATTTTCGCGTAATAATTTTTTATAATTTTCGAAGACAATTTACTCAACAAGTTGTCTGTTTTCAGCAATGAAACAACACATCAGTCAACACTTTCTCGTTGGTATGGTGAATTCAAACGTGGACGGGTTAGTCTTAGCGATGATCTAAGAGCAGGTTCACCGAAAACGACAGTCATCCAGGAAAACGTCGAGCTGTGCGCAAGATCATGAACGAAGATCAAAATGTGACATATCGCCAGATTGAAGCATTACTGGGGATTTCAAAGACCTCAATTCAAAAAATTTTGCATAAAGGAATTGTGTGTAAAGAAATTTGTTTTCCGTTGGATACCTCACCTCTTGACCGAAGAACGGAAAGCAGCTAGTCGTCTTAGTGTCAAAAAACTAGATCGTTTCAATGCGGGAAACTCTAAAAACGTGTACAACACTGCGAATGATCATGAATCTTGCATTTACTCATACGAGTTAGAAAATAAACGCCAGTCGTTTGTTTGGGTGTTCCAAGTCTTGTGAGAATGCCTCTACAAAAAAGAACGCATTTTAAGCCGGTGTTTAGTCGTAAGATATTGAGCTATAAGGTAGCTTCCGTATATTCAAATTATTATACAAGTTGGTGTTGATCACTTCCAGATTAATGCCAGGTGTTTCTTCAATTAAGCAAATAATATGTAATGTAATGATTTACTTACATTGCCTACGATCGCAATAATTTTTCTCAGTGAGAACTAATTTTAAACGCCTGTATATATCTTATTCTTTAAAGATTCACATTCAAAATGAAATTTATTATATACGGCGTTTTATGATTTACTTTGAACATGACTTAACCTACGCTTCTTTTGATGTAGATTACGTTTCTTTTGGAGTAGATTAAATTATAAAATTACCGCTGAAAGTATTGGTTATTTATTTTCATGATTTTTCATATTCATATTTCCTGTGGAAATGCTTTAACTTTAAAACTACAATACATTTTCAATCCATCATTTTTTTTAAATCCACAAATGTCAATATGACATTTATATTACATGGGATGTCTTTTAAATTTTGCATAGTGGGACATAGAGGGCGGTACTAATCAAATGTCAGTACTAAATCCTCCATCTTCAGTAAACATAAATCCAAAGTTTCGGTGCGATACGTGTAGTGTGGTAGCTACAACAAACTGTCAAAGTTGACAAATGGAATTAAACGGAGAACATTTTCGCGGAATAATTTTTAATAATTTTTGAAGACAATTAAGTCAACAAGAATACTTCGCCGAGTTAGTTTCTGTCTTCGGCTATGAAGCACCACATCAGTCAACAATTTCTCGTTAGTATGGCGAATTCAAACGTTGACGGATTAAAACGTCGATACTGTGCGCAAGATCATCAACGAAGATCGACATGATGATCGGCAGATTTAAGCATTATTGGGTATTTCAAAGACCTCAGTTTTGCATAAAGAATTATGTGTAAAAAAATTAGTTTCCCGTTGGATACCGCATCTGTTGAGTGATGAACAGCAAGCAGCTGGGTGAATTTGTGTCAAAAAAATCTAGACCGCTTCAACTCCGGAAACTCTGAAAACGTGTACATTGTCAGTGGTGACGAATCTTGGCTTTACTCATTTGAGAGAGAAAATAAACGCCAGTCGTCTGTTTGGGTGTTGCAAAGTGATGAAAAGCCGACAAAAGTCGTCCGTTCTCGAAGTGTCTCCAAAAAGATGGTCACGACATTTGTCTCGAAAACGGGTCGTGTAGCAACAATTCCTCTACAAGATGAAAGAACTGTTACTACCGATTGGTATACAATCATTTGTTTGCTGTAAATCATCGCTGAGCTTCGAAAAACCGACTCTGGATGACGAATCATCCTCTACCAAGACAAAGCAAGTTCGCACACAGCACACAAGACGATTGAATTTTTAACGCAATAAAATGTCCAATGTTGGACCTTCCTCAGTACAGTCCGGACCTAACTATTTCTTTACCTTCAGGAAAATCAAGAAAGGACTGCGTGGTGAAACGTTCCAGTCGTCAGAAGAAACAGTCGATGCCTTCAAAAACGTAATTTTGACTGTACCAACAAATGAGTGGAACAAGTACTTCCAGAGTTGGTACGAAAGCACGCAAAAGTGCATTAATCTTCGTGGAGAATACTTCGAAAAACAATGATGTCTTTAAAAGCTATCTACTGTTTTATTCCAGTTTTATATGCAAACCTTAAACGACGGCCCACATACATATATATATATATATATAGCAGATAATCTTTATGATAGATTGACGTTGTCATGAACAATTTTTTTCTCAAATTCTAGATATAAAACGTCTCTACACGGCTGGATTGAGGCAAATAGTTTAACGGACTGGTTCGTTTCAATTTTCTCACCACACGTAGTAAAATTGCGCGGTAAAAAAGTATTAATTGCGGACAAGTTTTAGAGTTATGTCAGTAAAATTATATTTCATCCCTATGTCTATCAAGGAATGGAACTCATCTTACTCAATAATGATGTACAACATCATTTTAGACAACTAAAAATTTATTTCAAAGTGAAAAAAAGATAATTCAAGGTAATTTTGATGGAGCCTGTGGTTGAGTAACTTAATCACTTAAAGTTGATATATAACCCCTTTCCACATTAATTTTCGTATTCTGTATACGTTTTCGACAACTAAGTTGTTGTCATCAGCAAGCGTGCGTTTTGACTTTTGATGGTACAGACCGTGTACGGAATTTGTTTCGTGCGGGTTTACGCCGTAGTTTTCTAGGCGCGACACTGTTTAATTATCTGTTGATGAGGACAACTTAGTTGTCAAAATATGTGAACAGAATACGAAAATTAATGTGGAAAAGGTTATATATCAATCTTAAGTGATTAAGATAATTCAAGTTCAAGCTCATTAAAGAAGGAAGAATTTGCTAAGCTTTTAAGCAGCTTTATTATATATAGATTCAAAATTCGCCTATAATAACGGAGCTGTAAAAATATTTAGTTAGTAGTTGCACAGCAACAGGAATTTATCCTGTAGAACCTGAAGATTTTACACGTATTACCAGATGGAAAAAAACAAATGATGAGTCTGACACGATCGTATAAATAAAATATTTTTTACTGTCAGCGATATAGTAATATATAATGTTGAACAAACCTCCGGATTCACAGTAGCGTACAACCTTCTAATATCGCAAATAATACATATAATTATAATTCCTGTATATTCTAATGTAGGAAAGGGATTTAGAAATTTATTCACACCCGACACATCTAACAATCCACCTTTTTGAGGCATCTATCGGTTCCTTCTCTGATTACCCAGAGGATGCTCAATTTTAGTAATATGCCGAAACGACAACACAAGAGAATAAAGTAAATCAATATATATATGTACATATATAATATATCTCTAATAATAACGTTTCAGAAAGTCAAGCGCTATGCCAAGGTATATTTTCGAATGAGGACACTACAGTTTAAGATGGTGAAAATTTAAAAAAATTATGATTTCTTATTACTAAAGAGAAAGTTTGAAAGGCGGAAGTCTATAATTTACAAGTATCTTGCTATTATTCAAGAAAGTTACCAATTATCCAACAGTTTGTGACAAATTGTGTCGTATTAAGGTAGATTGATTACAGCTCTTTCATAATGAGAAGGGTGGCATATGTGCCATGTGCAAGGCAGAAATTTATGTTCAGACAAGCCTACCATCCAAAATTGGAAGTTCACGCGGTAGTAGTCGTAGAAATTTAAAATTCGTCGTATATCGAGTTGTTGGTACATGATTGGCGTGGCAGCCGTGATTTGTATACAGTTACGTTCATATCGTTGATTTGCTCTAATAATGTCTATTATAATATTTTCATATATTGTGGTTAGTTCAATTAAAAATTGTCTTTTCATAGACAAGTATTAAAGTAAAGTTACGCTAACTACCTTCAGTACTAGTGGCATTTTCTCGCGCAGATATATATGTGACGTATGTGTTCTTCTCATTGTGAAATAGCTCTGAAATAATGGTCTTTTGAAGAGTTGATTTTTGTTGATAATCATGAATTAAAGTATTCGAACAATATTTATCAAAGTTTTATGGTTTTCATGAATGTCGGGAATCGTTAATATCGAAATGGTACCCTTTAAATTGAGAAAACCATTTCCGTGATGTACTCTCTCTAATTATGTTTCTCCGTAAATGGTACAAATAGTTCTACCAGTTTTTCTGTTGAATTCGGATAAAACGATACAAGGAAAATGCTCGTTTTTCTACTAGACATTCAATTTTTTTAAAATAAATAGAACAATCTACATATTCAATAACTATTCAATTAAACAGTAATACAATATTAAAATATGTAATTTCAATATATGGCTAACAATTTTCTTTCAAGTTACTCTCATTCTAAAAATTAAAAATGCTTCAACCTTATATATATATATACATATCATTAATATTATACAATCAAGAGAAACATTTAAAATCTAGAACACGACACGACAAAACACAAATTACTCGTCAAGTTGGCGATACTCCACAAGTAATTTTGACTTTTCCATCATTTCGTCGATATATTTTCCCGTGGGAAATGCATCGTGCGAATTCGAAATGTTTCTAAAAAGTGTTTAATGCATCATATCTATGTAAATCAGGTGGAAGCGCTTTTTGGATGCCATATATTGCATTCGTCATACATGCTGTGAGAAATATTATGTGAAGAATTTGCGTAATTTATTCATGTACTCGACACGTGTACAAATTGTTTTTATGATATTCCGAACTAACCAGGGTATCTGTGATGTAGATGACAACAATTTCTAGCCTTACAGAGATCAATACTTTTATATAAGATTTTATTGTTTCTTTATACAATTCTAATAATCCGAAATCAAAACACATCGTTTAAATAACAAATAATAAAATAATTTGGTCTTTTACTGTCTTATTGTACTACGTAGTACACAACATGCGTTTCTATTTGGCATCATCACCCAAACGATCTTCTCAAAACCGTGGAAATGGCCAACTTTACTATACAGTTGCATTTATTTAATTTTTTTGCAACTGCAACTTCACTATCTAAGAAAACTGGTATTGTCATCTTTTTAATGGATTTTGTTTGATCTTATTAGTTGTATTGCCAATTTAATTTGGCATTGATATTGGATCGATATATTTCAACTCTTTCCATACTCCGTATCTTATAGTAATTTTACAAAACACGTGCAGCACTAGTTCCTTAAAGATTTGAAATATGTAGCTTTTACTTTTTTACCTCTTCGGATGATTCTTATTCCATTTAAAAATATTCGTTCAAAGTGAAGTATGAGAAGGACAAATAACATAATATCGTTTTTAACTGAGTATTTAACATTTGATTATTGTTATGAGAATGTGTTAACATTTAATTGGCAACAATGTATAAGAAACATCGTTGTGAGATTTTATGTCAAAAAGTCAAAACGTAGTTGCGCAATATAATAAAGGAGGGGTCGACCAAAATTGTAAAAACCAAAAAATTATAGTACCAAGCCAAAAAGTTAAGCAGGTTAGCAAAGGTATGCTTAATATCCTTGGTGATTGTATGCGATCACGAAAAATTCAAAACAGGTTAATTTTCAATTGAGAGATCTGGAGGATCGAGTTTTGTTTCACTTAGTTTATGTTGATTTGAGCAAAAAAATTCTACAAAATGGATTCCTAAATATGAAAGCGTAGCGTCCAATCTGTGTTCGTTTTGAAAAAGATTATTCCATGTTTTGGTACTATGGATGAAACTTTGATACATTTCTATGACTCAAAAACAAATCAGTTAGCAATCGATGGAACGGGGACACATTGATTCTGCAAAACCTTAGAAGTTCAGGATTTAAGAAATTGATGTAACAGGTTATGCTTCAGTTTTTTGGAATTAGCATGTACTAATCAGACATATTTTATGAGAAAAAATTAAGGCAAAAGGACGTGAAAAGTTATTTAGAAGTGGTTTGATTTTACAGGAGAATGAAGTCGAAAACAGTCGGCGAATTATGTTTCGAATTATTTAAACAACCTCCCAATTCACTTGGTATGTCTTCTCTGATCATCACCTCCCTCTCAACTTAAAAGAGATCTGAGAGGTCGTAAAAAAATAAAAACTATATAGACCTAATTTGTAAAATATTATGGAATAAGAAATCGAAAGGACTAGAGCTGTTACAGATTCGTTGTAATTGTATTAAATTAACATGAAATTATGTCAAATAATAAATTTTAAATTTTATTTGTTTTTGTAGTAGGCAATAATATAACTCAAAAGTTGAATGAAAGCTGTAGTGAATCTCTATTTCAATATACGAGGGAGCGTTTTTATATTCGCGGAATGAGCGGGTTGTAGAGGGGTGAGTAGGCGCATTGGGGGCGTGGCCTGTGCAGCGACTCATGATTAGTATAAATACGAAGTTTCATTGTTATTAGACAGTTAGTCTTTGAGCTATCGTCAACCAAGTAACATAATCAGGAGTGAAAAGTGAAATATGGAAAAAATCGAATATCGTGCCGTTATAAAGTTCCTTACCAGGCAAGGAAAATCAGTCGCGACCATAATGAATGAGATGTCATTGGTTTACGGCGACTCTTGTCCAGGAAAAACCATGGTGTACAAGTGACATAGTTTATTTAAACAAGGAAGGGAATCCCTTGAAGACGACCCGAGGCCGGGCAGGAGCATTGAGGTGACCACGCCAGCACTTATCCAAAAAGTTGAACAAACTGTACTCAAAGATGCTCGACTAAAGAAGAAACAACTCGCAGAAATGGTTGGAGTATCCGATACAACAATTTTTAAAATCCTACACGATCATCTCGGCATGTCTAAGGTCAGCGCAAGATGGGTGCCGAGAATGCTCACGCCGCCGCAAAAACAACAGCGCGTAGAGTGTTCGCGTGCATTTTTGGACCTCTGTAATGAAGACAAGGATGGTGTATTGAGTGGAATTGTTACTGGAGACGAAACTTGGGTTCATCATTATGAACCTAAGTCCAAACAAGACTCCATGCAGTGGCATAAAAAGGGCACAGCACCTCCCAAGAAATTTAAAGTGTCACAATCAACTGGGAAACTCATGGCAATGGCATTTTGGAACTCGGAAGGAATATTGTTGATTTATTATAAAGATAAAGGTGTTTCTATAACCGGAGAATATTACGCTTCAATATTAGAGCGACTAAAAGAAGCCATTAAAGAGAAAAGACGGGGAAAATTGACAAAAGGTGTTCTGCTTTTGCACGACAACGCGCCCGTCCACAAGAGCCGCGTTGCGTTAGCTGCCCTGCATAAGGTGGGCTTCGAAACCCTACAGCCCAGACCTGGCCCCGAGTGATTATTACCTGTTTCCGAAAATGAAAAAAGAGCTGCGGGGTAAAAAATTTACTGCCGATGATGAAGTCAAGGAAGCAGTTTCGGCGTATTTTGCAGATAAAGAGAAATCATCTTTTTATGAGGATATAAATAAATTAATTGAAAGATGTGAAAAATGTATCCGTCTTGCAGGTGAATATATTGAAAAAGAAAAATAATTTGGTTTTTTTATTTCCACCCCTTGTCCCCCATTCCGCGAATATAAAAACGCTCCCTCGTAGTTAATCTACTTTTCAGTGAATTAAGAAAAGTTCGATCCAGGCAGACAAGTGATGGATCATCCACCATTTATTTTCAAGTCAAAATTTGTTATTTGATTATCAAGTTAGCTTTCAACAGATCACGTCACACGGACACATGTTTAGGTTTTGAATATTAAAATATTTAAAAAAGATAAACCTCACTTGGTCTGATGATGATTGGTGTGATGCTAAAATTTTTAGGACTGTATCATAAGTATAATTATTTTTAGAACCACCGACTTGATAAATATAAATATAAAGAGAAAATGCTTTGGGTCTATTGCCGAAGAAATAGTAATTGCTGGTCTTAACTAATACTGACTTGAAAAACGGCCGAAACTGTTTTGATACAAAGAACGAATCTATTTCTAAATAGTGTTACAAATGCAAGAGATGCTTAATCAAATTTAGAAAGTATATTTTTTATTCTTTAAAGTAATTTTACATTGACTTAATATACATATAAATAATCAATTTTCGTGCATCATATGCCAGGGCACAGCTTCTTGTGCCTGACTTCCTGAAGTAACTTACTAATTAAGTTGAGTGTTTTGTGTTCTTCAAAAACCTTGGTATAATATGTTCGGTATTCAAATCTTCCGTATCAACAGAGCCTAGTGATGTATATCTTTCACCCGAACTTATTTTTAACTAATTATGTCATATCAAAGCAGTTTTAATATTCTTTCCACTTTAGTAATTTCACGCTATAGGTCGATTAAAGACTCTGAGCGACAAGCCAAGATTCCAAGTGCTTTTTCAACTATGCGATGAGCTCTTGACAAGTGAGTGATAGTTGCAGATTCTTTGTTTTCTAGATAAATTAGTATTTTGTCCAAATAGTTTTAAAATGTCATTCCTTAAGGGTAAAGCATCTTCAGCTGTTACACTATAATAGTTCATCGAAAAAAGTATTCCTTTTGAATTGTCTTTCAATCGTCTGCAGTTTATGGCACGTATAATAAGAAAATGTTTTTTATATTATGCAGAATTTTTAATACAAATTTTATTCAAATCTGGTATTTTCATAAATTTAAAGATGTATATTTCTGATTTAAAATTTGCTACGACATGGAACTGAAGGCGAAGCCATCGAAAATGAAGCAGAAAACCCAGGCGAAAATTAATTTCCTGTACCAACACCTGCACCAGTTGCTATCCGAAATGCTAATACTCTGAAACAAATGATTAAGAAACTATGACAGACGATAAATGTTTTTCATGTTCCTCAGAGTCTAAAATGGTAAATGATAATATTTCAAATATTGTATAAGCACAGTAATTGATAAACTAAATAGAGTAGTGGAAAGTAATAAAAATAAAACTGATGATGAATTCAATATATTTGCTAGATATTTCGGTGTTCAGCTAAAACAGATACGTTTTACCATGCAATCATATGCCAGGAACAAATTGAAACTGTAATAGGACCAAAGCGTTTGGCAGTCCCAGTATCACACAAGTCCGTTACCAGTACTTTCACCTTCTGTTACATGCACAATTTATCTGGTGTCATATTTTGCGGACGCCGCTGTACATTGTGGAATTGCAAAATTTAGGAAATAATTATTCGATCAATTTTCGTTTTATTATTCTTCGTTACTCTTATCGCCCTTTCGTATCTGTCAGCTTAAGTTTATAATCAATACTGTCGACGGGTTATAGATCTCTCCGATGATTTAATTTTTATTTTTTAATGGTCAAATTTGTATTATTATTGCCATAATATTTATTTAAAGATATCCCCAGTGTAATTAATTGCCATAGTAATGAGGCGGTGTTTTGCTCTTTCCCACGCTTCTAAATACGTCACCCATCGAATTGCATAAAAGTTAAATGGCCTGCTGATATGTTCTCTTTTATGGATTACACGTCGGCAGTTAAAAGCCTACCTTCGTTAATGCCATTAAAAGTTCAACTTTGAATGTTGACTGTACACATCATTGAAGCAAGTTAATACTTGATAACGATTGCGTTGAAATATACTATGCCGATCGATCAATTTATCGACTTATAATTAGATTGGTCATGATAAGTCGATAAATCTCGACACGTGGTTGAAGGTTCAAGTTAGATTAATATCGGCATCTTATTAGAAGGACGATCTTATTTTCATTATTCAACTCTCGAACCAACTGTGAGGTATGTAATCTGTAAACTTCGAATTATACAGCGTGTTTCAAAAAGAGTATACGTATTACAAAGTATTATTTTATCCAAACTATCGATCGCTGCGCCTCGGCTCGGCTATTAGAGACACGAATACATAGTCTAGTTTATTTAATAGCCGCTAGATGTCAGTTGTCCTCTGTTTCCAACGTAATCCTTCAAAATTAACTTGTCGTACCAGTCGGGAGGTACAACTGTCTACAACAACAGTTTGGCGTGTTTTGAGATGTCGGTTGGTTATGAAGCCGTTCAAGTTACAGTTGTTACAAGCTCTGCGTCCTGATGACAAACGGAAACGTGTGGCATTTTGTAACGGGATTCATAATGCTATTGACGTCAAGTTGCCAAGTACCTGAATATCTGAATGAAACTCTACCGAACCGTTGGATTGATCGTCAAGGAGCTGGTGACTTAGCATGTCTCAGCTGGGCTCCACGGTCACCAGATTTGACACCCTGTGACTTCTTCCTGTGGAGTTTCGTTAAAGACAACGCTTATGTACCACCTCTCCCACAGAACCTGGAAAAACTGAAGAACTGGATCCGTACTGCCATAACATCAGTGAAGAAGGACATGCTTGCCCGAGTATGGGAGGAATTTGAGTATCGATGTGATATTATTCGTGTTGCTGATGGAGGACATATTGAACATCTGTAATCTGAACTTGAGAGGTTTGTAAATATGTATGTAAAGTTTCATATCCGCATGTCTTAAAGTTTGATAAATATATGCATTCGAAATACGTATATTCTTTTTGAAACAACCTGTATATTGGCCTAATTTTTTCTCTTGTTTTTTTCTACTTTACTTTACTTGTCTACTTTAGGATTATTTATTTGGTAGCTTGTTAATTATCGAATCAACTGCATTAGTGTATGTGTGTGAAGATCCCATATTCATCTGATTAAGAAAACAGAGCCTAATCGGCAGTCTTAGAGATTTACGAAACTATTTGGTATCTTCTTGACGATTAGAGACACCAAGGAATTGAAATTAAGCCAGGAATCAATCTATCGTAATTAATATTATTTAAATAGATTATTGTTATTCATATTTGGTTCATAAGATTATAGAATTAATCGTTAAGTTTAGTTAGTTTCTTTTTGAAACATCCTGTATAATTTTTTTTCAAAGAAACCTGAAAAGTTTGCATCTCAGTGGAATATACATACCTAGCAACTGCATAATCATGTACTGCTTTTTTAAAATTTTTCTTAATATGAATTCACTACCATAATTTTGATGTAATAAAAAAAGGAAAGATAATAAAACTAATAAAGTTTTTGAAAGCACTAGAAGAGCACATTAATAATTTAATATCCTCGTCAAAAAATACGGCTTCCTAATGGCATATATTCTATAAAAGTTTTAATATTGGCAAATGTCACTTACTGCCCATATAAAATTATCTGAGAAATTTAACCGGAACTCGTAAATTTTCCTGGCGCTTTTATTAGAAAAATTCAATCTTAAGTTTAACTTAGTTTGCGTTTTTTATGTTTCTTCTCCTCCTACGTTTTTGATAACGCCTATATATCCTGTAGTCTGCTAAAAAAGTTTAAATGTTATTAATTTACTTTAGTCACAAACAGGTGGTTACGAATTTATTAATTTTTGTATAAATATATTCGGCAAAAGTTTATCCGAACTACAACAGAGTGCTTGAATATACAGACTGATTTCAGTTATCATACGGCTTTTAATGATTTGGAAGCCGGAATTGTGTTGCTTTTGTATCAAACATAAATGCATTATAATGCTATTTGCAAGCTTTTACAGTTTTATGATATAAATACTTCTAAAGTGGCAGAAACATTTAATCTGAATTAATAAAGGGAGACAAATTAAAGTGATATAGAAAGTCATAAAAATAAAATATGGAGGAACAAAACTGCATGGGACACTAATATTGCTGACATGTTAAAGAGAAAAATGAGAACACGTCTACATAGCCTATAGTCTGTCAAAAACAGTTAAAATGTTATTAATTTATTTTAAAATGTTTAAAATGTTTTAATTTACTTTAGCAAGAGGTAAAACTTTTAGGCTAAGAACAGAAAACAATGGCGTGTCTTCGTAGAGAATTGAGGTAAGAGATGAAGAAAACCTCAATATTTGCGTAATAGGACGCAGATGATAAAAGAATGATAAACGATATCTTTCTTATTTTAATTCTCACTTTTGAAGTCTAGATAATTTAATGGAAAAAGAAACTACTAGTATCATCTTTAATCCTACCACTTTTTTTATGACGACAAATTAAATTTGCTTAATTTTCACCATTCAATTTGAAAGTTAAAAGTATGAATAAAGCTTCTAAATGGCAAGCTCTAAAATTCATAAAACCGCAATTCATAGTGCATTCCAATACATATTTTTTAAAGAACTAGACACATCTGATTTTGGCTGATATGCACTGAAACTTTTTAGGATTCTTAGAGTTTATGTTAAGACAAAACATCTGTACATATGTACGAGAAGAAATACGCTAACCGACAGTTTATTGCTAAAGATACTTCTGATAAAGTGAATACTAATAGTTGATGATATGTTTACTGGACTTCGTTCTTTTGATAAACTGATGACCAACTCTTTCAAAATCTTATCGGTGTTTTTTCCTGGTTATCTTATTCCTTCTAGCTTACCATACCATTGCCTTATCAAAATCTATTGCAGTTAATTACTAGTCTAATATCATTGTTTTTATTTGAACACGTCTCGTTTTTCTTCAATCGATTTCAATATTTTTATCTGTCTGGTCTGATTTCTTCTGCTTTCCATTGCTGCTCTTTTCATTTTGTTGATTATTATAAAGGTTTTCTTTGCAAATTATATTTTTTCCATATACATGGAATATAAACTTGCAATTCGTGGTACAATTCAATATACATACTTTTTCAAGGACTACACATGTCTGAAATTTTGGCTGATATGCACTAAACTTTCAATGACGATGCTGCTTTGAAAACCACAATTTGTGGAAAGGTTGCTAATTTAAACGTCATTATATCATCAAAAACTGTAATAACTTCGGAAATTATTGATTATTTCCGGAGTTATTTAATAATAAACGATCGAAGAACTAACATCAATGACATAACCTATAACTATCATTATGAGCATATTATCCTCTGAACGTAGACATCACATTTACACATAGATTTTGGCATCTTCTATCTATCAGTAAGGTGGATACTGGAAATATTGAGCTGGTAGAGACACCTGAAAGAATGCGTAAGGTAATTGAAGCTGTTTACGAAGATTTGTTATGGTTGATGAATCTTGCTTTCGTCTAATGCTTCTAAATCTAAGCGGTAACTTCAACAGTGGGCACATCATAGTAGTCGTCCCATAAAGAGACTAAAGGCATTGCCATAGGCGAGTAAGATAACGGCTAGGATTTTTTTGGATTCGGAGGCGATAATTTATAAAGGACCAAGCTATTAACAAATCATTGTATGTCTCTTTACTAGCCAAATTCTAAAAAGCCTAGAATGATCTAAAAAATTCGCTTTCGCAATCATAACGCATCTTTTCGCGTTATTCCCCACACTCAAACCTTTACTTGCTCGAAACAAGCTTCCGTTGTATTGAAAACATATTATAGCATTGGAAAATATTTTGAAGATCTCGACAAAGACCATTATGAAAAACGTATAATGGCATTTCAATACGTTTTGCAACATTTAAGGTTTCATATGTTGTTATTATAAACTACAATGTTGCAAAATATTTCGAGGAGACAAAAGGAGAATATACTTAAAGAAACGATCAGACAGCGCCAATGATAAAGGTATTAGATGTGTAAAATAAAATCTCGTTGGAATCTTGGTATTTATATCATGTATGTCATCCTTATATGATGAGGAAAAGTTAACAATTTTTTCTTTTTTTCAACTTGCGTCTCAAAAACTATCCGTAATTTTAATAAGTTTAGAATTTAAAATGCAGTCTTAAAGCCTTTAACGTTTACAGCTAGGTATTAATAAAAACCACTAAAAAATTTTTCACATCAAAGTAAATCTTTCCTTGAAAGATCTAACAAATGATACTCACTTTATGTTCAACGAACTCTATTTAAGATGCAAATCTATAGAGCATATGTGATAAATCTACATATTATATATACGTTCAGAATATTTGAATTATCTGTGGTGGTTTAAGATAATCTGCTCAGTGGACGGAGTAACAATGTAGTTGATATTCGATGAATTCAAAAAGTCACATTAGCACGTAGACGCAATGTCAAATAAAAATCCAGCAACATACCAATTTATTGGACCGAAATTTACACTGCTCAAAATAATTAAAGGATATTTTCTACTATTTTATATATTATAACTCATGATAGAAAGTATAAATATTTCTGTAAATTAGTTTCAGCCTTTTTAAATTAGAAAACGAATATACAGACATGTCTTAACATGTTTACGCTTGAAGCAATCGTCTCTTGGGTGTGTAAAAGCATACTTTGGGACGTTCCTAGATCAGCATCCAAAAGCCTATGATTATTAGCAAAGATTTACAATTTTCAGTATCGCCTGAAATGTAAATATCTAATGATTCATGATTTGTCGGAGATATAAGTTGGAGAGCCGTAGGTAAATTAGAATGTGGAAGAACACATTAAAGTTTTGACGAAGTGCTTGAGGCGATCGCTTTTCGAAAACTAGACGCAGGCAAGAGCAAAGTCGACCAATATCACCAACACTAAGAGGCGATCGTTACTTGTCGCAGTTGGCACGTAGAAATCGCGCTTTTAATGCAACTCAGATTCAAAGTGAGTTTGCTGCTGCCACTGGATCGCTACTGTTAATGCAAATAATAAGAAAACGTTTGTACGGGTGTGGCTTACATGCCCGAATACCGTTGGTTTGCATTCTTCTTGTTGCAGAGTATAAAAAACCTATAGAATGTTGGCAAGTGAACATATCAATTGGGGTCATAATGAATGCGAACAAGTATTATTCAGTGACGAATGCAGATTAACATTTCAACCAGATAATAGGAGTATTCTGATTTGGCGTAAACTTTACACACTCAGTAACCCACAATTTGTCCGGAAAAGGTCTCACTATGAGAATGGTTGCATAATGGTACGGGCCGGGGTAAGTGCTGGAGGACACACCAACCTTTATTTCATAGAAAATGGAGACTTTACTTGACAGAGATATCTTCTCACATTCTGTGACTATTATACTTCCGTATAAAGTAGGAAGCAATTTACTTTTATTGACGATCATGCTCGTCTTCATCAAGCAAAAACGTGAATAACTGAATCGATGAAGAGAAAGAGATGTATAAAGAGAATGAAGTGGCCAGCCAATTGTTCAGAAGGTAATTTAGTAGAATACGCTTAAGATGTTGGGGGAAGATATGTGACTCGAAAAATACAATATTTTCTACTCTCCCATTAAGCTTACATTAAAACTTGTCCAAGCAAGTTAAAATACTATAATAATATAATACTTGCTCACAAATATACGGAAATCGAAAAATAATGATTTGACATTATTTTTTGCTCTAAATTTATCATTTTTATGAAATATTCGTTCATTGTTTTGCACAGTATAAAACAAGTAAAATATACTTTTTTCAAGTATAGAGGTGATGAAATTATGCTAGACTTTATAATAATTACAGTGATATTAATGTAAGATATTCATGTGATTACCAAGACCGTTATTTATAAAGAAAATTGTTGTGGTAATTGAGTTCCTAAAATATTCGCTATCCATAGTTTTATTGTTTATTGAAAAAACAAGTAGAGATCTACACTACCTAACTCTACTTTCATTTTAAATTCAATTAATCCACTAATAATCCTGTATAATTTTATAACATTATAACATTTATATGATATATATAACATTTATAACATTGGCGGACTATCGAGTTTGTTAATGACACCTTTCCTTTGTTGTATATTAAAGTTTCACCAAGTTTTCAATCTACATACGTAATTTGGACTAGAATTCGAAAATTTCTACAACTGATTTTCATTGCCTAGTTAGTTTCTTTTAACACGTCTATAATTTATACATTTTTCGTTATTACACTGTTAAAATCTTGTATTAGATCTGTGAAACTTTTAGACACCCAATACAGAAGAAGTGCAAAGTTGTCCAAGGTAATTTCTTGTGCGTAATGAACGATTGCCAACCAATCCACCATCAAGAACAACCACTCCGTCTCTATTACCATTCGCTTCGTTAATCCGCAATCTATGGGGTGTGACTGTAGTGAGTGCAGCAACCCTTATCGACGAACTTAATCGCACAAGTTGTTCGCCACGCTTGTCAAAATTATTCCCGGGGTCGGGCGGTGGAGAAAAGAAAATGAAAGCGGCTAAATGCACGAAGGGTAAGGGGAAACATCGAGAGAATAAAACTTAATGAGAGTGTGGGGAATCGATTGAGCGATGCGATGTGCCTTTTTTCCCAGAGTTTACAGACATCTCTTACATTTTTTTTGTTGCTCTGCGCACGTGATGTATTTTTAGGGTTGCGTTTCACGATTATGTATCGTGCGTCGGTGATAAGGGGTGAAATGTGGATAGTGTTTTTCCTCGGGCGGCGATAAGAACGGGTGATGGTGAATAAATGAAGGATATAAAACTGTAAATGGATGGATGGAAGGATCTCATTGTATGAATTAAGTTTTACTCCAATTCTTCTTCGAGAAATGCAAACGTTTCTATTTTCTTCATGTTTAGTTTAGAATTTTAAATATTAGTCTATTATAATTAATTTAATTTTCACGAAGATAAATTTCTGTAGCAAGTAAATGTTATTTCTGAAATAAGTTTGCAAATAAAATATTTGAAATAATATTTTTATTTGAACGCATGAAATTCTTAGACTTCTACCATTTAGTACAGTTTTGTTCTGCAAGTGAGTATGCTTGATGGGTATTATTATTATTATTATTGAGACAATAATGCAAAGCAATGAGAGAGAACTGTACGTCTATTTCTCGAATGGAAATTAAACCTCTTTCGATCGAAATGAAAGCACTTACTTTGTCCGCATTAAAGAAAACATAGTGCTGTATGCTTTAAAATAGAAATTATGCAAATTATGTGAGCATGGGTAATAAGCAAACTTCAATGTACATGAAGTGTAGCTCAATTTGAAAATAGACTTCAATATTTAAATTAATAAAAATTATGCATTTATTACACAAAAATATGAGACTTTGTCCTAGAAAAGGTGTTTTATAAAGTATATATATATATATTAAGTTTTGTAAAATTAATATAGTGGATAAAGAAATGTATGGTTAATAATGTAATATTATAATTGCTATATAGATGACAGCACAAAATAAGACATGTCAAAAATCTTATAAGTTAATTGAAATTTTGATAAAAAAAACAAATTCAAGTATTTGAACGACATTATATTGTTGCTATTATAACGACAGCCTTGAAGATGTCTCATGGACAAAGACAGCAGTAATAGTAGATAAGCCCTGAAGATGCCTCATATAATTGAAGACTAAACGTCAGCAATACAAATACTGAAAGCGCAGTTCTAACCCGGAATCCAAATCACCAACTTTCATGCATATGGTACAATTATTCAAACGATAATATAAACTTTAACACATTTTTAACGCATATAACGTATATCCGTTTTGTCTAATTGTGCAAAAATTTATGAGATTGTTATTGCTTATATCCGAATACAAGATTCTATTCCTCGAAGTCAGCATGGTAGCCAATCTTGTTACTATCACTGAAAGAGCAAAGAGTAGAATACGAGACATCAGGTCGATGATTAACATATGTATATTTAGTAGGCATTTGATATTATTGATTTTAGCACGCTACTTAAAAAATTGTCCATATTTGGTCTTAGTCCATGCTGCAATCTTACATGTTCTGCAGATATAAGTTTTTTATAATAATTACTTCCGAGTTTATTCTCAGATTAGAAGTGGTTGAATTTGGGACCCTTCTCTTCATATTTTTCATAAATGAATCACTAACAGCTTTCTTTTTCTCAGTGGTTGCGTACATAGTTTGAAATGACATCTTGATTTTGCAGCAGAAGTAAAAAACCTGTTTAGTTGGTGAGTTCAAGATTTGACTAAACTACTAAACGCAAACAAATGTTTTATATCTTATACTTTAAAAAGCATAGTAAGAGATTTTGATGTTCTATTCGATTCGCAATTGAGCTTTATAACTCATATTACATGTCTTCTTAGCTCAGAATTTAAAAATTAAAGTTCGTTATTTGAACGGCTAAGTATTTTCGTAACGCAATGCTTTTAAAAATGTTGTTTTTAAGTCTTCTTGTTAGTAAATTACAATATACGTCACTGGTATAGTCACTACATTATATTTTCTACAACAAGCGATTAAGAAAATCCAGCATCAATTCCTCAAATACTAATTTTGAATTGATGCGAGAAATATTTATTATGGATCAGTTCTGAAAAGACATGGGCTGAGCGGATTAGGTTTTAGACGAGAAATACACTGCCCAAAACAATTAGGAGATATTTGGAATAGTGGTGATAGAATAAATTAATAAAGAATGTAGCACCTCGCAAATATTTTTATATTTATCTATAACATTTTTTTAATACGAAATCGAACGCATTGACACGTTTGAACTTGTTTGCGCCCACTATAAAGCTACTAAGCCACTAGAGTGAATAAATATCATTAAATGAATATACAATTATGAGACTTTATAAGTAGTTTTATTGATAAAATGACGAAAAGTCTATTGTTAATAATGTGTATGATCTCCACGAACGGCAATAAATTTGACATATCATCGGCATTGATTGGATGAGGCTATCAAAAAATTCTTGTGGAATATTACTCCATTCCTCTATCAGAGCAATTTGAATTTCCTGAATTGTACGCAATGGCATATTTCTTGCTGCAGCACGTCTTCGTAAGGCAAGCATGTTCGATGGGATTACTATCAACAGAATTTGCTGACCAGTCCATTTTATTGATTCCCAATTGTTCAATTCACTTGTTTACGATGTTTGTTCGATGTGGACGAGCATTGCTATCTATTAAAATGAATCTTTCACCCATAGCGCCAGTGTACAGACGAGCAGTAGGTCTTAAAATTTCATCCAAATACCTCTGAGCAGTCAGGTTGCCATTCTGTACGACATAAAGATCTGTATAACTTCCTGCGCTTATCCCAGACCATTCCAGTACACTCCCACCTTCATATTGCGGCCTTTCTCGAACAAATTGTGTGTGATTACGTGCTCCTGGTTCACGCCAAATTAAAATACACCGATTATCTGGATTTAAGACGAATCTGGATTTGTCACAAAACAATAGTTGTGCCCAGTAATCGATATTCCAATTTCTATGCTGCTCAACCCATATTCTTCACGACCTTTTATGAAGACCAGTTAGTGGAAAGCATACTAGGGGTCTTCGAGCATACATGCCAACGTTATGAAGACGATTTCTTATTGTTTGAGTTGATACTACTCTTCCCGTAACAGCAGTAAGCACACTTCTAAGCTGCGTTGCGTTACGAGTGCGGTTTCTACGTTCAAATACTGTTAGGTATTAATCATCTCTTGGTGTTGCAGATGTTGGGTGTCCTTGTCTTCGTATTCTCTGAACATCTCCACTTTCTAAAAACTGATTACACAAACGCGAAATCACACCTTGACTAACTGCAAAAACTTCAGCAACAGCTTACTGTCTCCGTCTATCTTCCCATTGCCCTATGACTCTCCAAGCCTATGCATGAGTCAAATTGTATTGCCTTTCCATTATTATCCATAATTACAGTTAAAAAATGAGCTATGATACAGAAAATGATCAAATCTAACTGTAGCCGAGATTACTCGCATACGCGCTTTTATACTCTCAAGCAGTGGCGGTTTGCGGAGGCGCTGCACCGAAGCGCTGTAAAAGTTGAAACCTGTTTCTTGTTTAAAAGCGTTATAGTTGCAATATAAAAATATTTGCGAGTCTTATATTATTTATTTATTTATTTATTTTATTATTATTTTTCCAAATATCATCTAATTGTTTTGAGTAGTGTATATTATTCATCTTATTCGTGGTGCGATTGATAATCTCTCTTTGCCCTCTAATATTCATTTCCTAGTCTCTAGAGTTTCCTGTCATTGTTCCAATACTTTTACCGCACAATACATAATCTGTAAAAAAATTAGTTTCCCATTATACAACTATATCGACAGTATAGTTTCAGATATGATTTTTGCGTTTGTTTGTTCATAAATTACGTTGTCGTTTGTTTGTCCATAGAAAAAAGGTGGTGTAAACGTAAAATGTTTCGTATCTCCGAAATCGTGAATTTGCGGACCCGTGTTCTTTAGGGCTTTTTTACATATTTTGTACTATCTCCCTTCAAAGTTTGTGACACATTTTTTAACACTTTGTATACCTAAAATTATCTACAAGAGGTTTTCACCTTCTTTTAAAATGGGAATTACTCTTTTCTTCTTCCATTGATCCTGATATTTTTCAGTCTTTATAGAGTAGTAAAGTAAAGTAGACTAGTAAAGGTTTAACTAAATCCTGTGTTGCATCTTTTATTATAAAATATGGAATTTTTCTATCATTGGCACTGGTGTTTGATGGGAAACTTGATATAACGTTGACTACCTCGAGTATCGTAACAGGTAAAAAAGTAGAAGGAACGCTGTTAGGAATTCAATACAGATAAAAGGTGTACTCATATAGCAAGTAGAAGAAAATTTTTAGAAAAACCACCAACAATATCTTGAGGGGAATGAACGTAAATACTACAATATATAAATGTACATTTATAGAATTCGCCGTGGAATTCTTTCCTGCATATAAATGGAATAAGCAAGCTTAATTTTTAATATAAAGGGTGTTTCGGATTTCGCGATTTTTTTTAAAATAAATAAAATATAGATGGCGCACTGAATTTATCTGGGTATGTGGGCATTTAAATAGTGTGATGTATGACATCTATAAAAATGGCATCGTACACGGTACAACAACGCGTTCAAATTGTTGAATTATTTTATGAAAATTAGCGTTCTGTCACAAGAGTTTTTAGAAAATTACGTGGATTTTATGGTTTATATAATCGTCCATTTGAAAGCACTATTGGTCGAATTATTACAAAATTTCAAGAGACCGGTTCCGTGGAAGATCAAAAAAGTGAAAAATACAGTCGTAGTGGTCGTTCTCAAGAAAATATTGGTTTGGTTCGTGAAAGTGTTGCTGAAGGTCCTGAAATGTCCATTAGACGACGTTCACAACAACTTGGAGTCGATCAACAACATAGGGTATTTTACACAAGGATTTGGCTTTGAAAGCATATAAGGTTCAAATAACACAGGAACTGAAGCCATTAGATCATTTAAAACGTCGTTCATTTGTCAATTTCATCAATGAACACCAGCTGATTTTTCTCAAAAAATAATGTTTTCCGATGAGGCACATTTTGAACTTGGTGTCTATGTTGATAAAGAAAATTGCCGTATCTGGGGTGAGGAAAATTCACGAATTATTCATGAGAAACCTATGCATCCAAACGAGTTACTGTTTGGTTTGCATTATGGTCGGGTGGTGTAATTGGACCTTACTTCTTTGAAAATGCTGTTGATGAAGCTGTAACTGTCAATGGTGATCGATATCGTCGGATGATAACCGAATTTTTGTGGCCTGAATTAATGAATATTGATCTAGGGGATATATGGTTTCAACAGGATGGCGCTTCACATCACTTCACACACGACTCAATTGATTTATTGAGAGAAAATATTCCTGAACGTGTAATCTCAAGAAATGGTGATATTAATTGGCCACCAAGATAATGTGATTTGGCACCGTTAGACTATTTTCTTTGGGGTTATGTGAAAAGTCAGGTTTATAAAAACAATCCACAATCAATTCCTACTTTGAAAGATGATCCGTGTCATTGGAGAGATAGAGCCTCAATTATGTCAAAATGTCATTGAAAAATTTAACAAAGGAGTGGACGTCTGTGGAGCTGCAAGAGGAGGCCATTTGGCAGATATTATTCTTCGCATATTAATGTCATAACCGATACTTCAATTACCAATAAAAAGTTTTTGAAAGTGAATGCAAATTATGTGTTTTATTTATTCTATAAAAAAACCGCGAAATTTGAAACACTCAAAGATTTTTAAGTCTCTTAAACTCGTTATAAAAACGCTGGTTTACTAGGGGCTCTCTCTTTACGTGAATTGCATCCTTTGCCTTTGTGGAAACGAAAACATCGACGTTAATACATCGACCACATTATCTGAATTTTGTAAAAATGTCTTTGCAGTTAGTGCTAATACCATTACAAAATGGATCAAAATTATACTTTCCGAAAGTATATCGATAGTTGTTATCATTGATTATAAAAGCGGAATTACCAGGTTTAAATACAGGAAATGTTCTAGATAATGGGGGACGGTATAAGGCAGTGAGAATAAAAGTAGTTCAATTCAATGTAACTAAAGAGATTTCAGTGAGTATTCATTAGTGACATAAAGAAAGAACAAGACGCATTTAGTTTTTGGATAAAAATCATATTATCCTTCCCCAGTATGGATTGTCTGCACAATTGAATAGACTTGTTTTAGGGAAAGACCCCATGCTTTCATACAAACTACAGCCACCTATACAACCAACATGCATAAAACATTGTCACAAAATGAAATGACAAGATTTAGACCAGACAAGAACTTGTTTTGAATACTGCACGTATTATACGTACATACATATACTCCATATATAAGCGGCCGAGAGCCTTTCGTTTTGTTTAGAAACAAATAATGGGATTTAGTGTTTAGATAGAAGCATCCATGTTTCTGGTGCTTTCATACGAACAGTTCCAGTTTAACATCCGGAATGAAGATTCGAAACAATAGACGTAGAGTATTGTAGTGATGAATCCACCGCCATGAGTATTTGCTAAACATCTACTTACTCTCTATAGACAATACTTGTAATTATAATTGAGAAATTGGATTTATCTTGTTGGCGAAGCGATTCATTTAACAAGGTTTTAGTACATTTTGTTCAGTCGAAGTTTAAAGTATAATACAAAATGTAATTTGAGCATGGAAAAGCCTTTTTAATTTAAAAATTTTAAAATTAATATTTGATAATTTGGTTTTTAGAATTATTGTTCGTATAAAATAGTCAATATCATATAATTAAATTTATTATAACAAGGTTTTCTTAACCACAAGCTTCGATTCCTGTTCACAGTGGATTAGTCTACTCGCTTCTATTCATTATAACTGAGTATTGGTTTTCATTATATTTATATCTTCTCCTCCTTCCTTTTCCGCTACGCTTGGGATTCATATCATAGCTTTTTTTTATTTCTCCCTCCCTTCTTTTACTTACATACCCAAATTATTTTATTCTTTTTTTAATAAATCTCATATTTTCTTTCTCTAGTATTGTGTTTATTTCTTGACTTATTAGCGTTTTGCATTCAGCTTTTACTTTCTTCATGTGAAGATTGTATAACTGTACTTTCAAAGATTACTCTTTTTCTTTACTTGTAAAGCTCTTAAAGCGATGAAGCAAAGACCAGTAACATCAACTTTGGCAAAGCATGTGACAGACACAGGGCACAAAATTGATTTCGACAACGTCAAGATGCTTACAAGAAGTGAAAACTTAATCGGCAGAATTGCGAGAGAAGTGCTCACAAAACAATACGAAGAAACGACAAGTTAATCTTAATAAAATAGTAAAGAAAGACACCTCAGCGATATCATATGAATTACTAACTACAGTAACTACACGGAATCACGCCCGAATTGGCCGAACGCGTCGACCAATTGCTTCCAAGGAGACATCACACACGAACATCACTGTTACAACAGCCATAGTCCTAAGAAACTTAGAAAAAGTTGAATGGGATTTCATTGAAACGTCAGCGAAAAAATTATACTTTTAAGGATGATACAACGACGCGAGATACTTGAAGACTGACTTATGTATATACATATATATATATTACAACAAATGTCTTGATCCTACATTTTTTTGCTTTCTTAGCAAACGTTTTGAATGTTTGACTATAGTGAGAAAACATTAGAGGAAAAAAATGATTATAAAGAGTCTTGTAAAGGAAAAATCATATGCAGAAACCGAAGAAATTGTTGGAAGAAGTGAGTTGTAAAACGATTCAAAGACAAAAAGGGAATTGAAAATAAGCAGTGACCTGGACGTCCTCGAAAGTTAAGTGATTTGAACCCTAAGAATACTATTAAAACAGTTAAACATAGGGACGAAGATAATGGCTTGCGATTGCATGTTCACCTGAGATGTTGGCTGTCCTGCAAGACATTTTTTTGCGATGTGCGAAAAAAAAGAGACTATTTGCAGACTTTTCACTTCCAGCAGGATAATAAAAACAACACACCGCGTATATAGTTAAGATGTAGCTAATACCTAGTGCCTTATTTACTGGTAATCCCATAGAATATTTATGGAATCACTTGGAGAAATGTTTATGAACACATCATATAGCATTAAAAAATTAGCTTAAAAACTAACTCTAAACGGAGTTGCCCGACTGGTTAAAGAATGTCATTCGACTCAAATGATGTTCTACCAAATATTAAGGTATAGTTAAAGTTTTTGGACATTTCTAATGTTTCTTAACGTATCAACATTTTTGTGACGTTGCTTTTTGAATTCGAAGTTCTTCATTGTTGAAGAAAAAACTTTATGTCTTTGTTTCTTCTCAAAGTAAAAAAAAGTCGGGTGTCACGACTTTTGCTGTTGATAAGTGTACCTAATGCGTTACTGCCTTAAAACCTTTTAGTCTTGTTTTTTCTTTCTACTGTTTTTCCTTGATTTATTTTAGGACCTTTGTTCTTCACCTTCTGAGCGATTTTGTTAAATGCTCTATCGTGCTGAATTTGTGTTTTCTTAATATAGCGATGCTATTGGCATAAACTATGTTAATTTACTAGTTATCACTACCTTTATAACGCAAATAAAGTAGTTGACATACTATTTTCTTGCCTTAATTTCTTAGCCGGCTGATAGCTCAGTGGTATGTCATTGGATTATTAAGCCATGGATTTCGCGTTCGTGTCCGATAGCCAACTGTCCGGGAGGGCTTTTTGTAGTTTCCTTTTCTCGTTTAAGCGAATGCTGATAGCCGATGGTTTTAATGTAACTCATCGTTTGCCAATGCGCTGTATATTTGCTATCAAGCTGTTGGAGATTATTATTATTATCATCAATTTGGGATTCTTCTGTGACGCTTTCTGGTGTCACGAAAGTTGCCTTTATGTTTTTCATGGTTAGGAAAGTTAGCTTTGATATTCGTATTTCTCGTAACTTTTCTCCTATCAATCTTGAAGTTCACAAGAAAATTTGCAGCTTTATGTTACGTTAATGGCATTTTTCTGTTGCAATTTTTATAAGTGTTTCAGTTTGTGAATCCATGAACCGTAATAAAACAAATGGCTCAATTCATAATCTGATATGATGCAAAGAGTTAACTAATTAACACCTTGGTGTTATAATGATGTACTTGGGCAAATTATGTATTAGTTTTTTTATGAATTATTATTTTTCCATTGCTGATGATGACAACCTAGTTGTTTAAATACATATTCTGATTTGAAAACAACATCGTGGAAAAGAAATCATTTTTAATCAACTTGTACAGAGTTAGTCACAGATTTCAATTTAATTAAATATATGTAGCCCTAGTTAATTAGCTTCGTACTTCAATATGTGTGTATATTCGACAATTCCATAATGACACGTTCTTGAATATAGTTGTATTTTATTTCAGTATTTATTAAAATTTCTTTCGTTTACCATCTAGCCAATAGTATGTATATACTTTTCGTTTTATTAAATTTCACAAATTATGATTGCCACCCTTTTCTTGTTTTATGTTATATTAGGTTGCGAGTATAAAGGACATAAATTTTCTTTGATCGTGAGATAAAGAAACCACGGAAAAGTACTTCAAAAACACTTTAATTACTGTGCATAACTGTATTGCTTTCAGGAATAGTTCTGCGACACGACTAAACATCACTTGTGAACATTTCAGTATTACTAACTACTTAAGATCGAAGCCATTACAAACTTTGTTACGACAATGAAACTTTAACAGTTATTTACATGGTTTGAAACAATGTTTTAAAAGAATTTTTATTAATAATAATACGTATCGTGAAATATATAGCGAAGTAGTTAAATAGGGATCAGGTGTATGTACATATGGTATAGTTGATTAATTAACGAATTAGGAATTATATGAAATATTATTTTAATTATAAATTTACGAGGACGAGTTAAAAAGTAATAAATATGCGTTTCAGACTGTTTTTGTGATGCGCCGGCAAGTTGCTTCCCTAACAACTGTCAAACTTCAGAAATCTCCGTTTATTAGTTTTATTGTAAAAGCTGTTTAAGTAAGACCGTGTCTTAAGTTTTTGAAGAGAGGTATTTAAATATTTAATTTATTGAGGTATTTAAATAATGAAATAATCAAATAAAAGCGAATTACAAAATAAGAAAGACGAATGAACACTGCTTGGAATGTTAAATTAGCGAAATTTTATACTTCATTCCCAAAATGACCAAAGAATAAAAGTAACCCGTAGACCCCAAAAAAAAAGCTAATACATTTGAATTGACGGGTAAAGTAATGGCTATAATTTTTGGGTTTGGAAGGAGATAATTTTCATGACTATCCTTCAAAGGGCTAAACCGTTAACGGACCATATTATACTATCACTTTTTAATACTAAACCAATGTGGACATATGGAATCTAATTTTGAAGTACAGATACTAACTAACTTGAATTTGGAAATTCAAGGTTTCAAAATAAGGTTAATGTTCCCTATTAAAGGTATCCCAAAATTAACGCAAGATTTGAATTAAATAGAAAACACAGTTTTTAGTCTTTTGATTGTTATTTTTTTATTGAATCATAAAGTACATAGGATAGGGTTATTTATGAAATAACATATCGGGCAAATGGCCTCCACGGCTTTGCATTCACATACGCACTCGTTTGTCGAAACTTTCCATGACCATTATGGATAAATGTTGCTGAATTTCGTTGATGCAGCGTTGAATCTCCTCCTTTGATGCACGTGTGGTTGTAGGCTTGTTGACATAGACTTGTGATTTCAAATAACTCCATAAAAAGAAATCTAATGTTGTTAAATCACACGATCTAGGGGGCTAATTCTGATCACCAAAACGAGAGAGTACACAACCTGGAAATGTCTTATGCAGTAATTGAATTGTTTCATGGGCTGTATGGCATGTGGCACCGTCTTGTTGAATCCACATATTGGCCACATCAATATCATCCAATTTCGGCAGAAAGAACTGTATTATCATGTCGCGATATTGAGCACCAGTAACAATCACTGCTTGGCCAGCCCCATTTTCAAAAAAGTATGGTCCAATTATCTCTGCAGCCCAAAATCCACACCAAACAGTGACAGGTTGTCGATTCATTTGTTTTTCGACAATCACATGTGGGTTCTCAGAACCCCAAAAGTGGCTATTTTGGTGATTAACAAAGCCATCAAGGTGAAAATATGCTTCATTGCTTAAGATGATTTTGCTTAAAAAATCGGCATCCATTTGTTGATATTCAATAATCCATTCAACGAACTATCTTCGCTATGCATGGTCATTAGGCTTCTGTTGTTGTGTTAATTGAATTTTGTAAGCATGGAGACACAGATCTTTAGTGAGTATACGCTGTAGAGAGCTTCTTGAAATTTGCAATTCTTGTCCACGATGCCGAATTGAGGTTCCTGGATTGTCACCGACATTCTCACGCACTGCTTCTGTAATGTCATTCGAATTGCTTGTTTTTGGACGACCAGTGTGTTTGGCGTCTCCAACGGATCCAGTCTCCCTGAATTTTGAAATTAATCTCTTCACAGTTGACGGAGTTAAAATACTATTCCGACCATATTTTGTATGAAATTTTCGAACCGCGGCCGCCAAGCTTTCATTATTTTTGAAATATTGTTCAATAATAAAGACACGTTGTTCTATCGTGTAACGCTGCATTTTTACTAACCCTAAACTGTCAGCTGTCGAATTGTTTTTTTTTAGGGTTGCCAGCACTTTACTGCACAAATGGCGATAAATTCAAATCTTGCGTTAATTTTGGGACACCCATTATAACCATATTACACTATTACTGTATAATAGTAAACCAGTACGGATATTTGGGATTCAATTTTGTACAGACATTAACTTGAATTTGTAAATTCGAAATTTCAAAATGAGATGATATGAATTATAGTTAATGTTCCCTATTATATGTCTAATAGTGTCATATAACAGGACTTTCTGCTGACCTCAATCAAGGAAATGATATATCAGTGTAGTGCAAGATATTTGTGTAAACTGATGAAGTGAAAATACTCAAGAGGTATATACCCTCAGACCTAATAAACAGACAAAAGTAAAATCATATACGTGGGCAAGGCGAAAAGTTCTCGGCCTGACACAGAGATGGCATTACAATTAACAGAAATTTATGTTTCCTGCGTGGCTGCATGTGTCTTTAGTTCATATGAAAACTTTCAACTTGTTCTCTCAAGTAGTTTGTTTGCAAGAATTTTAGTAGTAGACGTCGTGCGTGTTATTTTTTTAAATATATAAATTTGACTATCGTCTTGTTATAAAATTCCTTGTTTTGGATGGTTTAACCCCTATGGAAATTCATCCGAAGTTGACAAAAGTGTACGGGGACTCTGCTCCTTCGATGTCAACCGTTAAAAAGTGGGCAGCTGAATTTAAACGTGGTCGTACGTCCCTCGAAGCTGACCCACGTGAAGGACGGCGAAAAACCGCAACCACACCAGAAATCATCGAGAAAGTACATGATATTGTGTTGGACGATAGGCGAGTGAAAGTGAGTGAGATAGCTGAGGCTATGGGGATATCGGAAGAAAGGGTGCGAAACATTTTGCACAAAGAATTTGAGATGAGAAAGCTCTGCGCAAGATGGGTGCCGCATTTGCTGAATGTCGATCAAAAGTCGATCAAATTCTTTGGACCGATTTAACAAGAATCCGACCGATTTTGTGCGGCGATTTGTCACCATGGATGAGACATGGGTCCACCAATACACGCCAGAAACGAAACAGCAGTCGAAGCAGTGGTTGGAAGCCGGCGGTTCAGCGCCAAAGAAAGCGAAGTCGATCGCATCCGCCGGAAAAGTCATGGCCAACGTGTTTTGGGATGCAAAAGGAATCTTGTTAACTGATTACCTTGAAAAAGGCAGAACAATTACAGGCGCATATTACTCTAAAGAAAAAAATCATTTTTCATCAGGACAAAGCACCCGCACACAAGGGTGCGTTGGCGATGGGAAAATTGCGGGAATTGGGGTACGATTCGCTCGACCATCCTCCCTATTCTTCTGATTTGGCACTCTCAGACTTCCATCTATTCCCAAATTTGAAAAAATTTGTTTCTGGAAAGCGATTGACATCCAACGAAGAAGTTGAAAGGACCGTAGAAGAATATTTTGACAGCTTTCCAGACTCTCACTTCCAGGAAGGAATATTGATGTTAGAAAAAGGCTGGACCAAGTGTGTTGAACTCAATGGAGATTATGTAGAAAAATAAAATCATTTTTTAAATTTAAATCGCAGTCTTTCATTGTCAGGCCGAGAACTTTTCACCTTGCCCACGTATTGATATACTACGGTTATCGTAAGTGGATAAGTACAATGTAGCACGTCATTATTGTCATATCATAAGCTTAATGCCCTCGTGCAGCTCAGATTTCTCAATAAGTGGAATTAAAAGAAAAAATATTACGTAAAAGCAGATTCTTCAAAACACTTTGGTATAGCTCACAAAAAATTTTCCTTCACTAAATCTAGTCCCAAGTGACTCCCACTTATTCCCCATACCAAAATCTTTCTCTGCTAGAAAAAAGTTTCCTTTTACAACAACGGTGCAGTATTTTGAGAATCTTGAGTAAAATTAAATGATAATGACACTTTAACTGTAATCGAAGAGAAATATGCTGCAAAATAATAATGAATTTAATGTCCTAACTCATTTGCTTCGTTTCGAATCTATCTTACCATCATATTATTCTCAAATTTTATCGACAACCTGAGATTTTTGAAAATACTGTTCCTGTTTCATTTCATTTCGCTTACTATAAATCGACCTATAGATGTTTCTGTTCACTTAACTCATGATATCATAACTTTAAGTCAGACATCTTAGTTAAAAAGATCTAAATGGGGATTGAATAATTATCACAAGGTTTTTTACAGTTTTTATTATAAAATAAAGGATTAATTTTATAATAAAATTATTTTTTATAATTAATTATTTTCATCAATGATTTTAAGCAAAATTTATTTCAATATTAAATCAATTTCTTTTAATTACGTCGGCGTTACATAGTGGTTTTTAAAAGATTTTTACAACATATATTAGATATACGTTATATATGTACATAAATAGCTACGGTACAATGTGTCACAACTTCACTACCACTCTAGTGTTACATTATTCGAAATCTTCATAACTTGCAGTTTGTTTAAGGGGAAAATCCTGTTGGTAAACTTAATGGTTAAAGTTTCCACCCTGCCCTCTATTCTAATTAAGCAAACAAGCGAAATTTTACAGGTAAATTACGCTCAGCAATAACAGAAACCCTACGTACCGACATAGTCCTGTATTCGAGCATACCTACACCATGTAATCCTCTTAAGTCTTCGGAACAACGAAATGATGTGTTTAGGTATTACATTTAGAAAACAATACTACTTGTCAACTTACTTACTATTAATATGCAAAATTAAATTCCTTTAATTTAAGCAAACACAAAAACATTTTATTGTAACATTTCTATATCTAATGATGTGAAACAATTACAAATTGTGCATGAGAATAAATGGGTTATTACGAATAATTATAAATTCACCAATTCCGTTTAATAGAATTGAATGCTGTTGAACAACCTTTTATAGTTTTCTATTTTAAAAGTTTCAATTTTCGGAATTTATTAAAATCGAATATATTAGAAGGTAAGTTATCAAATATCAAAGATTAGATACGAGGACGGATCAGTAATTAGTGAGTCTAGAAAAGAAATAAAAACTTTTCGTTAAAATACCTAAATAATTTTATTTTTCGACCTATTCTCTTTGTAACTCATTACATTTAGTTTATCGACATCCATTTCAGTTCTTCAGAAAAGTAAGGTTTCTCAAACTCTTTCAGTGATTTGTGTCATTCAACTCAAATCTCTTGCAACCGAACCAAGTTTCCAGGCTGAGGAAAAGTTTGAAGAGGTCAAATCTGGAGGATAAGCTGGATTAGGAACTTAGTTCATGAGCTATTGAAACAATAGAAGTGTAAACACGTGCATTATCCTGAAGAAAAATGTACTCGTTTCTTCTTTAAGTTGGGCATTTTTCGTTTTATTGCCCGCATACTTGATCTAAAAAAGATCCATAATATTTGCTTGTTATCGTCTTAAACTTTTTGAAGATAGTCGTTAAGAAAATCTAAAGGCAGCGGCCATAAATAAACTTTCCTGCCAAGTGTGCGGTCTTTACCTTCTTTGGAGAACTGGTGCTAATCTCAGTCCATTGCTTTAACTGTTTGGATGTATAATGCTGTATTCAAGTTTTGTCAACCGATTCAGCGCCAAAAATCTTTCGAATTATGTCTTACCTTTGCCCAAACTAAGGGCTGAAATGCGTTCTCGTTCGCATTTGCGGTCTATAGCTAAAAATGCGGTACCCATCTTAGATATAATTTTCGTATTCTCTATACGTATTTCGACAACTAAGTTGTCATCGCAGTGTACGTTTTACCCTTCACCAGTACGGATCGCGTGCGGAATTTGTTTTCGTACGGGTATTTTTACCGTGGTTTTCCAGGTGCGATACTGTTTAATTATCTGCTGATGATGACAACTTAGTTGTCGAAATACGTATATAGAATACGAAAATTAACGTGGCAAGGGGTTATATATCAACCTTCAATGATCAAGATACAATAATGTACACGAAAGACGAACGAAATAATCTTTTACGGAAAATTGTATTTCCAAAATTACCAAAGAATAAAATTAACCCGTAAACCTCTCCCTAAAAAAGCTAATACATTTGAATTAACGGGTAAAGTAGCGGCTACAATTTTTTGGGTTTGGAAGGAGATAATTTTCATGACTATCCGTCAAAGGGCTAAACCGTTAGCGGGCCATATTATACTACCACTTTATAATACGAAACCAATGTGGACGTATGGGATTTAATTTTGAAGTACAGACACTAACTTAAATTTGGAAATTCAAGGTTTCAAAATAAGGTTAATGTTCCCTATTATAACTATATTACACTATTACTTTATAATACTAAACCAGTATAAATATTTGGGATTAAATTTTGAAGTACAGACACTAACTTGAATTTATAAATTCAAAATTTCAAAATAAGATGATATGAATTGTAGTGAATGTTTCCTATTATATGCCTAATAGTGTCATATAACTGGACTTCCTACTGACCTCAATCAAGGAAGTGATATATAAGTGTTGCGCAAGATATTTGTGTAAACCGATGAAGTGAAAGGACTCAAGAGGTATATACTCTCAGACCTAATAAACAGAAAAAAGTAACAACTTAAATTGATTTTCAAATATTACAGTTATCGTAAGTGGATAGGTACAATGGAGCATGTCATTATTGTCATATCATAAGCTTATTGCTTATTAAAAGAAAAAATATTGCGTAAAAGCACATTCTTCAAAACGCTTTGGTATAGCTCATAACAAATTTTTCTTCACTAAATCTAGTCCCAAGTGACTCCCACTTATTCCCCAAACCAAAATCTTTCTCTGCTAGAAAAAGTTTCAATTCAGCGCCAACAATCTTTCGAATTATGTCTTACCTTTGCCTAAACTAAGGGCTGAAATGCGTTCTCGTTCGCATTTGCGGTCTATAGCTAAAAATGCGGTACCCATCTTAGATATTATTTTCTTATACTTAATTTATTATACAAACTGGAAATTGCTATTCCATATAAAATACATAGAGCCTCAGCTACTTCGCGTAATTTTATTCGACCATGTACTTTCTTGATCATTTCTGGAGTACACACGTCTTTTAAGTTTCCATTGCGTTGGTCATCAAATATACTAATTTGACCTTGTTTAGACTCAGATATCCATCGTTTTATTGTTGCAATCGGTGGAGATTGGTAAGCGGACTCTAGCTCGGCTTTTCAGCTTTGATTTCATCGTTTGTTTTGTTCTTCAAAAATAATCATTAATCGGTACTCCACATCTTCCATATTTCAAAACAAACTAAACAGATTACTTTATATTCAAATAACAAGCGTCCTTGGTCCAAACGGCACAACAAGGGTCACACCATGGTAGCCTTTCTTCAACCAGAACAAAACGTTTCCATCAACGAATAAAATAATTAATATTTCGAGGATCTCGAAAAACATCTCTACAATAATACTATGGCGTCGTTGGTTCAAGTGCATGTCTCGATAGTCTTTCACTGTATTCGACACGACACCATTGTATCACTTCCTTCACTGATGTAGGGGTGTTACATTAGATAATACTATTGCAAACATAATAATGTGCACTAATCATAATTCGCAGTATTTTGTTCTTGAACCTTTGTATGATAATTACATTTGAAGTGGTATCAGTACCTCATTATTAAATACCATAGCACCAAATTGATTTTAGAATGCAACTGTAAATCAGAACCTTATTTTTCAAGGTAACTGGAGATGGAGAGGCCAAGGATCCAATACATTTGATGAAGTTTTAGTCCAAGCTATTTACGCTTTCGTAAAACGTATTTTTCCATGTGAAATACAGGGTTAGATATTTAGCATTACCGACGTGTCAAATTTTGTAGTTATTTATTTTTACGAGCGGACAGGTTTCTCTTCTCCCTGTAAAAGTAATATGTGATGATTTAGATTAGTCGAATTTAAAGCGCCATGTTTCAAGCCAGTAAGTTTCTGGAAGCGATTGTTGAGTTAAAATGGAATACTAGTATTGCGGTAAGTTCTTTTATCCATAATCTTGTTTGATATAAAAGTGTCTGTTAAACAGATAGGATTTTAGTAGTTAGAAATGTGGATGTGGCAAAGATTTTTTCAGTTTGTGTTGAAAGCCCAAGTGCCCTGCTCAATCAAAGGCTTGCGATACGCTTAAGAATGCAGCAGAGCAGTATCTTTTTATTTATAGGTCCTTGGTGATTTGATTAACCAACCTATATACCCGTTCAACGATTCTGTGTTTTTCTTGAAATCCAAATTAATGTTCAAGTTTACTTTGGTGAATAATTCACGTCGGGCTCCTATTATATACTTTTTCAGACTTTAGACAAAATATGTAACAAGCTAAATGGTCTACCTGAAAAACTATCTTCAGGGTTCTTTCCTGGTTTAAGAACCATGGATATCCGAGTTACTTTCCACGTGTTTGGAGAAAAATTTATTTGAAAGATGGCATGTACACAGACTAACAGTTTTAAGCATTTTTTTGTAAATTCTTGGAGCACCTTACCGGTTATCGGGTCAAGTTTGGAGCTTTTTTGGCATTAACGTCATATTTAATCGTTTGAATAATGTGACTTATTTTGGCCTTTTAATGAGGATATTTAATTTGAAACAGTGAATCTAGATACTCATCATGAAATATATTAAAAACAACTAAATTTCTTAACTCGTTTATTTCACTTTATCTTACTTTCGTTACAACATCCTCGTAGTTATAGGCTATTGTCTTTTCTGTCTCTATTATTTCAATGTATTGTTCATTTAGATATGATTATTTATAAATATCTAGAATTAAGTTGTTCAAATTAAGTTTTAATAAACAAGCACAGGTGCTGTTTTAGAAATGAAGCGTATACATAAATTTACAGCAGGGTGAAACTCATTCTAATTCTAAACAAACCAACCGCAAATGAAGACAGTGCGATAATAACGATAACAACACAGAAAAGCAACAAATTCTCTGTTTTTCCGTCTTACTCACACCGCAACCGGATACCCTTAGGGGCTTCAACACGAATAAAAAACTCGCATTATAAAGTTTCTGTTTCATCACAAACTTGAATAAAAGTCTTCGTCATTCACTAGGTTTCGTCCATATTTTTCTTGCCATTCTCTTTTTATTAAGGGAACGTAACCACGACCGATATTTCTTTCGAGACCTCTTTAAACACACCCTTAATTTGCCTACGCCCAGTCATCGTTCGTTCTTTCGTTCCATATCTGAATGGAACGGGTGTTCCGTCCGTTTGGTGGAATGATACTTTAAATAATAACCGAAACTTTTCAACAGATTTTTGTTCAATCTGGTAGTGTTGGTAAATTTTACTGTAGAATGTTTAGTTTGATGTTGTTGTAAAATATGTTATAAAATTATATGTAATAATCTTTTACTTATGACTAAAGTTAATAACGTTAACATGCAAGAAATAAGTTAAAAAAATACAAAAGTCTTACATAACATAGTGCTGTCGGGAAAGTTATGGCGCATTTTTGCAACAGAATTATGATAGTTCATTTTGTTATCAACCCCATCATGAAATCGAAGAAGCTATGTTTCTTAAACGTGAGGAAAGCGATCCTTTTTGAAGCGGTAACTGGTAATGAGAACTGATATTTACAACATTAGGGTTCGAAAACTATCTTAATCGTCTCAAACGTTATCGAAAGCTGACATATACCAAAGGAAAGTTAACACATGGATCAATAAGTCCCGAGACTAACAATGAAAACAACATTTTTTTTGCAAATTTTTTTTTTATTCATCAACATAATCACCTTTTAGGGTGATACAATGGTTCCAACGCTTTTCCAATTTTTCAATACCATGTTTATAAAAAAATTTATCTTTCGCTTCAAAATAAGCTTCAGTTTCAGCGATGACCTCCTCATTTGAGCCAAATCTTTTTCCCTGGAGCATTTTTTTGAGATCAGCAAAGAGCCAGTAGTCACTGGGGGCTAAATCTGGCGAATATGGGGGGGTGGGGAAGCAGATCAAAACCCAATTCGTTCAATTTTGCCATTGTTTTCATCGACTTGTGGCAGGGTGCATTGTCTTGGTGAAAAAGGATTTTTTTTCTCTGCATGTGCGATCGTTTTTTTTGCGATTTCCTCCTTCAAAAGCACCAGTAAGTCAATATAATAATCACTGTTGATCGATTTACCTTTTTCGAGGTAGTCAATGAAAATCACGCCATGTGTATCCCAAAAAACTGACGCCAGGACTTTGCCAGCTGACTGCTGCGTTTTCGGACGTTTCGGACGGCTTTCGCCAGCTGTGCGCCACTCAGATGACTGCCGCTTCGACTCTGGAGTGTAGTGATGTATCCATGTTTCGTCCATGGTCACGTAACGACGCAAGAAACCTTTTTTGTTGCGAGTAAATAGCTATAAACAGCTTTCTGAATCATCGACTCGTTGCTGTTTTTGTTCCATCGAGAACAATCGCGGCACCCACTTGGAAAAAACCTTTTTCATGCTCAATTTTTCATGAAGGATAGTAAATACACTTCCATATGATATCTGTGTCATCTCAGCAATCTCACGGAGCTTCACTTTACGATCTTTCATTATAATTTTTGTCACTTCACTCACATTTTCCGGTGTAACGGCTTCCACAGGTCTACCCGAGCGTTCCGCGTCATTTGTGTCGGTAGGACCACGTTTAAACTCGGCAAACCACCGACAAATCGTTGCTTTTGATGGACAAGAGTCCGGGTAACATTTTTCAATCCATTGTTTTGCTTGCGTGGTGTTTTTACCCATTAAAAAACAATGTTTTATCAGAACACGAAACTAGGTTTTTTCCATTGTTTAAACAAACTACAAAACGACTTTACTCCAACCTCGATAACTCAGCTGTTTCTGGTCCGATCGACTTAAAATTTTGACACGTTTCAAGCAAAGGTTAGTACTCTAGAAAGACGTGGTTACTGGTTTACTACGAGCACCATATATGGGTTAGTCTCGGGACTTATTGATCCATGTGTTATACTCTTAGTATGGTGGTATCTTAAAGGTGTTGTGTTTTCCGAGCTTCCACCAAGTAACAAAACAATTCAAGTTCATAAGTTGTATTCCAACACGTCAACATGAGATCTCTCCAAGTTTGTTCGCCGGTCAAGAATTATTAGTTTTTGCTTGGAATGTGGTGCCACACCCACTATATTCGACGAATCTTGCATCTCAGACGTTCACTTGTTTCGTTTTCTTCAGAACTTCTAGCGTGGTGTAGCGTTTGTCTCAAATAATACTGTGACCGAGTATCTAAAACCACAGCAGTACATTTTTTCGCTGATAAAGATAGTTTATTAACGAAAAATTAACGTACCAAAAAGTGTCAAAAAATTACCGAAGAAAGCGGGTAATATATAATCGAGTGACCTTTCTTAGATTATTAAATGGCATATAAAAGCATAGAAAAAAAAATTTTAAAAACGTGTATGTATTTCGAACAGATTTTTCGACATCGAACATGAAACCGAATTCAGTGGTCTACATCTCGCTTCAAGAGTCGCTTCAAAATAACATATTTAACACGACAGCAATAGCTTTAGCTTTGGGACCGCTTTAAAACATCTTCGACATCACATTTTTTTGCATCACTTTAAAATAGCACCTTATAATTAACCATAATTGGCTACCGCCGTTGCTTAGGTCGCACTTTTCCGCGTTTTCAACACCCGTTCCACGAACCTGGCGATCTCTTGCCAGCGATCATGTCCAGACAACGTTGTGGAAATAATGTTGTCTGTGTTGAGCATAGTCTTCTGCAGAGTCGTGATACTGGCAAGCTGCGTTCTCCACTTTACCCATTTTGGCCAAGTACATATATATTGAGCAACCCGTGTCCGCTAAGAAACTTTGTAAGGTAGTAATTTATCTCACTATGATCGAAGTCTATCCAGTCCCGTGATATGTTATGTGCACAATTTATCTTATGTTTATATTTTGGAGACACCATTATATATTGTGGAATTGCAAAATTTTGGTAATAATTATTCGATTAATTTTGATTTAATTTTTCTTTGTTACTCTTATCGCCTTCTCGTATTTATTAGCTTAAATTTATAATCAATACTGTCGGCGGTTATAGATCTCTCCGATTTAATTTTCATTTTTTATTGATCAGATTTTATTATTGTTATAATATTTATTTAAAGTTATTCCCAGTGTTTTGTAATTAATTGCCATGATGATGAGTCGTTATTTTTCTCTTTCTATCGTTTTTTTTATCCCGAACACGTCACACCTTGAGTTGCATAAAAGCTAAATGGCCTGCTGATATCGTTCTTTTTATTGATTGCACGTTGACCGTTAAAAAGTCTACCATCGCTCGCGCTCTTAAAAGTTCAACTTCGAATATTGGTCGTATAAGTAAGTTAATACTTGGTAACGATTGAATTGAAATATACTATGCCGATCGATTAATTTATCGATTTATAATTGGATTGGTCAAGGTAAGTCGGTATACCTCGACACGTGGTTGAAGGTTTATGTTGGCATCTTAGTAGAAAGACGATCTTATTTTCATTACTTAATCCTCGAAGCCAACTCTGAGGTATGTAATCTTTGTATTACATAGTGGCCTATTTCTTCTCTTGCTTATTTTTTTCTACGTTGAGTTCTTTCCTGCCCTACTGTTGGTAGCTTGTTAATTATCGAATATATTGGGTTAGTGTGTGTACGAAGATCCCGTGTTCATCTGATTAAGAGGACAGAGCTTAATTTGCAATCTTAAGGTTTAACAAGACTATCTGGCATCTTGTTTGACGATCTGATACACTAAAGAATTGAAATTAAACCAGCGATCAAAGACGTTCGTAATTAATATTAAATACTTTATTAATATTTATATTTGATTCATAAAACTGGAAAAAGAAGTTTAGTTTATATGCAATCGTTCAGTCTAATTACGGGATCATTTAAGAGCGTTTAGGTCCTGATTTGTGACATTTAAGCTCTAGTTTAAATTTAATAGCGAGCTTGTTAAATTGAAGGTATTTATACAATTATTTATCCATACATTTCGTAGAATTAATTGCTTAAACTAATGATTCACTCGTTAGACAGCATTTATTATTAAAATTAGCACACCTACAGCCGTAAATCAATTAAATGGCTTATTCATATACCGTACCTTATTTAAGTAGTACTTATAAAAGTTGATAACTTTAATGTAGTCGATATCTCTAATTTATTTGCTAGTACTTGCTCAAAATTAAAATATTACCTTCATACATTTGTTAGCTTCAATCTAATGAATTATGGGCCTCTTTAGTAATTAGATCATTATTCATTAGTCAAATATTACCTTTAGATATTTGTTAACTCTAACTTAATTAAGGGTTCGTTGAACAGTTAGACATAGTTGTTTATTTTGCCATCTGACAATTAAATAGTAAACCGTAACCTAATTACAATATTTTTTTTGCTTTCCATAGGCTACAATCAATTTTACGCCATAAAGTAAATTATTTAATGTAATTATTATTTCAGTAGTAAACTGAATATTATTTTCGTATGTGATTTTTTGTTATTGTTTTGTTTGTTTATTTTCTTTTATTATCGGGAAGTGCCTAATAAGCGGTAACAATACTGTGGCGTCCTATTAGATCTGATTAAAAACGAACCGCCCCCTCCACTCTCCGAGCTTATTTTTTGAGCTAGTCTAGGTACCCTGGAGTCAAGCAAAAGGATCATTTAATGTAAGAATACGAGCGTTTATTTATTATCCTACTAAGCGCAAAACGGGACATTACAGATGTTACGGATCAATATCCTCGTCCACCATCAATGCCTAAACTTAGCAATAGCACATTTCAGTTAAACAAAACACTTCCGCAATTTACATAAGCTATGTATATTACTTCATAGAAAGAATTACTACATGAAAATACAGCGTGTTTCAAAAAGCATGTACGTATTTTGAATGCATATATTTATTAAACTTTAAGACGTACGAATATGAAACTTTACACACATATTTACGAATCTCTTAAGTTCAGATTACAGATGTTCAATATGTCCTCCATCAGCGATACGAATAATATCATATCGATACTCAAATTCCTACCATACTCGGGCAAGTATGTCCTTCGTCACTGATGTTATGGCAGTACGGATCTGGTTCTTCAACTCTTCCAGGTTCTGTGGGAGTGGTGGTACATAAACGTTGTCCTTAACGGAACCCCACAGGAAGTAGCCACAGGGTATCAAATCCGGTGACCGTGGAGCCCAGCTGAGACATGCTAAGTCGCCAGCTCCTTAACGACCAATCCAACGGTTCGGTAGAGTTTCATTCACATATTCACGCACTTGGCGACTCCAGTGAGGGGGTGCCCCGTCTTGTTGAAAAATGAAGTTGTCTTCGTGCAGCCTCGGAAACAACCAGTTTTGTAATAAAACGAGATACTCCTGACCGTTAACCGTGTTTCCATCAAAGAAGAATGGGCCGTAAACAGGTCGGGATATGGCACAAAATACATTGATTTTAGGCGAATTTCGTACATGTTCAATGGCTGCATGTGGGTTCTGTACTCTGTAGACTCCAAATTTGAACATTGTGTTCGTTTACCAGACTACTAACATGGAAAGTCGCTTCATCACTGAACACGATGCGTTGTGCGAAAGTGTTATCATTGTCGACAGCATCATGAATCTCGTTACAAAATGCCACAAGTTTCCGTCTGTCATCAGGACGCAGAGCTTGTAACAACTGTAACTTGTACGGCTTCATAACCAACCGACGTCTCAAAACTCGCCAAATTGTTGTTGTAACTCCCGACTGGCACGACAAGATAATTTTGAAGGATTACGTTGGAAAGCAGTTTGAATTCGTGCAACATTTTATTCAGAACAACGAAGGCGGCCAGTACTCTTTCCTTTACATACACATCCTGTATCTACAAACTGTCGATACCATCTGCAAATGTTCCACCCATTCGGAGGATTAATTTGGTAGCTCAACCTGAAACGTCTTTGCATTGTAATCACGGAATTGCACTTCGCAAACTCGAGAACACAAAATGATTTCTGCTGCGGGGTAGCCATTTTAAACATATGACGGTTACCAAGAAAAACAGAAGACAACTGACATCTAGGGGCTATTAAATAAACTAGACTATGTATTCGTTTCTCCAATAGCCGAGCCGAGGCGCCGCGATCGATAGTTTGGACAAAATAATACTTTGTAATACATATATTCTTTTTGAAACAAACTGAACCTGTAATATTCAATTCCTCTACATTCCAATAGTGTTACAAACTCTTGAAAGCAGTATTAATATTTTCTAAAAGAATTTTTATTAGAGTGTGGAGAATCGGTTGGCGCTTCATTAGGTGTGCGCCGAGAACTTTAAAGTACAATAATATCGTAGTTAATATGTATGTACTGTAGTTTGGATCTTCTTTCAGAGTTGTTCACTTGTATTCGGAGTTTTGTACGTTGTATAGAATTATGTTACGATTACGTACATATGTCGGAAAAACTGCTATTATATGACACAATAAATAAACTTATTTCTGTATTTTCGGATTTAATGAATGATGACACAAAAGTGAAATGCTTAATTTGCGAGAGACCGCCCAGGTGCTGGATGAAATATAACTGTAAAAAATACGTGGATAGTGGGCAGCTCAAAAACAACTGGCGTATGATCGAATGAGCAGTTTTTATTCGATTTATCTTTAACACTGATTATTTGTGATGATATATTAGATAACGAATCATTTTCTGCATTCTGAAATAAATAGACGAACTGAAAATTACCTAGTTCGAAGACGTTGCCAAATTTGTACACGCGAGCGTGTTAAAAAAAAGAGTTTAATCGGAGCTGGAAAATAAAAAATTCTGTGGATAAAACAACAGATCGTAAAACAAATTCTATTGTTAATGTCAGTTCGTACCACTTAAGCTGTCATCTTTGACCTTACTAGATTCCAGAAAAGGATAAGAATTTACTGTCGAAGTCATTTAAAAGATGGTGTTACCTACATTAGAAAAATTTGAGCTTTCTAAAGATCAACTCTTAATGCTTATGACTGATGGCGTCGCAGCTACGCGTTCTGTAGGTCGGTCTCTTAAAGAAAACTGTGATAATTTCTTATAGTTACGTGCAAAATCCATGCTTTACATCTTGTGGCAGAAACGATTTGGTGCTGTCGTCCAGAGATAAATGGTTTAATAGTACACACAAAAGCAGTGTTCCTCAAGTACTTAAACGTATTCGAAAAATCCACAGGCAATGTCCCGATACCCCTAAACCTCCACAGCCGATTATTAGACGCTGGGGAATATGGTTAAAAGCAGCATATTCATTATTTTCTGAATTTTCAGAAAAATTGCGTCTGTAGTTTGTGTCACCAACAAAAGTCAAAAGAAATTCCAATATGCTGAAGTTAGAGCAGATTTACAAATAATTTATGACAATTACATGGTAGTAGTTGAAGCAATTGATAAACTGCAAATTTTTAACACTATAAACACAGTTACATGCTATCAGTAACGACAAAAATATTAATGTTATAGCCAATGTATATAGTGTACTAAAGAAAGATGCAAATTTTACTCATTAAAACAAATTTGTAGCGATAGTGAGTGCACAGATCCATTAAATATTTACAAACATGACTATAATTATGCACATATTGCAACAGTAGCTGTCGAACGGCCATTCTCTTCATATAAGAACATTTTTTCGTCATGGTGAACTCAACATATCCGGTGTTTCAAATATATCGTTTTCTGATTTTAATTCACTGAAAACTGCATAAAAGGGTGTTCCACGTTTATTATATGTACGAGTATATATAATTTTTTAACTTCACAAGGCAGACAATTATATGCATTTCAAAGTATACTTTCCTGAATTATTCATAATAATGAAATTAAGAAATTCGTGAACTTGATAAACTTCTTGAATTAGCTCAAGAAATATCTTAAAAAATTCTCATTTTTACCCCTTTTTACATTCTATATACGTTGCAGTTTTGAAAAAAAAATAGTGTTCTTTTTTGAGATTCAAAAATAAAAATTAAATTTTTTTTATTTCACAAGGCGCATAATTATATGCAATTCAAAGTATTTTCCTTTTCTGAATTATTCATAATAATGAAATTTTGAAGTTCGTGAACCTTATAATCTTCATAAATTAGTGGTGGTAGTACTACGGACGTGCGCCTGATAGTAAGAAAACAAAATAAAATTGTTATATATAATTATATATAACTATTTTATTTTTCTTCGACCACAATGAATTGCATATAATTATGCGCCTTTTACTTTCAAGTCTCACAAAAGAACAGTAATTTTTTTCAAAAATTTCTGCAACGTATTACAATGTAAAAAGCGGTAAAAATTAGAATTTTTCAAAACATTTTGAAATTATAAAAATGCTACTCTCTGATCTCACATACAAACTTCCTTGGGAGTAAAGAAAATGTTTTATGTGCTTAAGCAGCACCAAATCAAATACTCGCAATACATAATAAAATATAACTCCTTATTAAGGGAAATAAATATGATAAATTATTAAACGCTCTGTAGAAAAGCTGCATAGAAAAAACTTAAAATGACTTAGCTGTTGTGCAAAATAAGAAAAAGAGGACATATTGAACGCTTTATAATAATAGTTGAGGTCTTATTTAATGTATTGTACATGGAGAATTTTTATTTATGCTGTACTTTAAGTTCACATTTTTCTTAAATAAAGTATTTATTATTAAGATATTTAAGCTTTAAAAAGTAAGTTTAAAATTAAAAAATACACGAACGAGATACAAAAATGTTAACTAACAAAATAACATTAAAAGATAAATTCTTTTATACTGATAATTTTGTCATCGTCTGATTCATATTAAGGACTTGTAATTTTTTCATTGGAATTTATAATAATGGGTTCGTTTTCAACATTAGCCAAGTGTCTCTCTTGTTCATACCACTAATTAAATTGTTTGCACGCTTTACACAGTTTTACAATAACTTTCTCTGCTAACCACCAAATACTCACTGAATTTGGTGGTTAGCGAGAAAAGACGTCGCGGAATTATTCTGTGTAAGTTTTTCCGCCACAATGTGATTAATTATCTGCTGATGATGCAACTTAGTTTTGGAAATACTTTACAGAATACGAACATTGATGTAGCAAGGGATTTCATTTACGTTTTTTGATTAATGCGATTAACCACAGTATCCATTAAAATACCTTTGCTGAAGCCCAGATTAATTCTATTGCGTTAGTCACGATGGTGTAGAGGAAGTCGTAACACATCATGGCCTTTTGCTTTTAATATTTCATCAATGACATATAGTTTGTCGGTTTATTTTTGTTTAACTAAGTTAATATCTTGTCAGTTCATGTTAAAGACTTAATGTTAAAATTAAAATATTTTATTTTTATTTTGGAATGTATGTTATGAATATTAGGCGTTTTATGTTTATTATTATTTGTTATATATATATATATATATATATATATATATATATATATATTGTATTATGATGCATATTATATAGTCATCATATTTATTTTTCTTTTTATACGTGAATTAACGCACACATACTGGTCGGCAGCAACTTTTGTCGTGTACACATTGTACGTTAGGGGACCGAGATTAGCCTACCTGGCCGGCTGCGTCACTGTTGTTACCAGGTAGTTGCATGACGCTTCTCCAATAGACGCAAGGTTGATAGTGTCAAACATTTCCACTCTATCGGGGGTGCATTGGTACCTCGGTGCGAGTTATTTTGAAATGTATCGTTACGTACGTTCTCGAACGGATATTTGTTCGTATAGAACTACGAGGGAGCGTTTTTATATTCGCGGAATGGGGGACAAGGGGTGGAAACAAAAAAACCAAATTATTTTTCTTTTTCAATATATTCACCTGCAAGACGGATACATTTTTCACATCTTTCAATTAATTTATTTATACCCACATAAAAAAATGATTTCTCTTTATCTGCAAAATACGCCGAAACTGCCTCCTTGACTTCATCATCGGCAGTAAATTTTTTACCCCGCAGCTCTTTTTTCATTTTCGGAAACAGATAATAATCACTCGGGGCCAGGTCTGGGCTGTAGGGTGGGTGATTCACAATTTCGAAGCCCACCTTATGCAGGGCAGCTAACGCAATGCGGCTCTTGTGGACGGGCGCGTTGTCGTGCAAAAGCAGTCAATTTTCCCCGTCTTTTCTCTTTAATGGCTTCTTTTAGTCGCTCTAATATTGAAGCGTAATATTCTCCGGTTATAGAAACACCTTTATCTTTATAATCAATCAACAATATTCCTTCTGAGTCCCAAAATACCGTTGCCATGAGTTTCCCAGCTGATTGTGACACTTTAAATTTCTTGGGAGGTGCTGTGTCCTTTTTATGCCACTGCATGGAGTCTTGTTTGGACTCAGGTTCATAATGATGAACCCAAGTTTCGTCTCCAGTAACAATTCCACTCAATACACCATCCTTGTCTTCATTACAGAGGTCCAAAAATGCACGCGAACACTCTACGCGCTGTTGTTTTTGCGGCGGCGTGAGCATTCTCGGCACCCATCTTGCGCTGACCTTAGACATGCCGAGATGATCGTGTAGGATTTTAAAAATTGTTGTATCGGATACTCCAACCATTTCTGCGAGTTGTTTCTTCTTTAGTCGAGCATCTTCGAGTACAATTTGTTCAACTTTTTGGATAAGTGCTGGCGTGGTCACCTCAATGCTCCTGCCCGGCCTCGGGTCGTCTTCAAGGGATTCCCTTCCTTGTTTAAATAAACTATGCCACTTGTACACCATGGTTTTTCCTGGACAAGGGTCGCCGTAAACCAATGACATCTCATTCATTATGGTCGCGACTGATTTTCCTTGCCTGGTAAGGAACTTTATAACGGCACGATATTCGATTTTTTCCATATTTCACTTTCACTCCTGATTATGTTAGTTGGTTGACGATAGCTCAAAGACTAACTGTCTAATAACAATGAAACTTCGTATTTATACTAATCATGAGTCGCTGCACAGGCCACGCCCCCAATGCGCCTACTCACCCCTCTACAACCCGCTCATTCCGCGAATATAAAAACGCTCCCTCGTATTTAAACTGCTTTTCTATTTAGTATTTGAGCTGTTATATTTATATTTGTAGAAATATATGCACATGATCTCCACATACCGAACAGTTCGCTGTTTACTATAAAATTGTTTAACACGCTTGTATGTTTTTCTCTGTTTTGAAAGCTCTATGTAATTGAAATAATTACATAGAGCCTTCTAAACAGAGAGTTCCCTTAACAATTCATTTGAGAAGCTTACTTTATTGTTTCCCAGCCATTCTATAATTTCTCGTTATCTGTGTGAGGAATTGCACATAGCACTATGATGTAGAGCATTATCCATAATAATAAAGCAGTTACTGGCAAATATGACAACAGTTGAGTTGGATGCAAATATTAAACTTGCCCCTTCAATAAACCCTCTTTCACTTCCAGTACGAAATGTAATATATTTATTTGTATTGGTTTAGCTGAAATATACATACTTCATTCTTAGGCAACCTAAAAAGGTATTTAACACCATGTTTTATTAACCTTTTATCACTCCAGCTTTGTATCGCATATATATATGTTACAGTGTCATGCATTGGGGTATATCTACTCATGTGGAAAACATTTTTCTGTTATAGAAAACAGCTTTAAGAATTATATGTAACTAAAGATATTTTCAGGCCTACGTATCCGCTAATATTTTATGAATATTATTCCGAAAAGTCTTACGTCTATGCGTATAAACATACATCTGGACTGTCTGTTAATTATCTCAGCCATGTACATATATAACATAACATTCGTACTACAAAATATTTATTACCTGCTTCTCATAAGCTTTCTATTTCCATTCGAAGACCTTTTTATGGGTCAAAAATTATATTATATCCATAAGTACCCGGCCTGTAAAATAAAATAATAAATATCACTATATTAAAAGTACACAATCTATAAAGCATATGTTTCAAGTTTGAAGAAGCCACGTTGTTTAGTATTGGTTTGGCGGCCATCAATAGCGAACGTTTTCAGTAAATTTGTAAAAATGGAAAAAATTGGTCATCGTTACGTGATACAATACTTTTATTTGAAAGGCTTCAGCCCAACGATATAAAAGCTGAACTGGATTTTAGTACGCGAGCTAGCAGACATAGTAGGCATTTCAAAAAGTGCGGTACATCGCATATTATCTGAAAATTTGGACATGAGAAAGCTGTGTGCAAGATGGGTGCCGCATTTGCTCACACTCGAGCAAAAACAGTGTCGTGAAGATGTTTCAATTGAGTATTTAGCGAAGTTTCACAGCAACAAAGCAGAAATTTTGTGCCGTTTTATAACCATGGATGAAACAAAAGAACAATCAAAACAATGAACTCAAAAGGGAGTAACGGCTCCAAAGAAGGTGAAGACTGTTTCATCTGCGGGCAAGAGCATGGCATCGGTTTTTTGGGATGCGCGTGTAATAATTTTCATTGACTATCTTGAAAAAGGTAAAACTATCAACGGCGAGTATTATGCGAAATTTTTACAACGTTTGAGCGAAGAAATCAAACGGCCGCATTTGGCTAAGAAGAAAGTGTTGTTTCATCAAGACAATGCACCAGCTCACAAATCCGTTATTGCAATGCCCAAAATTAATGAATTAAAGTTTGAATTGCTACCTCATGCACCCTATTCATCAGATGTAGCCCTCTCGAATTATTTTTTGTTCCGAAACTTGAAAAAACGGCTCAATGGTCAAAGATTTTCCAACGATGAAGAAATGATGGCGGCAGTTAATGGCTATTTTGAGGAACAAGATAGTTATTATAAAAAGGGTATCGAACTTATAGAACATCGCTAGGAAAAGTGTATAGAGCTGAAAGGAGTTTATGTTGAAAAATAAATATATTTCTTTCCAAAATTTGTTTTCTTTGTTGGGTCATGTCCTTCTGGGACCACCCTCGTACATTATCATGTACACTAAACTCAAATAGTCTTAAAGCTTTCCAATCAAATATAAAGGAATGTTTATTATTTCTGAACTGTCATAGTCTTAAGAACTTCTTGTTTTCTATGCAGTCTACTTTATATATTATTTTATTTATGTATTGACGTATTTCTAGTATGTTTTTCTTATTGTGCTATGATTTTTAGAAATAAACATACTATTATTATTAATATTATAACCTTCCGGCTTGCAAACACGGCTTTATCATTGCAAGATTTTCCTCTAGTACCATCCAATGTACGCTTGTTCTATCTAAGAAAATCACCGGCCCTGGAGTATTGAAGGTTAAATTTTGCATATATATTCCAAGGAAGATACTTCTCGATAAATCTATGTCATGTTTTTTAAATAACGCTCGCCTGTTATCTTCTTTTTTAAATTTAAAGTCAATATTTTTTAATAATATTGCTAATGTCAATATATTGTATTTTAATAGATTTTTTTAATGTTAACAAAGTAACATGCTTTTCTAAAATAATAATTATGTATTAATATATTTAATTAACAATATAATAATATTAACTATACTTTGTTACATACATACATATATTATATTATACATATTATAAATAGTATTGCGCACTTCCATTTTTAAACACCTTTAATCTTTTGTCTTTTGCTTTGCACGAAGTCCCTTCTTGCCAGGAGGCAAGAGTATCGCATTTTGAACCTTACGTTGTTTAACAGTTTAAAATGTGTAGAGAAATTTGCAAAGCAGTTGCCACTCTATGAAAGATTAACATTTTAGACATAAAAATGTAAATACAACAGAATAAATACCTCATAAACAACATTTACTGATATTAAAGGTTTTACTTTTCTCACCCAAAATAAGCCAAAACATTTAAAACAAGCCCTTGGGCTTTTGAATTCAGACGCCTGCCAGGTATTAGCTACAGTAAACTGAAACATTAACCTTTAAATCAAATAATTTCTAGATGAAAATACTTACTGAAAATACATTACATCGCTGGTGTGTGTTTTTAAAATAAATTATTTGTATGACGTAAAAGGAAATATAAGTAAAATAAATTAACAAGTTTACTAAGCACTAAATAAGCAGTGGTTAACCATAACCGTTCTAATATTTTCTCTTTTTTCTTATCTTATATATAGTAACATTTACGAATTTCCATTATTTAAATCAAACGTCCCCCAGACAAACGTTTGAAGTTTCACTTGCAATTCATCTTACAAATATTATATTAAACGGAAATTATATAACATTAAGTGGAAACAACATCTGATTACATTGTCCAGTAAATTTAAACTTTTGTTTTTACTTCAAGTTTAAAAATTTTTATAGAAAACATAAAAGCTTTTATTTCAATTTCAAGTTAACTCTAATTTCGTTTGGATTTTAATAAAAAAATTTTTCTGTTCATAGCAACCTACTTACAATTAGAAATGTGACGAAATATTACATTGTCTCGTATAAGCAACATCCACAGCCTCCCTTCTTAAGGTCCAATAGTAATCTGTCTAACATTATGGGATTCCATGTGCCCTTGTACCCAAAATGTTTTGATGGAAGCGCTCGCCCTGCACGTCAGTAATGTCGTCCATATTTTCGGAATAAAAGTCTTAGTAAGGATGTAAAATGTCACTTTAAGGAAGATATTGTACCCAGCATTGTGAAATGCTTGTATCATGTCCACTACCAAAGTTTGTAATTTTCTGCTTTTTTATTTCCAAAAAAAAACTGGTAAAAACTTCTATCATAGACACCTATGCAGGTTTTTCCGAAATATTGATTTAGTTTAAAATTTTCTATCATTAGTTTTATATCTAATATCCAACAAAAATCTTTCCTTTAGTTTTTTTTCTGTTATTTTTGGGATCTTTTAATGGTATTTACTTTTTACACTAAAGACTGATGTCGTACATTGTCTTTTCCTGGTTTAAAGTTGTAGTGGCCACTTCTACTTAACGTAATGGTTTTCCCTGTCACGACTATCCCAAAGTTGTTCGCGGGCGAGTTTGCGCCAGGTGCCCGCCGTGCGTCCTAGTACTGCTTTTGGGCTTCGGCAATTGCACGAATCCGAGCTTGACTTACCAAGCCACTGTTGCCAGGCGAAGAAATTGGCAGATATATTTGCACATCGAAGCGTACTACCAGTGATGGTTAAGACTGGTACCGCGGAACTCGAAAAGCCGCCTAGTGAAGCCGGGCTCGACTGTTTGAGGAGGATTCTCGAGGGCAGTTGCTGAAAGTTCATACGGGCCAGAGGTATTTTTCCCTTGCTGGGTGAGCAGCTGTATCTGCTCGGGATGACCTACAGGGTCAATAGAGATTTAGATAGACCCCCCCTCCTCCACCTGTAGAGTGCCTATGGTTCCTGTAAAACCTAAAGCGCACAGGCTTGTCTTGTTCTTGCGAGCGGACGCGCTGATTGAGCGTATTTCAATCCCACTGCCACCACATAAAATATCAACAGAGACTCGTATCCTTGAAACCTAAAAAGCAATAGTATTTGATGTAACCTGCTCGCCCAAAATACCCAAAATAATATTACAAGAATAGTTTCGTACTTTATTTTCTCTAACGAAATTTTTAGGTCTTCGAAATTTTCTTTTTAGAAATAGCATGACTTTTTGAAGTGGAAAGGTAAATGTTTCTATTATGTAAATGACTGCTTTCAAGCTGATCCTTGACGAATCTATGAATAATCTCCATGAACTGGAGTCATGATGTATTCCGAAAGTTTTAAAAACTTTTCAAATATTATTTCAGTAGACCAAATTGCCAGCCGTACTGTAGAAATTAACGATACCTAAGAAGTTCTGCTTTTATTTTTGAGAGATTCAAATCCCGCACCAAGTCATTTAATTCAAACTGAATAATTAAATGTGGCTCACGTGATGTATATGTAATGAAATCAGAATTGGTTGATTTATCGCGCTAGTGTCATTACTACTTTGGCTCTCCTCGCTTTCTTTATCAATTGGCAATCCAGGAACTAAATGATATTCATTATTTGGTTGAGATTTTTGAGTTCACAGTATCATTACATAATCATGTTTTCTTTTGAGTCTTGTTGTCTTTTTAACACAAAAGTAACAATTTTCAATTTGATTTTTTTTCTCTCCAGGGCGAGGCAATGGCGAAACGTGAAGAATGTCGTTGCCCAAAAAATAACCAATATCTCAGACGTCTGCTGCATAAAATACATATTACATGCGAAACCCAAAATTTGTCTTGATTTTTAACGATCACACTGACGCAAAATTTATGGATCGACAAATACTTGGAAATTTCACTATTATTTATTTGAGTAAATTTAGTACACATATTTGGATTACCCGCATACGAACGAGGCACGATTATATCTATAAGGAACCAAATTAAAATTTTAATACGAATCTTAATATATGATTAGAAACTCTCCGAATTCATTCTTATGACTCTTTGCTGCACTATTTAGTTAAAGTTGCATCCTTATATCATGTATCTACTTCCTTAAGCGTAGCAACCGATTAGATTAGAAGAACTATGGAAACTTGTCGCCCGTTGAATGAACGAGTCACATCACGTCTAAAAAAGTCTCTACCTGCATTGTCTCCGTAGCCAAAGCTAAACCAATACTAGCGTCAGTTACTAACTTATGGTAGAAGCTTTATGGGCCGGTATTGTTATTGTTACATTAAATAATGGAGCGTGTTGAAAGATCCACTGAGCGAATTATATTAATCAAAATTTTTTTTAATAAATATCGAACAATCGTCAACGTCATTAATAATGGATGTTTTAGCAATCGAAAATTTACTCACAAAAGGATCCTGGAATACAAAACTGATTTCATTTTACAACAAATTACTACATCAAACGGTGTAAATTTAAAATTATGTATAAAGTTATCTGCTTCTGGGTTTCCGGGCTGGAATCGCGTCACTAGTATATCTGCCGACGTTTCGTACCCATTTGTATGGGACATCTTCAGGGCTGAACTACTGCACTGAAACTGAAACCAGTTTCAGTGCAGTAGTTCAGCCTGGAACCCCAGAAGCAGATAGCATGGACGTCTACGTACCAAATTATGTATAAAGTTATATGCAAAATAATAACGTTATTATTAAAAATAGTTTTTTTTGCATCAATTACCATTTACAAAGTAGAAATATTTCTCAATGACAACGAAAAAGTGACATTAATCTATGCGCACGATTATGTCATTTTCTTGTTGAGATTAAGAAACTGTTCATTTTGCAAATGATAATTAATACGTAAAATCCTACTTTGAATAGTAGTCATAGAAAAAATATATTTTATACAACCTAACTTCAAAAGTAGATCTATATCAATGATGTTAAGAATTTCAAAACTCTTTCTCTATTTCTCCTACTTCTTGTAAAAAAAATTCATCACGCTATCAGAGAAAATAAATTTTCTAGGAGTAATTTGCAGTATTCACGCGTGATATGGCCTTTTCCTCTTTGCCACACATATATATACAATATATATCGATTTGTGATACTTCACCCGATGGGGTTAAACTCTAGATGGAAAGGAACGAGGGTGGGTGAACGTGATGGATCGGAAACACGTCGTAGAAGGGGGTTGTTTCTGTTACACCTTGCAACTGACATAGACTTATATAACATACGCACACACAAACAAAGACATACATGTACGTATATAGCGAACTTTGGTATAGCGGAATTCTTAAATCGTCGTCGTATGTATCATCATCCATCAAGCACCGAAGATGATGCTGACTGAATACGAACGCTTCTTGGTGCGTTCACCACGTCGCGCTTATTATAGTTTCTCGTTCTTTCGGAAAATTTAAGGAACCTTCCCCAACGCGCATTACCATTTATTCGGAAAAAAAGTGGCAGAGTAGAAAGCTTGAGATGGAGTTTTTTAGGATAATTTATAAGAAGTGCCATCATCGGCGGAAGACTGACAAATGCTATAGATTTAAGTGCTCGGTATTACTTCGAGTAATGCTTTATAAACTTCGGCAATCTAGAAAAATGCTGCTTATTTTATTTGATAGATGTTGTACAAAGCAGAGGATCATTTGAAAGTATACAAAGGATATTTTCTTAATGTCGAGTCTAATACAGTAAAATATATTTCTACATTATCTTTAATACGAGAATAGATCACTAATTAGTGAAAGAGGTTGATCAATAAGGTTGATATATAACCCCTTTCCACATTAACTTTTGTAAATTCTGTATACGCATTTCGACAACCAAGTTGTCATCATCAGCAGATAATTTCAAAGTGTCGCACCTGGTAAAACACGGCGAAAAAATTGTACGAAAATCAAACTCCGTACGCGATCCACTCAAAACCAAGATGTACACTAAGTGTACACTAAAGTGTACATCTTGGTTTTGAGCGGTGTGGATCGCGTACGGAGTTTGATTTTCGTACAATTTTTTCGCCGTGTTTTACCAGGTGCGACACTTTGAAATTATCTGCTGATGATGACAACTTGGTTGTCGAAATGCGTATACAGAATTTACAAAAGTTAATGTGGAAAGGGGTTATATATCAACCTTATTGATCAAGTCAATCAACCACAGGCTCCATCAAATTCAACTAGTGAAAGAGGGTAGCACTAATAAATAATATTATTTGTTTGTTTACTTCATAACATAACATTCAAAATTTACGTTCATTTCGATCGCAATAACGCTTATTATTTGAATAAAAAGTATAATGTTTTAGCTTGTTTTGAAACATGGAAAACATGGAGTACCGATTAGTGATTAAGTTCTTATTTTTAAACGACAAAACACGTTGAAATCTAAGCTGGGCTGGTGTCTGTTTATAAGCATATGGCATCATTTTAACTTAAGCGTGACCAAACTAGCATATTTGATGAACCATGTACTGAATACCCAAAAAACGTGTTCGCTCCAGAAATGATTGATATTGTATATCATATTGTATTAGATGATGGTCGAATAAAGTTGCGCAAAGTAGCAGAAATTGTATACATTTCAGATGGACTAATGGTTTCGAATTTGCATAATGAATAACCATAAACGCGAACGAGAACGTATTTCAATCTACAATTTAGTAACGTTGATCGTTGGTAAAACCTAGAGGCACTATTATACACTCGAAATTAAACAACAATTGAAACAAAGAACTGAGGCTATCACAAGTGCTTAAAAAAAAGGTACATTTTGGGACTGCAGTAGGATTCTTATCGATTACCTTCGAAAAGCTAAAACGATAATAGGTGAATACTATTAATCCCTTTTATATAAACTGCACGACGCAAAAGACACCACTTAGAAGAATTGTTTTTTATTCAGAATAACGTATACATATTTCGACTGAATCAATGGCAAGAATTAGTGAATTACATTTAAAATTGCTTCCGTATCCAGCTTATTCATCAAATTTAGCTTCCTCAAATTTCTGTCCAACCTGAAAACATGTATGATATTCCTGAAGAAATAAAATGACTTGAATAACAGTGGACTATATGTAATAAATTACAAAGGGAATTCGTTGAAAAATAAATCATTTTTGCCAAAAATTTTTCTTCTCTAGGCCTACTAATTATTAATCTGCCCTAGTAGTATGTTTTTGCATTCGAAGAAATCGGTTTTAAAAACAATTTTTCCATTTCGGCGCTATTTCGAAACTATGTAGTGGAGGATCTGGTACGTAGACTTCCGCGGTCGTGGTCCATGCTATCTGCTTCTGGGCTTCCGGGCTGGAACCGCGTCACTTGTATATCTGCCGACGTTTCGTACCCATTTGTATGGGACATCTTCAGGGCTGAACTACTGCACTGAAACTGGTGTAAGTCGATGGTGGACGGTTTTATATGTGGGTCATGGGTCAATGGAGTGTTGCGGTTGCGGTTGGATAGTTTGGAGATGCATGATTGCCAGGCGTTGTGTAAGGGGTAGTCATCATCGCGGTTAAGATTATTGTGGTGCTTAGAGATCTCTATAATTTCACGGATTTTGCGACCATAGTAATAATATCATATATCCATAAGTTTCACCATGGGGATTGAATCTGAATGATCCCTTCCTTTCCTTCACGTCTTGGTAACTCGTCATCTGGTTGGTTCACTAGGACATTCAGTGTACCACAAACCCACACACACTGACCGGTATCTTAATGCCCTCTTCCATCATCATCCCGCCCAGAAACAAGGCGTTATCAATTCTTTAGTCCAAGAAGCTGTCAACATATCCGACCAGCATTCTATGTCCCAGGAATTAAGTCATGTTACCAAAGCTCTTATAAATAATAATTTCTCCAACCATAATATTCAACGAACCATAGATCGACATCTTAATCCCAAAATCCCACAACTTAATAAACAGCTTACATCATCTCTCCCCCTCTCTAAAGCGCACCTACCCTATATACAAGATGTTACTGACCTCATCAGTAGGGTTCTTCTCAAAAACAACATCAAAACCATCTTCAAACCCCATTCCAAATTATCTGATCCCTTTTTCCGTAAAAGACCATGTTTCTTTAGAATCACCTGGTGTGTATAGGATTCCATACTCATGCGGCAGGGTATATATTGGTGAAACAAAGCGGTCTGTCGGCCCTTCGTGTTTCTGAACATAAGCGTTGGACTAGGTTGCTGCGCATAGCCGGTTCTGCACTTGCCGAGCATAGGCTGGAAACCGGGCACCATATTCAGTTTAATTGGACCAAGATCCTATCCCGCACTAACCATTACTATGATCGCAAAATCCGTGGAACTATAGAGATCTCTAAGCACCCCAATGACCTTAACCGCGATGATGGCTACCCCCTACACAATGCCTGGCAATCCTGCATCTCCAAACTACCCGACTGCAATCGTAACGCTCCATTGACCCATGACCCATTATCCATATATAAATCTGTCCACCATCGACTGACACCAATTTCAGTGCAGTAGTTCAGCCCTGAAGATGTCCTATACAAATGGGTGCGAAACGTCGGCAGATATACAAGTGACACAGTTCCAGCTCGAAAGCCCAGAAGCAGATATATAGTGGAAGATTTATAAACTTAATGTTTTGTTTATTTAAATAATTCACTGTTAGTATGATTTGACGATGTTGAGGTGTTAATATGTCATTTTGGGAGTGATCTTTCTCTCAAAATCTTCAAAATGTTGCTCCATAGCTGTAATAAGTTCTTCGCCTTATCGAATGGAAACTTTTATGCAGCAAGAATAAATTTTCGTTTGCTGAATTAATAGAATTCACTTGCGGCTAGGTCTGGTAAATCTGAAATCGCAATTAATTTAGTTTTTCGCGAACAATTTGATTGGTGCGAAAAGTCACTACCGTGTTGAAAAAGAGATTTTTATAGAGTATTCCAAGTTATTTTTCCAGAAATTTTTTTTTGAATTGGTCTAGTAGAGAAGTGTAGGATAATGTACTATGGTTTAGTAATTTGTAAGTCACTACTGCCAATGTAAATGTATTGATTCTCTTTGTGAAAGAGTTACTATACTGGCTTCTCAGCTATTAAAATTGCAATGCGAAGTTAAGAACATAGTGGTGAAGCTTCATCAACAGTAATAAATTCGCAAAAATAATTTTGTTCTAGTAAAACCACTTTAAATAATTGTTTAAAATTAGCATTCTTTTACGTTTTTAATCATAATTAAAAATTCGCGGCATCCATCTTACTGGCCCCTTAAACATGTTAAAGTCAACGTGTGAAATATGATGCACGCATTTAGTCAATATGCTTATTATAAAGGGTTTTCCAATAAGGACTTGACAACTTTTTTTCAAAATAAAATGCAGACCATTTGAGATATTTCAAAAACTTTATTATCGGGTTGAAGTACAATCGAAACATTTATGAATGGAACTCGGCTTCGTTCATATGGCCACCGCGGGCACGTTTGCAGCGATCGATTCGTTGGTCCCAATTTTCGATGACTCGGCCACACAATTCGGCCGAAACGGCTGCTATTTCGCGTTCAATGTTGGCTCTGAGCTCTACCAACGTTGTCGGCTTGTTGGCATAGACCAATGACTTGACGTAGCCCCAAAGAAAAAAGTCTAGAGGGGTTAAATCGCACGAACGAGGCGGCCAATCGACTGGTCCATTTCTTGCGATAACACGCTCATCAAACTTACTCTTCAATAAATCGATTGCAACGTGTGCTGTGTGACTTGTGGCCCGTCCTGCTGAAACCACATGTTGTCCAAGTCCATATCTTCCAATTCGGGCCAAAAATAATCGGTAATCAGGCGCGATAACGATTACCATTCACAGTAACGTGACGATCATTATCGTCGACGAAAAAATATGGCCCTATGACGCCGCCGGCATGCAAACCGCACCAAACAGTTATTTTTTGTGGAAGAAGTGGACTTTCATGAAGCACATGTGGATTTTCACCCGACCAATAACGCATATTTTGCTTATTGACGAACCCATTGAGCCAAAAATGAGCTTCGTCACTGAAAATGATTTTGCGATGAAATTGATCACCTTGGCGCATCTTTTCCAGAGCCCAATCGGAGAACGTACGTCGCTTCAAATGGTCCATCGGCTTCAATTCTTGAGTCAGCTTGATCTCGTATGGGTGTAAACCAAGATCCTTACGCAAAATTCGCCATAAAGTTGTCTTGGCGATGCCCAACTCTTGAGAACGCCGTGGAATTGACTGATTTGGATCATTTGCTACGGACGTTTCAACGGCAGCGATATTTGCGACACTCACACCAACCCGTTGTCTCACTGGCACGGTAACATCACACAGCGAATATGTAGACTCAAATTTTTGCACTAAACTTGTTATTGCATGTCTAGTAGGGCGAAAATTACGACCGAAAGTCGGAGTTAACGCTCTTGAAGTAGCGGTCACCGACTCCGAATTTCTGTAGCAAATTTTTATAATTTGCAGACGTTGTTCGTTCGTGTACTTTACCATGATGAAAATGTTAAGTTTACTGAATAAATTGACAGTGACAGTTCGATGATTAGTGAAAGGGTGCGTTCACAAATTGAATTAAAAGTTGTCAAGTCCCTATTGGAAAACTCTTTACTAGCTATGTCCATATCAATTTTTCTGTCGTTCAAAATAGTATTAATTTTATCGATCATTTTTAGAGTTGTTCAGATTTATTTATGGTAGTCCTTTAATAAATAAATATTGAATTGTAATACGAATTGTGAATTTATGCATTTTTTCATTTAGTTACCATTTCACAAAAAGATGACAGAATTAGAATTTAAAATTTTTCCGAAGGATATTAGTAGCAGAATTTGAAATGAAAGTAAGTTTTGATTAATTGCTATAAAAATTGGCTTGTTACAGCTGTTTTCACGAACAACTTCTGTTGGATAGGTTTGTTTTGGAAAATTGCATCACTTCAGTGATCATATGAATAGATCCATTGTGTGATTGCATACAAAACATGTGAAATTAGATTTACGCCAATCGACATTATCTACCTTCTGAATTAAATTATGCAGTATCTAGCGAACATATAGCTTCCGTACACACAAATGTTCGTGTATTTTCTTAGTAACATCTGTTTTGGAATGCATTCTTAAGGAAGCTTAATAAAGATTATCCGTCAAAATGAAATTTATACCAGTGTTATATTGTAATTAATGAACATGTTGCACCTTCAATTTTGTTAAGAATTTTGCATGCTTAATTCACGAATGAAAATAATTAAAATAATAAAAATTAAATAATTAAATCATTTGGTCTGTAAAATAATGTTTCTATATTCTAAATATCAAAGATGTGTAAAATTCTTGGAATTTGGATTTGACCGAATATTGTAATTTGAATTCTTTTAAATACTGATAAATAAAATTGGCACTGCGAGGGCTCAGTTAGCGCCCCGTACTTCAAAGACATGCGAGGAGTTTAGCAGGTACTGAATGTAAATAAACAGCCTTTAAAGCAACGTTTTCAGTATGCAGATGTACAAAATGAATAAGATCGTTCACGTATTCGGCGTTAGAAATAAATATTCTTATATGCAGACAAGGACCAATCGATTTCTAGTAAAGTCTTTGTTAATTCGTTTTAATCTGATTAAATCTCAATTTTTCGTAAAAACACTATTTACTTTAGTAATAACATAATATTATATTAGCGTTATGATTTAATGCTACCTTTCTATTTTCATTGTTTATATGTGCTAGATATTAATCTGTGATTACCCCTTCTGGATTTTCTAAAACGTATTAATCAAATACTAACGCAAATAATAGTAAAATAATATTACAAATATTTAGCCGATCTTATCTATTTTGTGCATCTAAATACTAAAAAATACTGCTTAAAAGGGCCGGTTTTTATTTACACTTTCTACCTGGTAAACTCCTTTCACTTTTTCCAAGCGGGCCCAATTGATCGAACGTTCGCAGTGCCAACTCTACTGATAAATATAATTATGACGAGCTTTACAGTTTCGTTACACTTTCACTTTATGGAGAATCGAAATATTTTAATGGTTATATGAAGTACTCGACAAGTTCGTAGAATCTGAAAGTAGCACTTGTCATTGGGTTGTTCAATTTGAGAATGAGAGAATATATCTTGAAAACGATTACTAACCATTCTTAATGGGCAATATTTTCCGTACCTTAACTTTTCTGTAATGATCTCAAGCAAAACTGTGCTCCAAATTTTAGAGTTCAGAGTTCTGATATAGTAAATTGGCAATTTTAATATTATTCACCCAACACATTTATAATATAAAAGGTATGTTACAGAGAATAGAATACATGTATGTTCATATTGATAATAACACAACGTATAGCATATATTGTTTATACACGTAAACATACACAGGCGCACATAACACTCACTCACATAACTACATATACAATGTTATACACTATGTGTACATGATCAATAAGGTTGATATATAACCCCTTTCCACATTCACTTTTGTAAATTCTGTATACTCATTTCGACAACCAAGTTGTCATCATCAGCAGATAATTTCAAAGTGTCGCACCTGGTAAAACACGGCGAAAAAATTGTACGAAAAACAAACTCCGTACGCGATCCACACCGTTCAAAACCAAGATGTGCACTGTGTCTGTTTCACAAGATTTTTAAAAATTACTTTTACATAAACTAACATGCACTACATTGAAAAAGGTTATTATGGTCAAGCAAGTGTCTGTGTGATTTATGTGTGATTTATGATATTGTTCCTCCTGTCTTTCAGTAGAGAGAAAAGAGGGGTTTGTAAGGGCCCGGCGTCATTATAGTTCACCACATGGCTTAAATTCTTTAAGATGTGCATCCATATTAACACTGTGGTTATTTTCTAATACATGTCTCGCTATACCCGATTTTTCCGGTCGGTTGAATTTTATGTGCGAAAGGTGTTCTTTATACCTGGTTTCGATCGATCTTTTAGTTTGGCCGATGTATTGTCTATTGCACTCTAAACATTCAATTCGGTAGATTCCCGATTTTTTATTTTCTTCAATTTTGTCTTTTGCATTTCCTAAAAGCATTTTAAGGGAATTATTGGGGCGGGAACAGACTTTAAACCCGCGATCTTTAAAAATACTATTCAGATTTTTTGTCACACGATGGAAAGGTAAACAAACAAAATGCTTTTCCCGATTGCTCTGTGGTGAAAGACATGTGGTGTCACGGATTGTTTTTCTTATGTTGGCCTTTCTAATTAATCCATTGATTATTTCCGAATCGAAACCGTTGTATACCGCGATATTCTTAATGAGGTTCAATCGGGAAAAGCATTTTGTTTTGTTAATATGGATTGTTTACATTTGATAAAGAACGTGTACATTTATCGCGAACTGGACGCGTATGAAAGCATGCACATCTTAAAGAATTTAAGCCATGTGGTGAACTATAATGACGCCGGGCCCTTACAAACCCCTCTTTTCTCTCTACTGAAAGACAGGAGGAACAATATCATAAATCACACATAAATCACACAGACACTTGCTTGACCATAATAACCTTTTTCAATGTAGTGCATGTTAGTTTAAGTAAAAGTAATTTTTAAAAATCTTGTGAAACAGACACAGTGCACATCTTGGTTTTGAACGGTGTGGATCGCGTACGGAGTTTGTTTTTCGTACAATTTTTTCGCCGTGTTTTACCAGGTGCGACACTTTGAAATTATCTGCTGATGATGACAACTTGGTTGTCGAAATGCGTATACAGAATTTACAAAAGTTAATGTGGAAAGGGGTTATATATCAACCTTATTGATCAAGTCAATCAACCACAGGCTCCATAAAATTCAACTAGTATGTGTACAATTTGAAAGCAAAGACGATATTGGTGGAAAGTGATTATAAATATATGTTGTTGCATAATGTATTATAAAGGATCGTCCAACTGTGACGCCTAGATGTCAGATGACATAAGCCATTTTGTTTTGCTAGAAGGTAGTGCAAATTTTACCATGAACATACATTGCAATAACGCGTTATTCAAACGTATTATGAAAACGGATGTTCTTCGAAAAATACCCATCGCAAAATTCGCGATTTTTTTGATGTCAATTATTGGCCAAATGAATTTTCAATTCAATGATTAGTGGAAAAAATCGAAGAAACTGGTTTTGATATTGATACACCTAGAAGTAAAAGTGGAAGACCAAAAACTGTGTACACAAATGAAAACATTGTTGGCTGTAAGTGAAAATACTTAACCGACAACAACAATTTCATGTTGTTCACAAGAATTAAGCATATCTTATGGCTGTTTATGTAGGATTTTGCAATAAAAATTTGTATTTGCACGCCTATAAAGGGAATAGAAAGAGAGAGATCATTTATAATGTTGTAATTTTGCTAGTTAGATTATTGAACAACTAACGACAGATCCACCGTTTTCAAGCAAAATTAAGTTTAGGGATGAGGCTCATTTTACAATGGATTTATTAGTCAATAAGCAAAATTGTCGAATCGAAGGTGACGATAATCCTCGTGTTATTAATGAGAAATCTCTACATCCACAAAAAGTTACTATTTGGTGAATATTTTGGACAAATGGTGCCATTAGACCATTCTCCTTCGGACATGATGCTGGAAATGCTATTACTGTGAATGCTGAACGATACCAGTCAACATTGCGCAACATTTTATGGCCACAATTGAATCATGTTGATGTGTCTGATATCTATTTCCAGCAAGGTTTTGCGAATGAAATTTCGTGGACGTTTAATTTCACGTCATGAGATCTAACAACAATGGATTTTCGTGGATTTTTTTAAAAGGTCGAGTGTATTTTAACAAACCACAAACAATTAATGATATAAATAACTACATTCAAGTTGCAATCCGGAAAATAACTCCAGCAACATGTCGGAAAGTCATTGAAAGTTTCGATATTCAAATTGACGCTTGCAAGCGCAGTCGTGGTGAATTGATATGATATATAATTGTAATGGATTATATTTTCAATAAAAAAAGCGACTTGGTACACTTGCAAATAGTTTATTTTATTAAAAAGAAACATACAGGCGCGGTTTTTGGATGACCCTTTAATAAGAGCATACTCTATATAAAGGTGACTTACACATAACATATGTATGTCCTCGGACTAAGACAGTAAAATTGACTAATCTAGCTTCTAGCTTTGAAATAAACAAGTTAATTTTAATTTAATTTCGGAATGTTAATATCATTGTTAAGAAAATTAAATAAAAATTTCATAGTGGCTTGATTTCGACATAATAGCAAAGAATTCACGCCATCCATATTCAGCAGCTCTTGATGATTGAAGCAATGAACAAGATACATGCCAATGTGCTTGAAATATAGATGTTTTGAAAATCGTCTCTGCAAACTAGGGAAGTATATGCAAGTTTAGAGCACACATAAAAAAATTATACGGGCAATATAGCATCCGGCGAATCAAACTGACGCGCACTTTTAGTTATAAAACCTAAAATTTTTTGACTAGAATTAATAATATCTTCGAGATATGAGTAGAAAAAGGTAGTTTAGAATCGCAGATAACGCCCAGATCTACGATATCTTCATGTCGCCATGGAACCATTTAGATAGTAAAAATGAAGTATGGTACTCATTTTTGTGGAGAAAATAAGTACTCTACATTTAGAAATAATCATTTCTAATTTATTTCTATCACACCAGTTATATACAATATTTATTTAATCCTGAATGAAGTCGCAATCCCCAATCTGGATTACTTCCTGGAAAAGTTTGAAGTCATCGGCGAACAGTTATTTCTAACACTAAATCTCATTGTGCAAATTATTTACGAAAACTAGGAAAAGCTATGGCCCCAAATTTGTACTATAAGAGACGCCCGACGTAGAATAAAGTGATTTTGAAAGTAACCCATATAACATTTGATTATCAATATGAACAAAAGCCTCAGTCAAATCGGTATAACTGGTGTTCACTTGGGTATTTTTATCCAATCGTTCGTACAAGTATTAAGCAAAAACGGTCAAATTAATTGAGTACTTGCCAGCGAAACTGTGCTGATCAACGGATGTGAGAGGCTTAAGTTTAGAACAAAAGTATTGGTGAATACATTTTCGTTTCAAAAACTTTGCGAAGATGTTAATTACAATTGACTGGTAATTGTCGATTTCCTTTTTTGTAAATAGGAGCAACTCTTGCAATTTTCCAGGATTACTAGGGCATTACAGCAGTACCGAAGTCTTCAAAGAAATATTAAATAGAAAATATAATAGTTTGGCCAATAAAAAAGGAATACTATACCATAGCGAAGGCATTTTTAGATTTCGGAGGATCTCAGTTTCAGAAATGTAAGTAACAGTAATGACAAAACTATTTAATCCCATACAACCATCGGATGCTGTATTGCTTTCTTATAAGTACTCTTTGAAACCATTATCTATTGTTGTATGAACGTCAAATGTCGCCATTATTATTTTTAAGGGAATTTGAGGGATACAATATTTTACCATAAACGAACAAAAGATTTAGACAGGATTAATTTGTATAGAATTTTTACGACCTTCGATTAATTTTTTGAACGATTGACAGATGGCGGCTTCTCATTGCATTGTTTATTGTAAACGTTTTCTGGTAGAATGTCGATACTTATTACGTTTTATCCATAAACAGTACATGTAATTTTTGCCATCTTTATATCATATCAATTTTTTTTGTTAACAAAAATGTTAAAACACACTGTACTTTACATTTGGCGTTTTTTTCTTATCACAATTATCATTTTAAAAAGCGTTTACAGCTCGTTAGAAATACTAATTTTTACTGGCGACCGAGCATTGACTACTGAGTTATTTCTAGACGAGAATTGCCACTTTTTTGCCGCTTCGCGCGCTGGTCGCAAATGGAGACTATTCTCGAGTAGTCCTCGTATATCTTCTCAAACACATCCATTTTATTTGCATTCAGGTACCGTATTTCCCGATAAATAAAATATCACGAAGCTATTATATGCGTTTAACTTCATCAAAAAGCATTATATAGCCCGGGCGTAAATCAATCTGCCTAACAAACGTACTGACACTAAAACATGACTGTCTGACTTGCCGGTTGGTTGGTTTTCAAGGAACCGCGATACTTTAACGATTTTAAACGCATTAAATCACATCATTAATTTTAAAGAATGCCAGTTTCCTCTATGGTATCGATATTGCGTCGTATATATTTTGAAAGTCACCAACAGTCAAGGGCATAAATAATATGCGATGTCAAAATGCCGGCATTCGATTTTTTTAGGTTAATAAATTTATTGTTTTTCTAATAACAAAATGCATAACAATGTTTGGATGTTGTGGAAAAAGGATAAGTGTACCGGAAACACAATTGAATCTCAAAAAATATTTTCATGCAATATATTTTCAGAGTAAATGAGGAGAAGCAGGAAATATTTGAGGAAACAATAGCTTGAATTATTGCAAAAGGCGTTTATACGATGTAGTCGACATAATTAATCTCTTTCCCTTGTTTTGCTCTTCTTCGTTACATGAACATCCACAATTAAAGAACATTGTTTTATAGTGTATTTCTTGAAGTGTTACAAATATCATACATACTAAAAGCGTCAATATGTGGGTAATTTTTTATTACACCAAATGCAGATTTCCTTACAAATGATCACCTAATCGCAAAGCGTTTAGCAAAGATTTTAGAAATGTATATAATAATTAAAGGGGGTTATTTTCTAGACAGCATAGGCGTCTTATGAGAACTGAGAGGCAGGCGTTCTAAAGCAGGCGAACATCGATGTTGACAACCCGCTTGACAAACAGTTTGTTTCCAAACGTTGTTGGACGTGGTCCAAACAAATTGTGTTTGCATATAATATATGTGACATTCTCAATGGAGTCGAGAATGCAGTATACATTCTGTAAACAAACTCCTGCTCAACTGGATCTAAAAATAATTCACTTTCTATTCAAACAACGAATGATTTTCCAATCACAATGAACACAAGCAAGTCTTGCCAAGTAAATAAAGAAGATTTTTTTTATTAGCGTCTTTTATCAGGTTCATTAACTACTAATCTGCCCTTGTATTTTCAAATATATAGAATGTAACCTATTAACACTATTAGAGAATGTAATTATTATTAAATTTGTCTAAACATAGAACCAAAATGATACGCAGCACAAGCTATATCGCATTTCCTTTATAAATCAGAACTCAACATTCCAACAACGTTAAAAAATAATGCATCCCTTTCGATTAAACTGGTTCGTTCGCCTTACAGATACTCGTAAACTTTTATACTTTTTTTGCGGACGTTTTCATTGATAATGTCTATTGCATAATATTACTTGCAGATGATGTACCATAATTTACGAGATGCGTGGAATTTTATAAATTTGACAGGTTTTCAATTCGAGCGTTGAAAAGCCACGCCATTAGATAAGGGTGGTGTAACCCATCGAAACTTTTAATCTGGTCCGTTGTAGTCATCTCAAAGAAAGAAGTGACGTGGCTAACTTCGCCCCTGACAGCCATGGACACGTTATTTACGATCTTATTTGCTAAGTCGAACGGATACTAACCGAAGAAGATATTGACGGAAAGGACATATCCCCGATACGAGCAAGAAAGCAGGAAAACGAGCAAGCTAGTGTTTAGATAAGCCGTTGTAGAAATTACTTTCTGATCCATATTTATTTATTATTAAAATATTATTTGTTTTTATTAAAATAATCAATACAACAAGGAACAAACACATGCATTAGACATGTTAAATCGAAAAAAAAATAAAATTAAAAATTGCATAAAAATATTTTTAAACATTTGCATAAAACTGAAATAAAATATAATATGAATTATAGAGGGTTGTCATTATTATAATTACCTGCGAAAGCATATGAACCCATATTAGAGTAGAGAAGAGAATGAAGAAAAACTTGACAATACACCATCACGTAAACAAAGAGGTTTTTGGAAGAACTGATTGTCCAATTTGGGATTGTGGGAAATAATGACAAAGGCAATAAAGAAAACAGTCGTAAATTGTATATTGGAATAGGTAAAAACAAATTCAAAAAATATTAGCTAGTATAAAATAAGTCGACTACAGTAAATGTCAAAATTTGTATATTTTCTGACGATATACTTTTTATAGTAGAATCCGAAAAAGAACTGAAATTTTGTCTAGAAATGTGGAACGGAACGGTAGGTTCAAGTAAATGTAAATGTAGAAAAAACACAGATCATACATATGCAAATTAAATCTTGTGACATGAATGAAACAATACAACAAGATATGGTAGAGAAACACATTTGTTAACATTGAAAAAGCCTTAGAAAGGATAAAAAGAAATGATAAATATGGGCCGCTTTGAAGAAAAGAAAATTAGATGATTGTGTAAAAAGTTCGTATTAAAACACACAAAATTATGTAAAAGTACATACGAGAAATCAAAAAGTTTTGTAAGCACAATAAGTTTAAAGCAAGACTGCATTTCGAGCCCGTTGCTTTTCAATATTAGAAGTGGCAATAAAATAAAACAAACAAGTTATTAAGGAACATTTCGTAGGCTTTTGGAAATAAACCCAATTTATTAATATTATTAATAAACTTTTGAAAAAAGAACACATGAAAATTAACATAGAAATCAAAATGGTTGGGAAACGATATCAAGATAATAAGAGTAAAAGAAAATAGAACATGTAAATAAATTTACTTACGGAAGAGAAATCATGAACGGCCGAGGTAACTTAGAAGAGGTCAATGAACGAATAGTAAATGCAAGAATTTTATTTAATGCTATGAAGACTTTTCGACAAAAATGAAGTTCCCAAAACTGTAAAATAGTAGTAATAAAGATTATGAAACCATTCCTGATCTTTGGATGTAAAGCATGGATCACCATGAAGAAACAAAGGAAAAAATAAATACAACAGAAATTAATTTGCTCAAGAAAATTGAATTGCAAAATATAAAATTGGAATTGAAATATATAGGGAACATTTAAAAACAATAGATACCACGAATACATTACAATAAGGACAATTATGGCGGATAGAACATATTCATGAGATGAATGAAGACAGACTATCTAAAAGAGTACATGCAGCCAGAGGTGTTGGGAGTAAGGGGAAGGGAAGACCCAAGAAGACATGGAATATAGAGGTGATATTAGCTGCAAAGAAAAGGGACGTAAAATGGGGTGAATAGAAAAAGCGTAAAAAACAAAAGAGTGAAGAAAAATTTGCACCGAAAAGTGGAAAGATATATCGCTTAAGTAAATATGTAAAATATGAGTAGACACTGAAGATGATGTGCGAGAAGAAGAACCAAAAACTGTAATAACTCCTGAAATGATCAATAAAATTAATAATATTATTTTAAACGACCACGAAATTAACATCAAGAAAATAGAATCGACTGAATACTTACATAATATTTTACACGTAGAATTAGGTATGTCAAGCTGTCAGCAAGGTAGATGCTGCGAGCATTGAATTGTAATTAAAAACGCGTAAAAATACAAACGTCAAACAGTAATTTGAAGCTGTTTAACAAGAAGCAAGCTAATTTTTTTGCGAAGATATTTCTGAATCGAATTGGCAATCTAATAGAGGATACATCACGGTAGCCCTAAAAGAAAGCAAGTCGTTTCCATCGACGAGTAAGGTAATAGCTATTCTTTTTGAGATTTGAAAGGAGAGAAATTTTCTTGAATTGTAGTTGAAAACGTGAAAGAATGCGAACGTGAAAGAATAACTTAAAACCGCAACTAGAAACAAGTGGATTTTTTCAGTTGAATGTTGGATATATCTTGGTATCTTCCCCAAAAGAAGGAAAGGTATTTCCATCAACGGATAAGAAAATGGCCGCGTTTTTTTGGAATTCGAAAGGAGATAATTTTCGTAAATTTTCTATTAAATAATTACAGAAAACAATTTCTGAAAAATAATAGTTTTTTAGTAACACAAAACAGTTTTTTGAAAAATTTCAATTTTCATAAAATGATTTATCTTTTGTTTTCTTGGCTCTGAAATTCACTTGTATTGTGAAACACTGAAAGCTATTCAAACGCATAATGAGACTTACTTTTGAAAGGATAAAAACCAATTTGTAAATCAATCTTTGAAAGATATACACGTGTAAATGATTAGACGTATGTATATACTTTTCTCATATAGCACATAATTACAAATGTGTGTGTATGTATATCATATTTCTGCATAAATGATAAATATTTAAATTAAATTTGCATCCGGTCATTATCAAGTGTAACTCTGTATATGAAATATATAAGCTTTGAAAATAGGCATACTATTAACAGTGTTGTGCATCTAGTTGCATACTTTCAATTTATAAACATTTATAATTCTATTTACTATTAAACAATTTTGTGATGTCTGTGTATAAACGATTATACAATTACAGTTCCTACGATTTTTCTTTGCCCAAGTTGTACTATTTCAGGCAATAAATTTTTATTATTTATTTACCAGATATATTGAATTTCATACATCATATGTACATTAAATAAGGAAATAATTTTATGTATAAGGAGTGTTTAAACATCTGTTAATTGGTACACACCGACTGATTCATTTTACTAAAAATTAATAACGTATCAGCAAAGAAAAAACGTATCAATTTTATCTACATAGATAGATTTTCACCACTACATAAAAACTATTTGCCTTACAAAAATATAATTTTTCCGTTACTGTATTTCTGTTAGAATCTATGCCTTATTATAGAATTTTCAATAAAAGTTATGTCCAATCATTATTGAGATTAACTCCAATAATTGGTGGTGTGTTGAAAAGTTCGTGGAATGACGGACAGATGGCGCAATTTCAGACTGTTTTTGTATTGCGCTGGTAAGTTATCTCTCTAGAAGGTCAATTGTCAAATTGCAGACCGCTACGTTTATTAATTTCCTTATATCACGAACTTTTTGACGAAATTGACTGTGTTCAAATTCTAAGTAAGTAAAGTACTTAATGACAGCACTGTCATTAAGTACTTCTTCCTGAAAAGGTTATCAGAGACAAATATTTGTAATAAGTTGGAGGATGATAATTAATTAATCTTTCTATTATTGATAAATGGGTTCGTGAGTTCAAATGAAGTCGTACAACCGTTAAAGATGCGTTGTGTAGTCGACGTTTACTATCTTCCACTATACTGAAAATTGTTGAAAAAGTGGTGTTTGTTTAAAAAGATCTGGAATAACTTTAAAGAACGAGCAAATCTTGAAAGAACGATGGACTACAAAAAAGCTGTTCGCGAGGTATGTCATACGACTGCTCAGTGTTGATCAAAAATTGATGCAAATGCAAATTTTTCATCCTTTTATTATGAGCCGATTTATCACCGCAAACGAGACTTGGTTTCATCATTGTATATCAAAACAAAACAACAACCTATCCGTGGCGGCACAGTAATTCTCTCTCAAAGAAAACGATGGCTGTTGTCTTCACGAAATGTAATTTCTTCCATTTTTTTGGGATGCAAAAGGTATTCGTTTTCATCACAGGCACAATTGCAGGAGTCGTTTATATAAATTGAAGGAAAAAATTAATGAAAAGCGTCCTGGTTTAGCCAAAAAGACAATCATTTTTCTCCAAAAAATGCACGGCTCCAAGTGTTATTGCTACGAGTATATCAAAAATTAATGAATTAGTTTTGATTTGTTGCCGCGCCCATCTTATTCACCACTCACAAACACTACCACGCACCATCCCAACTTTTCCCACGCATAAAAAAATCTTGCAGGACAAACATTTTCAACAGAGAACGATATTTTTATTTCACGAACTTTTCAGGTCACTTTTGTATTAATTTTGAAATTAAGCATATCATTGACTGTTCATCATTATGTTTTAGAACTTTATAAGGTTTACCACATTTAACAATTGAACTGAAATGTTGGGTTGGCAACTAAGTACTTTCGGTTTTTTACTGATAGAGACCGTTGCTTTATTTTTTGTATAACGTATGTTAGTGCTGTACTTTACCGTTTGTCGCGTGATACTAGTCACATTGACGTAACTTCAGAAGCAAGTAGTGCGTGATTTTTATTAAAGCTATTAGTTGTGGGTTAATTTCTGGAGATTTTTCCCTCAAAGATGAGCAATGTTCTGGTCGGCCTACTGAAGTTGATGATGACCAAATCAAAGTCATAATTGAAGAGGATCGTCATATAACTGTTCGAGAGGTTGCGGAGAGGCTACATGTATCGCACACAACAATTGAAAAACATTTAAAATGTCTTGGGCTAGTTAAGAAGCTTTATATTTAGGTACTTCACGAATTGAAAGAAATTCATTTAACACAAAGAATCAACTTTTGCGATATGCACCTTAGACGAAATGAAACCGACCCTTTCTTAAAAAGAATCATCACTGATGATGAAAAATGGGTCCTGTACAGTAACATAGTTCGAAAACGATCATGGAGCAAACACGATAAACCAGCTCAAACCACATCGAAAGCTGAATTGCATCCAAAAAAGATCATGCTGTCAGTTTTGTGGGATTGCAAAGGTGTTGTGTTTTTTGAGCTGCTTCCAAGGAACCAAACGAACAATTCTGATGTTTACTGTCAACAATTAATAAAACTGGATGAAGCAATCAAAGGAAAACGGCCAGAATTGTCAAATCGGAAAGGTGTAGTTTTCCACCAAGATAATGCAAGGCCTCACACATCTTTGGCAACTCGTGGGAAACTATTGGAGCTTGGCTGGGAAGTGATACCACATCCCCCATACAGCCCTGATCTAGCACCATCTGATTACCATTTATTTCGAAGTTTGCAGAATTCTTTAAATGGTAAAACTTTCACAAACGACGATGACCTTCACTCGCACCTGGTTCAGTTTTTTGCCGATAAGAACCAGAAATTTTATGAGCGCGGAATCATGCAGCTGAAAGAAAGATGGCAAAAGGTCATTGAGCAAAATGGAAAATACATAATTGACTAAAAACTATTCTTTGTTTAAAAAAGAGTGTTTTATTTTATACTACAAAACCGAAAGTACTTCGTTGACAAGCCAATAGGTTTTATTTTGTGTATACTATCCTATCTGTTTGTATATTACATGCCAATAAGGGTTCAACAAAAAAAATATAATTTTTGAAAACAATGTTGGTGGACAAAAACAACCATCTACATTATCGAGAAGGGACTGATTAAGACGCGTTTCGCATAATATCACTGCTCATCAGTTAACCTGACCACGTCTTATAGGAGTAGTAGTCTTGCTATTGCGATGTGGTAGATGTCTTGCTGTTACGGCGCATGCGTACAAGAAAATGTTCGTCCGTTGAGCAAGATTACTAATTACATAATTTTGGAAATGTAGATCCAGACTAACACACTGAGTTTATTGAAGAAAAATTATTAATTTATGTAATAACATGTATGTACATAATAGAATTATGTATTTCTAAAGACAAGAATAATATATTGTAAACATGAACTCAAATAATTTTCTACATAATTGGGATCATTAGAGTAATCAGGGAAGCGCTTAATTAATTTCAATCAATAATACCAAAAGCGTTACTGTTTTGAACCGGAGATCTTTGGAATAACTGCCATAAAAAATTATGTAAGGTCAACAATAATCTCCGAAAATTACAAAAATGCTTTCCATTATTTGTGTAATATAGTAAAGAAACATTTTCTTCAAAAGCTTTGGCTTGAATTCTTCTTTCTTTAGCGTTTTTGTAAAATTACCCTTACTTTCTCCAACACTTACTTTCTTGCAATTCTAATATGCCTTTATGTCATTTTTAATACATATATTTTACTACATATACTCGCTTCCTAAGAATTAGTACACCCTTGCCTTGAGATAAGACTAGAATTTCTTTTTAACAACATTAATATTGATATAAATCTAGTAATAAAGCGTCTTTATTCATCATTCAGCTAAACGACATTGACGTGATTGGTCAGATGGGCAAATAAACCGAAATATTTCGACCATATTAAGCTCTATCAAGGATGAATAGCCAATTCTGGAACGAGTTAAGTACGCACATGATTAAAACGTGCTCACACTTTAATGATATTTTTACGACATAACGTCGTCCCCATTTTGACGAATATTATTACATAGATATGAACAGCGTTAAGTACACGTTAAAAGCACTTTCCCCATGTTCAATAACATTCATAGAGCGGATTATGCAATCAATTATTTTGTCCGAAGTAGACTGTCGTGTTCTGTTTCGCTTTTGCAGGTTGGACGTGTAATAGACACGTGGTTGTGCAACCTATTTCCTTTTCCTTTGGAAATTGTTCTCTTTGTAAACTAACCACGTTCTTATTAAATTAAATCAATAATTTATTATTATAACTCCTTTTTATATTATATTATTATTGAATGACCTTGTAGTTAATTATCTATATTAATGCATTTATTGATATTTTTTAGTTTTTTTTTTTACTAAATTCGCGCAAAATAAATTCATTCAAGCACATGAATGGCTGACTTATTATATAATTTTAAATTAAAAAATTGACAATAAATGTCGATATACTAGAATCATTTCTACCAACTATGAAAAAGTATTGCATCCATTTTTTTAATTTAAATAAAAAATATTATTTCTGTATTGCAAGATCTGATAATTAGTATGTTTTTAAATTAGCCAAGATAAAATTATGCATACGGCGAGAGGAATATTACAGAAAGAAGATGGAAGAATGAAGGGATTTATGAAGATACTATGAATGAATTAATAAATTATTTATAAAAAAATCACTACAAAAACAAGACAAACGTAAATTTTTCCAGACATAGATAGTACTTAGCAGAATGTAATATAATAATAATAATAATAATATTTTTTGTTTACTTAACAGTATATACGATGGCGGATTGATATATAAAGTCTCCATCAACCTCACTGCGTTACTAAATAGTTGGGATAGAAACATATTCAAACCTGCAAATCGTAATTCGAATATCTTGTTTTGAATGCGGTTTCATTTTCTTGTGTACCATCGCTGAGTAACAATGTCATTTACCATGAGTTCGATTTCTGATATGCGTACCAAGCAACGATCCGTGATAGAGTTTTCAATACTGGAGAGTTGCGCACCCATCGAAATTCTCATGAGTTTTAAAGCTCTTTATGGCAACGATTGTATGGATGCGAAGAATGTAAAAGAAGCGAAATGAAGGTGTTCGACGAAATGTTATCAGCTCGATCAGTATCACTATAGTAGGAAAAGAATAAAAGACAAGCGAATACACTTCACTGATTCAAAGAAATCGCTGGATTACGCAAAAAGAAATTGCTCGACAATTAGGCTTAGCAAAGAAAGAATTCATTACATTGTTTATACGTTGAATTACAGAAAAATTTTAGGAAGATAGGTCCCGAGGCAACTAACGGATGTCGTGAAAGAACGAAGAAGAAACATTTGTCAAGAACTTCTTAACCAATACCGACGTGATTTTTTTCATAAACATCACGTATCTTGAGTTCATCACTATGATTCCGAAAACAAGCTGCAGTCCATGGAATATCGCCACTCTGATTTTCCATGTATACGGCAATTCAAAAGAGTTCTGTTAGACGGAGTCTGAAGCGATCGTACCATCGTACCGGCTGAGTAAAGCCGGAAAGAATGAATTTTTCGTTGAATCACGATAACGCTAGACCGCATTTCACCAACGAAACGATAACGATAGGGACGAGCCTGAAATCCATGGCAGCTTTGCACACCCCGTACAGTCCTGATTTAGCATCCTCAGATTTCTGATTATTCCCAAAGTTGAAGAAGGTATTGAAAAGTCAACTGTTGGCTGCTGTTCGCATTTGCATCAAAAGGAAATAATAAAGTTTTTTTATGGACGGAAAGAAGAAATAGATTCAGTGTTTAGAGAAATGTGTTGCACTAAATGGTGATTATGTGGAAAAATAATTATATATCAGATCTACCGGAGAATTCTATCCGTTTTCAGAATAAAGCAAAATAAAAAATTTTTCATACCTTGAATAAACTTTATTGAATAATATAATTTCCATTAGTATTTATGACTTTTTGCCAGCGTGATGGCAAATTGTATATCCTGTTTTAAAAAATGCCTTGGTCCTAGAGGCGAAAAATTGAACCAGTGCTGGTCTGATAATTTCTTCGTTTTCGAATTTTTTGTTCTGCAAAGAATTTTGTAAGGACAGAAACAAGTGATAATCGGAGGCCGTATGGTCGATACGACAGAATTTCCAAGCCTAGCTTTGCGAATTTCTGAAGTGTCCTCAAAGCAGTATGTGACCTGGCATTATCATGAAGCAGTATGTCCTTCCTATTGAACATTGCCGGTATCTTTTTTGGGGATGCTGTTTTTAATATATTCAATTCCTGATAGTACGTTTCGAATTTAATTTTTCGTTCGGTTTCAACAGCTCAAAATCTAGTGGTCCTCGAATGTCCCACCATATACACAACATTCTCTTACTCAGGCTCAACTTCGGTTTAGAGGTGAAGGAGGTAGATTTTTCGGATTCACAATATGCGCTTTTCCTTACGATGTTTTCATAGGTAACCCACTTTTCATCCCCAGTTATCATCCAGTCCAAGAAGAGTTCGATTTTGTTCCGTTCAAGCAAAGATGTACATATGATGATTTAATCATTTAAATTCTTCTCACTCATGTGGCATCTATCTCCAATATTTCCACACCAATCCTAGTTTCTTAATATGATTCGAAATGGTTTGTTGAGAAGAAATAAACCTTTCTGCAATCTCCGACGTTGCTAAAGAAGAATTTTGCTCTAACATGACCTTGACAGTATCGTCGTCGATCAAAGATGGTCGCCCAAAGTGTGGCTTGTCAGCTATTTGAAATTTTTTGAACTACCTTCTATTAGAAACTGTACCTTTAAATTTCTACACGCTTCTGTAGCATTTCTTCCTTGTTGGAATTCCTACAAAATAAAGTGACGTAAATGAAATTTATCAGTACCCATGGGTACATGATCGCGTATCGCTTAATACTAACGTAAATCATCTTCGTTTTAGTTCGTTTGCTAGGTCAGTATGTATACGTTCACTGATAAAAAGAGAGAGCCAAATATGCGTCAAATGAATATGCGCATACTTATTGAAACTTGTTGTAACCGAAACAGACAGAACTTTCCGGTACATCTAATATTATCGCGAGTGTAATAAATTTACTTTATTTTCAGACTGGTTTCTTTATTTTTTTCTTGTCGTATTGTTACTTTATAGAGTTGGAAACTTTATATATCAATCTACCCTCGTACATATTAATTACGGGACAAATAGATTGAAAATTAGTACAAACATATGTACAAACATACTGGCACAATTAAAATAAAGATTAAAGAATAGAAATAAGAACAATATAGATAAAAATATGTCTTCATAATGACGATCAACGCAAGAGTTCCGCCTTATCTTTGAACGGCAATATAAAGAACCTAAAATCGATGCTTGATGAAAGTTGAGGACAATCAATTCATTTATGTATTGGTTTGCACAAGAAACGTGCATTTGATAGAAGATTATCGTCATATTCTCTGAAAGGGTAGGTACTATGAACTTTGAAAGATAAATATTTTAAGATCTGCTCTATAGGAAGTTGATGTGTTACCTAAGGTGTATTTTTGTTTAGGACAAAGGTAAAAGAGCTATATACTTAAAATATTTGGCGGTCTTGTAAAATAAATCTTAACTATTTGGATGCAAGCAAACAAAATTCCATATGTTGGACGACACTAAGACTAGAATCAAGCAGTACACCCACCAAGATCTTTAATTATAGTGTTGTAGTAAGGGATCATTACACATCAAAAAAGTTGTTGGACCAAACTTAACCCTACGTATATAACTCATAGCACAACATTTGGAAAAACTGATACATTTGGAAAGGTTGCATGGTTTTTTATAACACCGTCTTATAAGAACATTTATATTACCTTGCAAAATTTTCATTGGCGTAGGTATTATAGATAGCAGAGAAGGTTTTTACATTATATGCATAGGCAAGAGCATGACACGATAAGATAGTCAACAGATCATTAATGAAAAGAATGAAAAGCAAAGTCCGAGATTAGAGCTCTACGGGTCTCCCAATTCAGACTAGAGCTAAACGAACGAAATTCGTTTAAGATATCATAATTAATATTGTCATATACACAGAAATCCATATAAATCACGTCAATCTGGGCGACATTATCAAGTACTTGGCATATGAACTATGTATTGTAAATACTGCAAGTTTGGTTACGGTGAAATTACCAAATATAAATCCATGTTGACGAGAAGATACGAAAGAGTTACTATGATCTTTGGCTGTATTTAGTACGGCTATAAAGTCCATATTAAAAAATTTTAATAGAATTGCAACCAAGCGATGATTATTCATTATAAAGTATTACCTTTCTTGAAGATAGAAGTATTTGTAACTCGCTTTCAAACAATAGGAAAAGTAACCGAGTTTAATACACAAATTGGTAATAGTGCATAATGGTTTAGCAAAACCAACCTTGTAATGCTAATAAGAATTCGTTTATTGTCAAAGGTGGTCATGATTTTAATAAGGCCTTCTCTGATGACAAAAGTTATGGTTAGAAAAGTATAATAAGAAACCACATCAGAAGCCGTGCATATTCTGAGACAAAGTATCAGTACTTTATCCGAATATGGTTCGAAATAGATAAAGAGATAAAGTATCAGTACTTTATCTTAGAATATGGACGGCTTCTGATAATGTGATTTCTTATTATCCTTTTCTAACCATACTTTTGTAATCGGAGAAAGCCTTATTAAAATCATGACCACCTTTAACACTCATCTTTTTTTTGAAAAAAACTGAGTGAGCGCAATATTTTGTGGCGATTCTAATGTATATATGTCCAGGAATCCTGGCACATATTTTTTCAACGTACAAAATTCAAAATTTCTCGAGGATTATATATCATTCAAGATATAATCCTCGAGTCACACTCCATTGAGTGTCCACATTCGATATATGAGAACTTCAAAAAAACCAATTTCTTTCTTGCAAAGCTTGCGAATCTATTTAAATTCCATTAGAAACATGGTATTATATGATTTTATTCCATTTATTTCTATAATATCCCTTTAGCTTTAATTTCCTTATAATTTGAGAAGAAAACCATATATAATGGAATAATTAATACATATGCAAATGATTTATCAAGTGAGACTCGAAATGATATAAATGAATTGATTAAGGCTGAAACCTCAGTGATAAATTACTAACTTGTCACGCGGGCGTTTCAAGACAGTTCTACGGCTGTATCGGCGAGGATTTTTTCGTGTTTTCCTTTTCTTTTAAGTAAATATTGACAGCCAAAGATCTTAAAAATACACAACGATCTCGGACATAAAATAACTCATGGCCTGGCGATTTTTCCTGTAGTGTAGTTGATGTTCAGTTGTTGGAGAATGTGAAGACATGGATTATTATTATCATTCATATTTTTATTATTTTTCAAAATATTCCTCATCAATGCCTCTAGTTATCTAGAGAAGTTGAGGGTTCAACTATTTTCGAAGTTTTTTTTTCGGGGGGTGGTAGGTACCTTTTTCGGTACCCCTCAGTGTTGGGAAGGAATAATACCAACACTGCTTCCCATTTTACAGTAACGAAGGGTTAGTTAGTGTAAAGCCATTGAACACTTTACACATACTAAATACAAACTCACGTTCTCGTGGTTGTAAAAAGTTGAAGACAGGTAATCACTACACAAAAATTTCAATGTTGTTGGACTATTACATCATTAGTCTAAGTAAAGTGCTATATTTTTGTAATGATCTTTATCAAAATACTGTTCAATTGCTCCAATAACTTTTCATCCAACCCTAACTTCTTTCCAGCATTGAGAAATTTGTATTTGGGCAATAAGCGAAGCAACATGGACCAGATCTAGCGAATAGCATAGGTGAGACTTACTCTGAAATCTCAATGGATTCAATTTTTTGCGAACAACTTGACTCGTACGAGAAGGCATGTTATCATGATGAAAGAAAATTTTTTATAAGCCGTTCCGGGTTGTCCTTGAGAAATTTATTTCGTCAATTTATCTTAAAAGAACAGCATACGCAATATGATCCGTTAACGGTTTAAGCCTTTGCAAGATAATTTATGAAAATTTAACAATTGTATAAATTACAAGCCTATGCGGGCGGAATTTTTTATACATGTAACAAAGTATTTTTTTAATTAAAAAAGTACTAATATTTAAAAAATGAAAGAATTTAATATTAGCTATATATTGAAATAGATACATTTCATAAACAACTAATTTTCGTACCTAAGATGAAAGAGTTTTATAATACCTCATTTTAACGCAGAATGTAGTTTGTTTTATTAATTCCAATTTAACATTTTTGGCTTTGAACGTGAGGCAGTTTATTATAGTAATATTATATAACATTCAGGCGCTATGAACATAAAATAACATAATAATATGTAAATTACTGTTGTGGATTAAATGCTTATTTGGAATCTGACCATTTTTAACACCACTTCTTTATATTCATGAAATTAAGCGGAGTTGCTGAAAAATTATGCTTTTTAAGCAATCCTGGTTATTTTAAGGACAGCGGGTGTACTCTGGTAATTAAACTGAACTATTAACTATACGAACGTGGTCCCATAAATACCTGGTCTGACCTAGAGATGGCGGAAGTTGTTTGAAAAATATCACTGTATTAGAAAATACAGAATCTATAAAGCATCTATAAAGTTTCAAGTTTGAAGGCGCCACGTTGTTTAGTATTTATTTGGCAGCCATCACTAGTGAACGTTTACAGTGAATTTGTAAAAATGGAGATGATTGGTCATCGTTACGTGATGCAATACTTTTTTTGAAAGGCCTCAGCCCAACCGATATAAAAGCTGAACTGGATTATACTCTGGGTGAGTCTGCTCCTTCGTTTACAACAGTGAACTATTGGGTAGCAGAGTTCAAACGAAGCCGTACGAACTGCTGAGCATCGCAGTAGTCGACCAAATGAAGTGACGACTCCAAAAATGGTGAATAAAATCCACAGAAGCGATACTGAATGATCGTTAACTGAAAGTGCTAGAGCTAGCAGACATAGTAGACATTTCAAAAAGTGCGATACATCGCATATTATCTGAAAATTTGTACATGAGAAAGCTGTGTGCAAGATGGGTGCCACGTTTGCTCACACTCGAGCAAAAATAGTGTCGTGAAGATGTTTTAATTGAGTGTTTAGCGAAGTTTCACAGCAACAAAGCAGATTTTTGTGCCGGTTCATAACCATGGATCCATCGCTTCACAGCTGAGACAAAAGAAGAATCAAAACAATAGACTCAAAAGGAAGAACTGGCTCCAAAGAAGGCGAAGACCGTTTCATCTGCAGGTAAGGTCATGGCATCGGCTTTTTGGGATGCGCATGGACTAATTTTCATTGACTACCTTGAAGAAGAAAAACTATCAACGGCGAGTATTATGCGAACTTATTGCATCGTTTGAATGAAGAAATCAAGCAAAAACGGCCGCATTTGGTTAAGATGAAAGTGTTGTTTCAATAAGACAATGCACCAGCTCAGAAATCCCTTATTGCAATCGCCAGAATTAATGAATTAAATTTAGCCCCATCCTATTCGCCAGATTTAGCCCCCTCGGATTATTTTCTGTTCCCAAACTTGGAAAAATGTGGTCAAACATTTTCCAACAATGAACAAGTGATGTCGGCAGTTAATTGCTATTTTGAGGAGCAAGACAGTTCTTATTATAAAAAAAGGTATCGAACTTAATGAACATCGCTGGGAAAAGTGTATAGTGCTAAAAGGAGATTATGTTGAAAAATAAATACACTTCTTTCCAACATTTTTGTGTTTTCTTTGTTGAGTCGGGTACTTCTGGGACCACCTTCGTATATATAAATTAAAGATCCTTACTGTAAGATTTGGAATCCCATGTGCGTATTTAGACAATTAATTTGTCTTCAGAGGAAGCAATTTCCATATTTGTATTAACTTACTGTAACTACCATGTACAATTTGTCAAACCAAAAACATCCTAAAATTTTTTTAAAAAATTGTGTTGATTCATTGGTTTATTTTTAATCCTATAAGTATCTAATTCCCCAAATTACTTACACTTTTAATTAATCTGAAACAAGATCATTATCGACCACCACCATATTTTATACTTTATTAATTTCATTTATATATAATTAATGAAACTATTGACCATATTCTATTCTATTTCCTCTACTCCATTTTATATTAAAAAAAACTCTGAAACAAATTTTTGCTGTTTTTAGGCTTTCTCACAGTTTGTAAGAGAATCTTCGAATCGTAATAAAATCCAATCCATTTCACCAGAAAAAAACGCTACCCTGCTAACAGTCAACAAACCTTTATTGACTGAAACGGTCGATGCAAGGCGCTAAGAGAACGATATTTCCAAACGGATATAAAAACAATTCTATTTTTAAGCTTAGGCGCACTCACACACACCTACACGCATGCAAGCAGTCACAAAACACAGAAAGAAATATCGGATAGCTTAAGAGGAAAAGAGATGCCGATAGTATTGAAAAAGGGAGAGAAACTTTAGACTTGTGTTTTTAAAATAAGGCGGCTTCCTGGACTTAGTCCAACAACCTCTGATTATCGGTACACATATTTTAGTTAATAGTTTATATCGACATTTTTTACTGTGACCTTTTGATGTCGATAATAGAGAAGAACTGCAAATAAAGAATCAAACACCTAAAATTTGATGTGGATTTATTTAAAAAATACTTGAAATTGTATTTATAGGTTTGTAATCGCCTTTAAAATGTATTAAAAGAAATAAACTTAAAAAACTAAGACAGGAAACTGACACTATTTTATTTAAATAAATATACATTGAAATCTATGATGGCCAGCAACCCCGAAGTAATCTAATAAACTTGTTTTAGTACCTCTTTAAAATTTAGCTCACTCTTTAGTTATTCCACAAACGATAATTTTAAAAAGATATTTAGTACTTGTAAGAATATTGTTTGTAATACCAATTATAAAATTAAATGGCGTTTATATTAATTCCAGTGTACCCACAAAATTTATATGTATTGTATATATGTATTTTTCATTTCAAATTCATCTTCGTCGTTATTATAAAGTAATTTATACCTTCTACAAGTTATGAAAGGCACATCAGTAATAATTATCTTAATTTTCTTAGTAATAGTGTCCAAGTATCTAGTAAAATTAGAAATATTTTCACCATTTTGTGCAGTGGATTTGGAAATTGTTTCAATAGTATATTTTACACAAATATTAGTGTAATAGCTACAATTGTTAACTACGTTTCTTATTTCTTTCTTTTCTATATTTTTTTTGTCGTTTATGTAAACTGATATGTAATAACGGCATTCAGAGTTATTACTATCTAGTTAAAGTTCATTACTTACTCAATTGCCTTTTTGATATTGAATTTACACTACGTATATCGAGTTTTTTTTAAGTATAATCACTATTTTCTTACTCTGTTACGGCCCTCATTTTCTATGTGATTAATGTATTATTTATTTATGCTCTTACAGTATAGTATAGATTTCAGTTTTTTTAGATTTTTGATATAAAATGAGGAGAAGCAGAATTGAATTTTAAAATACATTAAACAACAAAGAAAGTTTTTTTTTGTATTGCGAACGTGGGTAAAATATCTATATGTTTGAACTATGACAACAATAATAAAAATAAATGATAAACAATAGTCACGGTTCTTATATTATTATTTCTAAACGTTATAAGCTAATTTTGTAGTGATTATAAGTTTTAGAATATTTCATGTAAAATAATGAAATTGGAATTTTCCATTTAAAATAAAATAGAATATCTAAAAAAAAAAATATAAACAAATATAAAAATTAGTAACATTAACAGAGTAAATTAGAGTTAAATTGATTTCGTTTAAGAATTTTAGTATAAAACCATGAGAGAGTTAAAGTTAAAAATTTAATTTAGAAGAGAATATATTATATGTATATATACTTATATATATATATATATATATATATATATATATATATATATGTTATATATATATATATATATATATATATAATTATTTATTAAAATCATTGATATCTAAATTATCTCTATACTTAGGTAGGTTAGAAACAAGAACATTGTATCAGGTTGTTACAAATGTAATGTCCGTTTTTTCCTTCAGTCTGAACTGAATCACACCTGTGTGAAGACGTGTATGTTTTTGGTGAAAATTATTATTGTATTTGTAGAAAAGGGTATTTATTTTGAAGTGTGTACCTGTTCCATTTCTTGGAAAGATTAATACACCTGTCCTTATCTCGCCTATGGAAATGCTGTCGGCAAGAGATATTCGGGCAATTTACCTCTTTCAATTTAAAAAGGGATTAAATGCAGCTGCAGCAACGCGAGAAATTAATCAAACGTTGTGAAAATGAACGCACATTACGGCGATGGTTTAAAAAATTCAGCGAGGGAAATTTTGATTTGGAAAATGAGCCTCGCGGATATGCGCGTAGCACCGTTAATGACGACGAGCTGCGTGTAGAAGTTGAAAGTAATCCGTCGACAACAGTGCGTAGCCTTGCAGAAACATTTCAAGTGTCCATTGCCACCATTAGTCGTCACCTTTCTTCGATTGGCAAAGTGAAGAAACTCGATCGATTGGTGCCGCACCAATTAACGGAAGCCAATAAGCTCCGTCGATTAGAGGTGGCTACCTCTTTGGCTAATCGACAGAAAGTTGAACCATTTCTTCATCGAATGGTAACGTGTGACGAAAAGTGGATACTTTATGATAATCGGAGACGGTCAGGACAATGGTTAGATCGAGGTGAAGCACGAAGACAGCATGCACAAGCATCACTTCACCCGCGAAAGCTTATGGTGACTGTATGGTGGACCAGTAAGGGTATTATTCACTATTCATTTTTGCAACTTGGTGAAACCATCACGGCAACGTCCTATTGTGCCGAACTGTCAATAGACATGGACCCATACTTCTTCATGATAATGCAAGACCTCATGTTGCACGACAGACAATCCAAAAACTTTCGGAATTTGGTTACGAAATTCTCCCTCACCCACCTTATTCACCTGACCTCTCGCCAACTGATTTTCATTTTTTCCGAAGTTTAGACAATCACTTAAAAAATAGGGACTTCCCTGACCGGGAGTCTGTAATAGCAGTGTTTGAGCAATATGTGAGCCGTCAAAACCTAGATTTCTTTTCAAAGGGAATTTTTCAGCTTCCAGGCCGTTGGCAACAAACTATTGATGTAAACGGAGACTATTTTGCAGAATAAATATTTATATTTTTTTAAATTTAGACTTTTTTTTATTCCTTACAAAATCGAACATTTCATATGTAACAACTTGATAATTAAGAATTAAGAATGGATTTTCATTATATTTATATAAGAAAAAAGATTATGTCATGAATATATTTAGTTAATATGAAACGATATATATATATATATATATATATATATATATATATATATATATATATATATATATATTGTTATATTCTAGACATGAGTATGAGAGGAATCAAGTACAAAAGATACTAGGAAAGCTTTGCAATACAGCTTTGTTTATTTAATTTTTTCAAAGTAATTTCCTCTACACTCAATACACCTCTCCATTCTCCGAAGCCAATCTTTGGGCGTAATACGTATGCGGATAAAATTCTCCCAATCTGAACGTGATTGAAAACGTATGGTATATGTTAAAAAGTATCGTTTATATGCGACGTAACAAGACGAGATAACATTTAATAACGAACGTTGAAGAGGTATGGACAAATAACGGAGATATAAAAGAATGCATCAAAGCTATGTAAGAAGCAAACTGCGGAATCACCAAATACAAAGGGTACTAGGAAAATTTTGCAAAACAGCTTTGTTTATTTAATTGTTTCAAAGTAATTTCCTCTGCACTCAATACACTTCTCCATCCTCCGAAACCAATCTTTAAACCAGTTCTGCCAAGTTTCACTAGGGAATAAAGCACACTCGTTGTCCCAAGCCCGCAGAAGGTCCTCATCAATGGAAAACCGCCTCCCTTTTAGCTTCATTTTCACATGCGGCAACAGCGCAAAGTCGCAAGGAGCAAGATCTGGACTGTAGGGAGGGTGTTCGAGAAGTTTCAATCCTGTCGTGGTCAAATATTCGGCGCAGGCTTTAACGCGGTGAGCTGGAGCATTATGGTGATGGAGGAACCAGGTGTCCATTCTTGATTTTGGCCGCAGGTTCTTCATAGATCCAATGACTTTAGGCAGGCACTGTTCAGTATACTACTTAGCTGTGACTGTCTTCTGTGTGTCCAAAACGACGCGTTCCACAATTCCACTTGATTTGAAATATACAGCTATCATTTTCTTCTTTACAGATCAGGATTTTCTGACAACTACGGGTGTGTTCTCATCATCAAAGACCCAAACTTTGTTTTGAGCTTTGGTGGCACATCGTAATAGTACAGCCAAGTCTCGTCACTTGTCACGATGTTATTCACATATCGAGATTGTCCCTTATTAAACTCTTTTAGCATCTCCCGGCACCAAATCACATGTCTTGTCATCTGCTCTTCAGTCAGTCGATGCGGAACCCAGAGAGAACAAAGTTTCTTCACGTGCAAATGATCAAGCAGAATCGAACGAATTGCTGGCGCATTTAGGTTTGAAGTACCCTCTATCTGTTGGTAGATCACTAGCCGGTCCTCGCTAAGCATTTTCCTCACAGTAGTAACGTTTTCCTCCGTAACTAACTTTCGTGGACTTTTCGGCCTCTCAGCATCCTCCACAGTTAAATTTCCCCTTTGGAATTCTCTATACCACCTGAATATCGTTGTGCGATGTGGACAAACGTCACCTAGTGCAAGAGTCATTTCTTCGAAGTACTGGTCTATGTTTAAACCACACACGAAATTATAACGCAAAACTGCCCTTATCTCATTTTGTGTCCACGATGCCATCGCAAGTACTTTACACTCTCACTGCTAATGAATAACTGAGCCCATCGACATGGCGCGGCGGCTACTATGCACGTATAAACATATCTCAATATGCAGCAACAAGCAGCTTCCTACGATTCATTGTTGCGTCATTTTGCAAAACTTTCCTAGTACCCTTTGTATTAATAATCAATTTAGAAAAATATTTAGGTAATGCACTACGTATAGTATATATATATAGGTATATAAGCACAATTAATTCATACATGATTACGTTTCAGAATTAATTTTGAAAGTTACTTATAAGTCAAGGCACTCACTTTGAGTTTTTATATGTATCCTTACTCTTAAACATATCTGTCTACTTGAATAAAATATTCACAGATGATTTTAAGTTGGCAATTTTCATGTATTTATATATATATATATATATATATATTGCATATGTATAAAGTGTTGCTTTGTTATCTATAATAATTAATAAAAATAAAATAATGTGGTAATTAGAAAGACCTAAAAACAGATATAGGTAAAATTAAATTAGAAATACAATAACAGTGCATAGTTATTAATAAAAAATTTTAAAAGAATGTTTTTATACTAGTTTCAAATTAATAGTAAATGGATAATAGAGGTTTATGAAAAGAATATAACGTTATGAAAATAATCTGATTTTATAGTGGTAATGTATGTATGTATAAACTCGAAGAAACATAGAAGTGTCATACGAATATATAATTTTCACATGGTAAAATAAATACTAGTTAATTCTTGAAAATGACATTTACTGGTTTAATAGAAGTAATGGTGTATGTATTTCTATAGTTTATGTTTCATATAAGACTGCTACTTAAATGAATTTTGAGATTTTAGAGTTTGTTTGGCATTAGTATTTTTTATCAGTTCATTTATATGATAGATTTAATGTGTGAAAATGAGACATTTCGGTAATTCATGTACGTTGAATAAGAAAATTGTATCCATTTTTCAATCTAAAAAAAGAAATGTGAAGTACCTTCTTATTAAAATAAAAAAAGGTTTAGATAGCAATTGTCAATTTGTATGGTCTCCCTAGGCAATATTAAGCTTCGATACGTATCTGTTTTTACGTATGAAATACCAAAACGTGGTGATAATCGGAAATTCTCCAAATTCACTGTTGTAATGAACATGTCAGTTAGGTAAAAAAGTTAAAATTGTAGCAGTTAACCATACAGATGGTGAAAATTCTCTCTCTGTGTGTGTGTGTGAGATGAGACATGAGACGTTTACACGGACTCGTCATCCGAAAGCTTATGAAGAATGACAACTTTGAGACAAAAATGAGCCCAAAAGAGAAAGCAATATAGGTATCATTTAATCTTGTTGTGACGAGATTTCTTGGGAAGGAAAAGGATGCTGACTACAAGCCCATTGTAGCTGAAATGTTGAAAAGCTTAGCCTAAAAGTACATTTTCTCCATTCACACCTAGACTACTTTCCAGACAATCTAAGTACTGTCAACGAGAAACAAGGTGAAAGAATTCAACCACGATATAAAGGAAATCGAAAAGCGATATCAAGGAAGGTGGAATGTTAACATGATAACAGACTACTGATGGATGTTGAATAGGGACGATCCCACGACCCTGCAGCAGAAGAAGCACAGAACAAAGTTTTTGCGGGAAGCGAAAACGATACTATAGGGACTATTAAACTAGAAGATTATTTAGTTTTTCTAATTTTGCGTTGTTTTTATGAAAGATGTTTGGTTACTGTAATTTTTTGTATTTGGCTTACTATTCCTAAAATACATCTGTTTTTTGTGAGAAAATCCTACGAGATAGAAAAAAACAGTTTTCGTTTTTGAGTACAGCTTTGAAAAGGACACATAAAAAAGTGTCTAAAGTTAAAACAATTTTTAAAAAGTATTTTTTGCAGGTCTTTGTTATTAAATGTCATTAAATGTTAGTTTCCTAATGGATTTCTTAGGCGAGGTTTCCACTCGATGTCGAACGTCTCCAGTGCAGTCTGCAGTTCTTTTATAGGTATTGCGTTCTCAGATTTAGTTGATGCCCTCTTACACGAAGTTCGTTAACAAAAAAAACACGAATCTAGTTAGCCAGATGCCTACACGTGATTATAAGACTTGGGAAAGATTGAAAATTCTGCGTACCTACATACAATTATAAATGAATCAACTTTTAACAATAAAAGCTTTTTATCGTAGTACTAAATCATAACAAATACTTACTTGAAAATACGAATTTTAAGTTTAACTCCTTGCATAAGAATGTGCATTGATCTTTCTCGCGCCTTTGATTCCCTTAATCACTCGACATAAATTGGAATTATATAGCAATAGGAGCACTATTATTATCGGCTTTTTGTAAAAATATAAAATTTGACTCTACTCATTAATATAGGTGTTGCGCAAGATTCTTCTTGATCCTCGAGCCTAAGTTGTTTGTAATTTATATAAACAATCTTTCTTCTGCTGTCAATTCTCTTATTTCGATGGCTTTATATGCCGATGATGTAAATATCATTGCTTAGTTTGCTTCAATAGATAGTTTATTTTATAAGACAAATTCCATTTGTAACATCATTAGAATTTTAATTATTAACCACAAAAAAACTTATTGTGAACTTTTTAAAAACGAACTCAAATATAATACTCCCGAAATCTATCTAAATAATTATTTTGTTAAATTTAACAGACTATTGAAGTTAACAATTCACAAAGATTTACTGTTATCCAGTGTGTGTTATACTATAGGTAATCTGAAGCAAAGTTGTAACTTTTATGACATTAAAGTTACAACTTTCCTATTATCATTTTAAAGGTGAGAGATGGTATTTTCACTAGTATAGATGCATCAAAGCGTAATGAGTTTCCTTATTGCAGAAGAGAGGTCCGGGAATTATTGATATTTGATATGAATTGACAGGATAGTCGAAAAGATGTTTTTAAAAATTTCAAATTCCTGACTTTTTTTGATATTTATATATTAGAAGTAAATTATTTTGTTTTAAAATATTTATAAGTCTGAATTTTCAACTGACTTTAGTTAATTAGGAATATTACACCAGAAATACTAATTACCTTCTTCCATCTTCATCTAAAACTGCGATCTTTCAAATGATTCTGTGTTTTATGAGGTGCAAATTATTTAATAAGCTGCCATTAAAAATTAGAAATGAAACCAGTTTTAGTAAATTTAAAGAAACTATATCTTCTGTTAGTTATTATACTGTGGATGATTTCCTTAATAGATACTTAATTTGTTGAGAAACTGGCATTTATTAGATAATTGATACTAATGTTAGGATATTATTCTGCATTGAATAGATATTTCTTTATTCTCAATACTCTGTTAACTTGTTTCTCCCAGTTTATATTTATGTTTTATAGATTTGGTTTTGAAATAAAGTATATATACGAGAATAGTTTGACAAGTAGTGAGAATGACACATTGGTGGTAAAACAAATGCACTGTAATTTAAGTTGCCTATTTATATGTTTACATTCCGATATTTAGATAAATCGGTTGATTAGTTTATTTATGACAGCTGATTGAAGAAGAAGCAACACGTCGTTTTGTTAAAATGGAAAAATCAGAGTCTCGTGCGGTGATTAAATACTTCGTAATTAAGGGTATGAAAGCTGCCGAAATAAAAGATGAGTTACGGGAAACATTAGGTTGCTCCATCATCCGCCACAATAAATAGATGGGTAAATGAATTTAAACGTGGTAGAACAAGTTGTGTTGATGAAGCGCGCTCTGGAGCACCCAAAATCGTTACTTCTAAGGAAATGATTATAAAAATCCATAATATTATTACACAAGATCGACGACTCAAAGTGAGAGAGATAGCAGACATGGTACACATTTCAACAGAACGCGTACACCACATTTTAACCTTTCCAAGCTTTCGGCAAGGTGAGTGCCGCGATTGCTTACGACTGATCAAAAGTTCACTCGTTTGCGCATTTCCAATGTGGGTTTGGACCTTTATAAGCGGAAGCCGGTTGATTTTTGTAGGCGATTTGTTACTTGCGATGAAACTTGGATACACTACAGTAGACCCGAAACTAAACAACAGTCGAAATAATGGTTAAAACGTGGTTCTGCACCTCCAAAGAAAGCGAAAACAACTTTATCGGCAAACAAGGTGATGGCATCAATTTTTTGGGATTCCAAGGGCATTTTGCTTATTGATTACCTTCAGAAAGGTGCCACAATAAATGAAAAATATTATGCAGAACTTCTACAAAAATTAGATGTTGAGATTCGTGCTAAACGTCCAGGAATGGCAAAGGAAAAGACTCTGTTTCACCAAGACAACGCTCCCTCGCATACCAGCACAGTTGCGATGTACAAAATCCACTAGTTGCATTTCCAATTAGTACCGCATGCGCCTTATTCGCCGGATCTAGCCCCTTCCGACTTCCACCTTTTTCCAAAATTGAAAACGGCACTAGGTGGAAAGAAATTTTCGTCTAACGACGAGCTTATCATATTCGTAAATGAGTATTTTGCAAGCCTGCCGGAATCGCATTTTAGAGATGGCATAAGGGCATTGGAACACCGTTGGAATAAATGTATTGCTCTTTTAGGAGAATATATTGAAAAATAAAAATTATTTTGTATTTAAAAAATTCGTTTTTCTTTTCCATTCTCACTACTTGTCAAACTACCCTCGTATATATATATATATATATATATATATATGATAGCGATTATTATTAATGAATTAACTATAAGATGAGAACTGTTAAAATTTTATTTTATAAATGTCATTAATATTTTGCAATCACTAATTAACAACTAACAAATAAAAATTTAAGTGAAGGCGCGAAACATTTTTATATCATGCTTAATGCAGAATACTTTAGAAACATTTTAACATTGATTCAATCTTGTATCTCTATACGAATACGATGCATTCAGAAATTAATTTAATTCAAACAAATATTCTTTCAGAATCTAAAACTTTTTGACTCAGACTCGTATCTCATTTAGAGAAGATGCGTAAGTATACTCCTACATATGTGAAAAATATGTTTTTTTAATTAATTCCAGACAAGATTCGACTTTGGAAAAGACCTCGTCACCAATGCGTGACCATCTAAACTTGTTGCACATTAAACTCACTTACGTAAGCGTTACAGTCTATATTGCTAATCCATTTTTGAAAGTATGTGTTAATGAAGTGTGTATATGTATGTATATGTACTTATGGTAATAAATTCTGATAATGAAAAAGGTAAATAAACAAAATATCTATAAAATAAATTCGTTTGATAATGAAAAAGGTAAATAAACAAAATATCTATAAATATGAATAATAACAAAGAAATTTCAAGGAAACGTAAAAGTAGAATTTATAAAAAATATATGTTTACACTTTTTAATAATTAAAAGAGAAGAAGGTAAGTAAAGTGCAAGGTTCTTAAATATCGAATGCCTACACGTTTCAAATACTTTACTTAAATAAACCGGAAAGAAATAATATATTAATATTAATAACATAAGAAATTTCAAGGAAAGGGTTGATAAAAAGATGTATGTAGCAAATAAAAGTGCAAATGTAGTTACTAATTTATAAAAAATATATGTTTATTCGTTTGCAATAACAAAATAGTTACGAAATAACGAGTTAATGTTTATTTATAATTAATCAAGATGAAGGTACTGAATTGGGTAATGTACACATCTTAGGTAGACAATTTTGTTTTAATTTCCCGATATCGAATGCCTACACGTTTCAAATATATGTGAGGTAAATAATTTGATAATTAATATCATTTCTATTGAAATCTAAATTAAAGTATGAATAAGGTCCACCCCAAGACTGAAGAACACAGGAACGTTTAATTTTCAAACGTTTTAAATGCGGACACTATATACATATGTATATTAGCATCAGAGAGGTAAACAGTGTCATCAAATCTAAAATATTAGGAGATAGATTTTAAAGTTGACTTAATGTTTAAACAGAAACATTGAAATAGTAAATGCATAAAATGATGCGCAATAATGCGTATTATTTGATAAAAAATAAATGAATTTTCGCATTTCATTAGCATTTTTATATTTCAGAGAGGTAAAACAAAGTAGAATTTAGTGTGCTAAATTACATGTTTTTGATAAAAAATTTATTTTCGCATTTCATTAGCATTTTTATTTTAACAAAGTAGAATATTTTTGTGAAAAATGTGACCACATAGTTTACCTCTGAGGTGCTGGTAAATGTAGAGTTTATTTTATCTCTGGTTGAGTTAACCATTTTAGTGGCATTTTAAATTTGTCCTAAATTTGATTTTTTTCTGAACATAATTGAAGAGATACTGCGAAGTGGTTTAAATATCGAAGTAGGCATGTTGGCTAACGCCATATGTAACTGCAACTTGCTTGTATCAATACTGGAAATTGTATTAACAATGTCGTGCAACAATGTGTCAAATTATGTTGCACAACGTATAATAGGCTATTTGACTAATTTTGGGAAATTGTTTTAAATTATTGTTTATTACATAATAAGGACATATCATTGATATTTCCGACATATCTATTGTATTATCAATAAAAATCAATGTTGAAGTTTAAACGTCCAAGACCGCGCCAAAAACGCTGTTTGTGTAATGGCGCTGGTCATATGGCATGCGTGACGTCGCAGGCTAGGACGGGATAAGTAAATCTAGTAAATCAAGAAGTAAACCTGAATAAAACAGCGTCGCTGAAGTTAATTTCATGTTTTCTTCAAATTTATTGGATAGAATGGGGTATAAATGGTGTGTAGTGCCACAATGTACAAATACATCTATAAAGAGTCCACACAAACTGTTTGTTTCTGTTCCAAAGAATTCCCAAAGCATGTTATTTTTTTATCCAGTTGTTGCATAAACATACAAATATAAAAGTAGAACACATTTTGTTATGCTTGAAAAAAATTAGATTGAATAACACATTTTCTGAATTAGAGGATAATTTTGGAATATCACTATCTTATGCTAGTAAATTGTTTTTGCGAAATATACCTATAATAAGTTGTTTTTTAAAACCCTTTATCATAAACTTAGACAAAAAATTAATTAAAAAGAATCTCCCAATTGCATTTAGACATAACTATCACAATGTGAGCTGCATCATTGATTGTTTAGAAATCGATGTACAAATACCATCAAAGGCTCTTCATCAGGCACTGACATGGTCAGAGTGCAAAAAGGGGAATACGGTGAAGTATTTAATATCCTGCATTCCGAATGGTTTGGTTAATTATATTTCAGAAGGGTTTGGGGGTAGAACAAGTGATGTTACCATACTAGAAAACAACTTTCTAGATGGGTTAGAACAGGGAACTTGTATCTTAGCTGACAGAGGCTTTAAGCACCTTGAACAGGCACTTCATCAAAAAGGCATGCAATTATTAAGGCCACCCAGTGTAAACGCTGGTGTAAAACTATCAAAAACAGAAGTTCGACAAACTAAAATAATTGCTAGCCTGCGAATTCATATTGAGAGGGTGATAAGGCGATTAAGAGAATTCCATATGCTAAAGCAACATTCAGTTATAAATAATAACATTCTCCGTGTACTTGATCATGTCGTTATTATTGCATGTGCTCTAATAAATTTGCAGGATTCTCTTATTAAATAATGTAAATATCTAAATAATGTAAAATAAAATAATAAAACAAGAAATACAGAATGGTTTTTTATTTATCACAAACTGGTGTTACTATACAAAATAGGATATATATTTGTTTTCCAGAAAATAGCTAACGTTTCGCCAGTATCGCCGTGTATGCTAGCCTATGACGTCACCAGAGTTGCCACCAATGACATAGTGTTCCCGTTACAGATAAAATTTCAAAAATTATGAGATTGTTTTTTGTGTAATTTGTCAAAGATAAACATAATTTAGTATAAAATAAAGTGAAATATGTTCTTTTACGATATTACCCGATAGGATGACCACATATTGTGGTATATTTTCAATGTAGTCAAATACCCTATTATTAAACTTCTTTCCAATGAAGGTGTAAAAGCGACTAATATTCAACAAAAACTTCATAAAAAGTTTGGAGCAGGGTGTTTATCACTTAAAACACCTTTGAGTGTTGTAAATCCTTCCAGGATGGTTGTGAACACTTGTCTAAGTTGCCGTATGTTACCCATCCAATGTCTGCTGTGAATTCTTGGAACATTCAAAAAGTTGACAAGTTTATTCGGAGCAATAGGCGAATGTCTGTGAAGGAAATTGCTAAGATTGTAAACATTAGTGTTGGTAGTGCTTGTACTATTGTCTACGATAAGCTTAAATTTAATAAAGTTAGCGCTAAGTGAGTTTCACTATATTACAAAAAAAATGAATGTTAGCATGGAATGGTGTTACTCAACCTCAACTCCGTCCAAAAGATTTAAAACACAACCATCGGCTGATAAAGTTATGACGACTGTATTTGAGGACGCTATTGGACCAATTTAAGTTGTTTATGTAAAAATATCGATATGTGTTAGTTTTCATACATTAAAAAAAATTTCAACTGGTGTTATTTATCCTTTTATAATAGTTTCTTGTAAAATTCAAGAAGATGCTTCTTTCTTTTGCACAGTACTGTATATATATATATATATATATATATATATATAGATATTGAACAGTGTTCTGAAGTTGAATATATGAACTCTAGATCATTTTGAAATATAATTTGAAACAACTGAACCGCTTACTTTTTCATCTTAAAAATAATAGAACCTAGCCTTCTAGAATACGTATTCTTTTAACATATAAATATATATTTTTCATTAACAGTTCAGTGCACATCTATTTTTCTTTGTTTCTACAAATGCTTTATAGCAATACGAAAAATTTAACTACTTAATTGAACATAAATATTTTTTCAAAAGATTTATTTAAAGTGTTCTTATTGTAGATAAACACCTCATAAAGTCGACATAACATCTGTTTTACAAACAATTTAAATAAGTTTATTGTTATGCAGGTTAAGTTGTTTACCTAATTTTTGTAGAACCAACCGTTATTTTGGGTCTCTGTGTTTAAAAGTTCAAATGGTGCGTATGTTGATTATAAATTTATTTTATGTGCATGCAACCTCTTGAAAGTTATATAGACTTACACAAATCAATTTTATTTCTTCGCGTTACAAAAAATTATTAAAATTAATGAAAGTGTACATAATTCGTGAAAATTTTATTGCAAAAATTCAATTTGAAACAACTTTATTTTTTTCATTTACGTAATTATTGAGAAATAAACTTTAGAAGAAGGACGATTGTGTTGATCAAAAAAGTAGACTAATAGAAAAACAGATTTAGAGTAAAAAGTCAATACAAATTCAAGGGGTAGAATCATTTGAATCCCTAAAAATATTAATACACAATAGTATAGAGAGGTTATACCTCAAAAATAATATAACTGGAAACAAAACATTATACATATGTATATTAGTAAACTGACTTTAAAATAACAAAAGATTGAGAAAAATTATTAAAATGTAATTATATGGGTCAACAATTAGATTTCTAGTAACTAGTAACGTTTTTAGAAACGAAAGAGAAGAGAGTAAGCTGAATAATAGTGGAACTGATAGAACTCAATTAGCATGAATTTAGAACCTTTATGATTCATGGAATTGAAGGAAAATTTGACGTGAATGATACAGTTTATTAAAAACAAAATATTAAACTTTCACAAATTCAATTTATGACATCTTGGCAACGAACGGCTCCAAAATTAGTTAATATACATTCTACATTTACTTTCCATGAGAGAAATGTAAAGATTAAGTACATGTTTAAAATGAAAGGAACAAATATATGTACATTATTATTACTCATATTGTTATTATGATAGTAACGAAAAATCATAGCAAAATAAAAATACGCGAAAATGGTTTTTCTGCTGATGATGACAACTTAATTTTCGAAATACGTATACAGAATACGAAAATTAGTGTGGAAAGAAGTTATATATTAACCCTCAGTGATTCAGTTAATCAACCACTGCCTCCATCAAATTTACCCACATGAGCCTGTTTCATGGCTTACTAGACTTCGGATTTACCATCCTCGAGCTATTATATACTTTTGGGGAATCTAAAGGATATTGTTTGCAAAGAGCAGTTACAAGATTTATGAAAGTTGTTAGTAGTTATTGTCATTATTGGCGTCGCATACGAAAATGTGATTCGTTAAAATGAATTTTATACACTTTCCTTGATACGAAATTCACATATGTACGCACGTAATACGTTGCTAATGTTCTGAAAAAGTCTTCGTTTTAATGGAATTATTTAATTTTAAAAAAGAAAGTTGTATATATTTCCGGATAACCAGAAACAAAAAAAAATGTTGACGTTATCACTTTGCATAAAAAATAATATTAAAGTCATGTGAAAGAACTATGTATATACAGGATGGGCAAATTTGAGGTGAGGAAGTAAATTGGCTTAAAAACACACTTTTTTTTTGACAAATTCAGTTTTTTTGGTACCAATGTAAAGTAAAATATGGGAATTAATAATGGAATATGATGTCCGCTCTTTTCACAAAATTTTTAAACACATTTTGCAAAAAAGCTTCGCTTATCTCGTCAATGCAGCGCCGAATTTCATCTTTCAGAGCGTCAGTTGTTTGTGATTTGTTCACTTAAACCCGGTCTTTCAAATGGTCCCAGAGAAAATAATCCAGCGGCGTTAAATCACAAGAACGATGTGGACAATTGACATCGCCAAATCGAGAAATTATACGACCGGGAAATTTCTCATGCAATAATTGAATTTTTTGGCCGGCTGCGTGGCTTGTGGCGCCGTCTTGTTGAAACCAAAAATCACTGATGTCAACATCAGCCAATTTTGGCCACAAAAAATCGGTTATCATGGTTTGGTAGCGCAGAGAATTCACGGTGACGGCGTTTCCTTGCTTATTTTCGAAAAAATACGAGCCGATGTGCCGCCTGGGCACAAACCGCACCATACGATCACTTTCTTTGGATGTAATGGTTTTTCGAGGACTGTTTGTGGATTTTGTGAGCCCCATATGCGACAATTTTGTTTGTTTACATAACCGCCTAATTGAAAATGGGCCTCATCACTAAAGATGATTTTGTTGTTTTCGTTCAGTTTTTCAAACAGCCAATTCACAAACGTTCGACGCAATCAATGGTCGGCCGGCTTTAATTCTTCAACGAGTTGAACTTTATAAGCGTGAAGATGAAAATCTTTATGCAAAATGTTGCGCAAAGTGCCTCTGGTGATGCCCAATTGTTGCGAACATCGGCGAGTTGATGTTCCAGACTCATTCTCAACACTTTGCTGTACAGCGGCTATGTTTGCATCACTACGGCCACTACGAGCATATTGTTTTGGTCTAGTGTCAGCGACAGTACCGTGAGCCTCGAATTTAGCGATTAAATTACGCACAGCGATCTCAGAAGGAGCCTGATTATGAGGAAAACCTGCTCGAATTTTGATTTGTGATACAGTAAAATTTTCACCATTTTGATAGTAAATTGCTTGCGGAGATATTGCTTACGCCTTACGAATATATATATAATTCAATTTATATTATTATAGGAAGTATGAGTCTCAATTGTTTGTTTTCAAATTTTCCATTCTAAAATGTTGTGTTTATGAAAAAAACTTGTGATCTAAATTAAAATTAATTTTATTTCGTGTTACTTTTAGTAAAGATATTTCAAATATAATAATATATTTTGAAGTCAATCAGTCCGTGACAAAACAATAAATATTTTCACTTTTCCAGACCTCTCAATCATGGGTTCACGTGCCAGTCATCAAGGGAGATTCCATGATCGCTGACCATGGCAACGACATCGCCTGACCGTAATCCAGAACAGTGGAATTCACAGGAAGACATCATAACGAGCCGGATACATTCGGAAAGCGAGCACATTCAGCGGAATAAATGTGATGTTCGGAAAATTACAAACGACGCCGACAAAGCGAAAGACGAGGTGGAATTAAATTTAACCAATGATAATAACAATTATCCTTATAACACTAATAATAATTCTATCGTCGCCCCTAAACAAGAAACGTTATTAGATAAATCTAATTTTATCGAGGAGAGTTTAAATAATAATAGTAATAATAACAATAATAATAAAGTGCCTGAAGGGTTTCCTATTAAAAATAACTGCGAAGGGAACGAAAATGCGTATAGTAAATCAGGAACGAAATCTGGGGAGGATTTTCTAACAAATTCCACTTATTTAAGGCCGTCTAGTCTGCCGACTTTGAATAAATATCAAATTAGCGATGAGGAAAAAGCGCCACGAGATAAAAGCGTATCGGAGAATACACTCGTATTCGATATCAAAGCAGACAAATCTATGTTAATTGTAAAACAAATGACGGATGAATTAAATAGGAAAAAAAGGTTTGACGAATCTGACGAAAAATGTGGTTTTACCTTTGTTGGAGAGGAAGAAAATAATAGTAACAAACAGAATATTGATTTACCGGATCTCGAAAGCGAATCGTCGTCTTCAAGTTATTGTAACAACGCAATTGACAGCCAAACTATTTGCGATAATAATGTTAAAAATTTCTTAGTTGGTAACGGTCACAACAATGGTGAATTTAATCGCCGAAATTCCGAAACGGAATCAACATTTTCAAGTGATGATAAGAATAATTGCGATAATAAAACATCTTCTGTTAGTAATCATCGAACCTTTGATAACATTGGTATCGATCATAAAATTGACAATCAAAAATTTAATTTGCAACGTTTCGGAAAAGAATCGTCATCTTCAGATTGTTCCGGTAACATCGCCACTAAACATAAAATTAATTACGAGGATTCGATTTCGAAAACAAGTAGGACTATTGACGAAATTAAAGGAATGGATGATATGTCGATTTCTTCTAGTAAATTTGGAGTAGCAAACAACGATTTTAAAGATTGTTACTTAGATAATTATATAATAAATAACAAATTAGAAAAGGTAAATAATAAAAGACAGAACGGTGAAGTAAAGAAAATAACAGTAGATAGAGACAATTTTTTAAATTATGAAGAATCAGAAATATGTGATAATAAAAATATAATTAATTTTGAAGATTGTAATTGTAAATATAATAGTAGTAATAATGAAGTAATTGTAAGTAATACAGAAGTAATGAATATTGTTAAAAATGGCGATATTACAGTTGTTAATACACCTGAAAAACGCGATTTAACTATTGGTATTAAAGAAAATGTAGACATTATCGATTTAAATATTAAAGAAACCATAGACAAATTCGACGAAAAGCTATCCTCTTCTCCATACGAATTGTCAGATTCAAGTTCCATTGATGCTACGAAAGATCGAAAATTTCGTTTTAGAAAATGCTATTCCGATTCGAAAACTTGTTCTAAAGTTTATCCCATCTACGAAAATGTTAATAAAATAAAAAATAATGATTCCATCATTGATGAAAAAATGGAATCTTTGAATGTTAAAAATTTAGAAAAAAATGTATTAAAAAAAGAAAATAATACAAGGAAAACATACGAGAGAAACAATCAAAAATTCAATAACAGAAAATCATATCATCAAGACGTCGAAGAAGCGTTAAGCTCTTTGCTTTGGCAACCATATGAATACCAAAACGCATACAAAAACTCGGACGTTCAATCAACTTCATCCGCATCCTCCTGTTGTTCGGCATCATCTTGTGCTTCTTCATCGTCTTGCAGCACCATCAGCAGTCGCGGTGGTTCTTTTCGTCGCGACCTTGAAAGATCAAACAATGGACCTGTGCATCCACAACAATTCACGAAGACCGGCAACATCGCCTCAGACCTACATCTATACACCGAGATGGTTAACAACCCGGCGGCGAACGAAAACCTGCTTATCCAATGGAGGGAGTCGAACCGGTCACGTGACGCGGTAGAACTAAGCAACGCAAGTAGGTTGATGGTCGGTGTTAGTCCAGAAGTGCGGTGTTTGGGTGCCGTCGCCTCGCTAGAACGGTCCGCGTACGTTTTCTGTGAGTGTGATGCCTGTTTGAGTGATATGCGGCTGGAAATAAGTGAGGATGTGACTCCCTTAACCTCGTCAACGGCACTAGGGCAAGATTCGACGACACAAACGCCCGAAACAGTCAGATCGAATAATAATGTAACTCTGACACAACAAAATAATCCGCAGCACCTGTCAATCGGTGTTGCGAATCAAGTTAACATGCAGCAACAATCCCAACAACGTTCCGTTATAGAGAATGGATTTCAGAGGAGCAGCTTGAGTTCTGTTAATGTTGTAGGTCTACCGAGACCAATTCCATCGTCTACCACTAATAGACCCGCTGGAAATGCTTTATTTCCAAATCATCCACGAAACGCCTCGGAACCAATTAATATGATACAATCAAATCAGTTTAAGTACAACAACAATAATGTAAATTGCGCTAACATTGTGCCCATTTTAAGTCACCAAAGGCACAATTCTCATGTCGAATCGGGCAACGTGCATAACACGATTAATCACATGCGTAGTGCGTCCGTTCCGAAAACGGTACCACCTCATGGTACGCAAAAAATTGGTGAAAGTCGAAGTGGTTCGGATTTGAAAGTGATGGTTGGAAGCGAGCAACAACAAAGGCAACAACAACAGCAAAGGTTACCTCTAAATGTCAGTAACGTAAACGTAAATTATTACAGGGCCGTACCAGTTAATGTTGTGTCTTCCGTACCTACTATACAATGTGTTAATACTGGTGATTCAAACGTATCTAATGTAAATATAGTTCAGGCAATGCCCGTTGTAAATACGCCGAATAATTGCAGTTACACTACTTGTACATCCTCGACAAATTATGTACAGAATTACGCGAATTTACCACCACAAACTGTACAACAATCACAGCAATCGCAGAATTTTTCTTTTCCAAATTCGCCTTTTGGTACTACCAGTGGTACTCAGATGCAGATCCATCCACAACCATTACAACAATGCGCCATAACAACATTTGGTAGTAGCATAATAACACAACACTTCCCAAGCGGTAGTACATATAATCTAAGTACTTCGCAAGCACCAAATAACATACAGATAAATACTCCAAGTCAAAATATTCAACAATCAACGCAAACTCATATCTCATATCAGAATTCCAACGAAAATAATGTGATACAAAACGGTACTATTACTGTACCTTCAACAAACAATCAACCACTCAATTCACATACGTTCAGCACAGCAGAAGTGACAGTGCATAGCCCTCCTGTACCTTCCCAAATCCAAGTAATACCACCACAAACAGTACGACCTTTACCGCCGCCGACATCAGCAAATTTAACAGAAGTTCGTACTAGAACTTTCACGTCTACAGAAGCGCAAACAGACGAAACCGCTGTTAATACTCATCAGAATGAATCGGGCAGTAATAGAGAACAGAGGCGGCGTGAACGCAGAGAACGTAGGCACCATCGAAGAGTAAATAGTACTAACCACAGGCATGGTACTGTCGATCACGGTACCCAATGGAATTCCCTACAAAATGAAAGATTACCGGATATATTGAATAGTCATATGCCACCTTCGTATGCTTCTGCTGTAACTAATGTACCGCCCCCGCAACCTGTATTGCCGAACGCGATTGTATCTAATCCGATAGTACCGCCGGGAACCGTAGTGCAAACCATGGTGCCAAATAATATAGTGCCTAGTGGTATTGTTGGAAACCCTATTGTACCATTTCCACCACCTGTAGTACCCGGCCAAGTACCACTGGTACAAGGTGGTGCACCAGTTGCAGTACCAGTAGCTGCACCATCAGGATTTAGGTTCCCTTTCCCTGCTGCAGGATTTAGAAGGTATTTAAATATTGCATGTCTCTATAAATTCATAATTTGTTTATAATGCCATGCATTATTCTATTTTTATTAGTTTAATCTGTTCTTATACAATTTTATTGGGGTTATATGTATAAGATTATAATTTCAATATATTGTGCTCAAATTTTTCTGATTCCACTTTCAAGATTAATAGACGCACATAACTTTGCTACTCGATTTTTGAAAAAAAATTGAATCGAAAAATACTCCACGATTATACGGAGAAAACTACAGTAATAATAAATAAAGTACTTGTCAACCAAAAAATGTTATTGTTCAATCCGGCATTTCCTTTGATAGTTATGATTACATTGCAAGCTGCAAATAGATCAAATAAATATATGTTCCATATACTATATGATATAGATCACGCAGAAATTATTATTTTTTAAATTTTTACAAAACAAACTTATTTAAGGCATTTTTTGTGAAAGAGTATTTTCTTGTTAAAAATTTTTCATTAATAAAATAATTGAAAATATAATTTCAACTATTTATATCTAAAGCCATAAGCAATACGTGTAGTACTTCAATGCAGTAATTTGCGTATATTAAAGGGTAATTCAAAGAAGGAAACAGGATTAATATAATCTTTATTTTATAAACGATACATAATTACATAACATTTGAATTATAATAATGTAAATGCCCATCACTTATTTTTTTATTACCACTAAGTCAATGTACTAATGAAAATACCAATTAATATAATAATTATTTAAATCAAAATAAAGAAGAGCATAATTTCAAAAACACAAATTCTACTTCGAATATTACAGATTAATATTATCATAATGTGATAAGTATAAGGAGAATCGCATCTTTTATGATGAGTCATTCCACCATATGCTTCAACCTAGAACTTGGCTCTAGTTAAAATATATATACCACATGTCCCAAATAACATGTCTAGCATGGAGGCGTCACTTATTATAACATAGCTTTGGTTATGTTAAATGAATTATTCCTAAGGACTTACGAAATTATACGGTATTTTTCAATTTCCAAATTTCCATGAATTTCAGGAGTTGTAGCAAAAAAAGAAGTCGTGGTCGTAGTAAACACAATTTTTATTTGCACTTTCTTAAGGTACTTTTCTTCACACAAAATTTTAATATCGTAGTTTCAACCCTTAAATGAAATTTTTCTTATGGAACATCAAGTAGGCTTTGAAATCTTTGAACGTGTTTGTATCTCTTTTCAATAACATAGTAACATGTAGTGTCTATTAGAAAAACATTTTTATATGCATACTTTATAAAAGACTAACAATAAGTTGTGAAATATAATCAAATTTAATATCACTGGAAGTCAATCATATTGTGTTCTTATTCTTTCCGGAGTATTGTTGTGATAGCAATACCGAAAAATTTGATATGCGAGTTTTTGCATTCTTTGTTTTAAAAACAATGTAAAGGCTGTATCCTGAACGAAGGTAACCCAATGTTTGCATATGCAGAAATTTGGAAACTAATTTAAAAGAATGTGGTTCGTTTTGCAAACCTACTAAAAATCCAGAATTAAAGCCAGAATGCCGCCTGGAATAAATACACCATTCTACAGGGATTGGGAAATGAAGATCAGGAGAGAAAATTACTATTTTGTCAATGGTATAATAACCAATATGAGAATAACGGTAATTTTCCGGTTATGATTTTATGGTCTGACGAAATCAGATTTACAAATAATGGTCCCATGATCACTTTTAGTAAACTGAAAATCTTTACGATGTTAAGGAAAATCAGCTTCAAGTGAGATTAGTTTAGACGATAAACTTATTGTGCTCTTATTTTTAACGAAACATTTATTGCAAACTTATTTAGAAGTTAGACTGATATTTGTAGTTAAGAATATGATATTAATATCTATGTATAACCCACCTGATAACTCAAGCTTAATCGGAAAATATATAAATAGTTGGTTTCCAAATTAATGAATTGGTAATCGAGGACACATTTTATGGCCACCTAGATCTCCTGGTTTAACACCATTTGATTTTTTTGTTTGAGGCTACGTAAAAGATCGGCGTACATGGAAACATTTGATAATGTTGAAGATCTTTGTGAATATGTTCTTGCAATATCTGGTATCATTTCATAAATTATGCACTGTAGTATGGACGTCACATTTAAGTTTAGAACGAAGTCGTCAATTGTTTGAACATCTTTAATAATTTTTTTCATGTTTCACAAACTACTTTTTGTTACTATTTTAAGAAACACATTTTTATTTTTTTTAATAGAGCACATATGCTGTCTGTCTATGTATGAAGAAAAAAAGCACGTTCAAGAATTTGAAAGTTAATATTTAAATTTTATATAAAAAGTGAGAGAGTAGAAATAAAAATTATATGTCTATTACAACAGAAAAAGTTATTATAAGGAGAAAAACTTTATTGCTACTGAAATATAGGGTGTTTTTTTAAGAGCTTGAGAACTTAAAATGATAATACAAGACAGAAATATTGTTGGAATGAAATTTTTTTTCATTATAATCTGGTAGATAATTTCATGGCATTTATTTTTTAAATATGATTTCCATGGTCCATTCGATCAGTCCAATTTTTGACTACCTTTTTCCAATAAATCTGGCTGTATGGCGTGAATGGTGCCTTGAATATTGGCTTCCGATGTTTCAAGAGTTGCTGGTTTGTCGGCATATACCAATGACTTAACATAGCCCCATAAAAAGTAATCCAGAGGCGTTAAATCGCACGAATGAGGGGGCCAGTGAACAAGACTACTTCTGGAAATAAAGTTGTCACCAAATTGATTTTGCAATAAATGGATTGTTAAGCGCGCTATATGGCAAGTTGCGCCGTTTTGTTGGAACCAAATGTCGTCGATGTTTAGCTGATTAATTTTTGGAAACAAAAATTCAGTCCGCATGGCTCGATAGCGCTCGCCATTCACCGTAACGGCAGCTTCTTCCTCATTTCGAAAGAAATAAGGAACAACGATGCCGCCAGCGTGTAAACCGCACCAAACAGTCAATTTTAATGTAATGGTGATTCGTTAACCGCTTGAGGATTGTCTTCGCTCCAAATACGGCAATTTTGCTTATTGACGTAGCTATTTAACCGGAAATGAACTTCATCATTAAACACAATTTTTTGATAGAAATGCTCATCTTCGGTCAGTTTCAAATGAGCCCAATCAGCAAAAACGCGACGCAAACGATGGTCGTTTGGATTCAATTCTTGCACGAACTGTATTTTATAGGTACGTAAGCCACGAGCCTTGCGTAAAATTTTCCACGTAGTCGAAGAACAAAGGCCAACAAGTTGAGAACGACGACGAATCGACATTTCGGCGTCTTCTTCAATACTTCGCGCTACAGCAGCTATATTCTCTTTGGTACGCACATTTCTTTCTCTCGTTGATGGTTTTGAATCGAGAAGAGTAAAATTAGTGCGAAAACAATCAATAACTGCACGAATTGTTTACTCACTAGGCCGATTATGTTGACCGTAAAATGGACGAAGTGCTCTATGAACTTCGCGAACAGATTTATTTTTTCAAAGCAAATTTCCACAATTTGAAAGCGTTGTTCTAGCGTTAAACGATTCATGGTTGACATTATCAGCTGTTGAACCATAGTTATCTATATCGATAGTTCTCATGCAGCTTAAAAAACACCCATTACCTAGAAATTTGGTAATTGAAAAATATCAGATAATTTCACTATCCTTAAGAATAGTTCATCTGATTTAAACAAGAACACGAAAGAAAACTTAATTGTTTATTGAGAGGCCTTAAACTAGTGGAAGTTTAAAATGCACATGTTGAACCCTTATTCCCGCATAAGAAATGTAGTATGTCATTTAATGGAATAATAATTAAAGAATAAAGCAAATAAGTACAAATCATTAAACTGTATTTATGCTAATTGATTTTTTTTGGTTTTAAAGAAATTTTAATTGACGAAACATTGTAGATTTGAATTTTTATTAACTTTATTAATTTATAATTAACTGTAAGTAGGCTAGTTAGTACATAAATCGACGTTAATTTTAGTCATCTGCCTATTTACTTCATTGATTAAATATACCATAATAATAACTTATCCACAAAAACTTATCAAAACTTTTTAACAGATTATGATTGTCGTTTTGTAAATAAATTGAAATAAATAATACATTTTTTAAATACTTCGAAAAAGAAACAAATGTTCACACGATCATTTTGCTGGTCGTGCAAAACGCCACATGTGAACAAAGATTGTTATTTATGTATTCTTATATTGTGGCTATACTATGACTTTAGTAGATTAATGAAAACTAAAATATAATATTATATTAAGTAAGTGAAAAAGATGATAAATTACAATTTTGAATTCAAAAGTGGAAAGTTATTTAAGAATAATTAATAATTTAAAATTAAGTTTATATTAAACTTGTTTATAAACTTTAAAGTTCATTGTTTTATATTAATCCAGTACGTGTAAAGTTTTATAACACCTATTAACTTTATGAGTAAGTCATAAACAGTGCTTAGAGAATGTTGAGCGTGTTTTCTTTTCATTATAATTTGCATCGCATTCCTTCATCCCAATTTCAAACGTCTTCTTCGTTTATTCTATGTATAACATTTCTGCAATCTTGACAAATTAATATTCTGATTTATTATCTTTTTATTGGGATAATTTGAAGAAAGAGTTTTTGCTCTCTTAGATTAGTTTATTAATTATACCTATATTTACCTATTTATTAGTTATATCTATATAGGCATTCTAATAATTATTTAAAATTATTAGAATGCGCTTTCAGTAAATTTCTTATTCAGAGTACGAGGTAAATGCCATATGTTCTCTACCCGCCAAGCTTATGCAAGTTCAAACTTATTGAAAGTACAGTATTGTGGAAATTAATGGAATCATGACTTGTTTTAATTTTCTGCATGTGGCAATATTGTTAGGTCAGTTCTGACAGTAGTTTTATGGCAAAAAGCATAACCTATATCACTGGGAACACATTCCACAGTTATTCAGTGCGTTTTAGAGAGTTTGTTCACATAGGAGCAGTAAGCAAGATCCTAAAGCCAAAAAAGCATACCGGAATAGTTGAAGTGAAACGAGCGGAAAAATGTGGGAGAAAGAGGAAGATGACACCCCTAGATGTCACTTTTTTGGTCAGAAATAGCAAGCTGAACCCAAGGAAAACTAGTTTTGAACTACAAAAAGACGACGCTGGAGTGAAAGCGCATGACTCGACAGTTCGTAGGAGACTTTTAGAGTCTGGAAGAAAAGCCATTCGATCACAGAAGAAGCAACCCCTCACTAAACGACTGATGAAGCAGATGCTTATTTGGCCCAAGAAATATGCCGGATGGAATGAGGAAGACTGGAGAATGATGTTGTTCTCAGACGAGTCCCATTTTTTGGTGAAGGGGAATCTGATGAAATTCTTGAAAAAGTCCAACAAGATAAGCATATCAGCAGTGTCGATATTGGCATGGAGCTAGGCATTGACCACAAAACTGTTTTGAACCGAACCATTTACGTGAAAAACAAATCAAAATTCGTGAGAAAAAGTGGAGATGAAAAACTCACTGCAGCTCATATCGATCAGATTGTCGAACATCCTGTAAAGAAGATGTTTTGGGAATGTTTTTCGTACATGGGAACTGGATCGCTGGTGCCTATAGAAGCCATGATGAACAGCCAGAAATATAAAGAGCTACTGGATAAGTATTTAGAAAAAGATCTGAAGAAATGTGAGTCAAACGGAGGTGCAATTTTCCAACAGGACTCACATCCATGCCACAAATCGAAGGTTATGGTCAAATATTTCAAGGAAAAAGGAATAACTCTCCTCGACTGGCCTGGCAATTCTCCAGACTTAAACCCAATTGAAAATCTGTGGGCCATTTTTAAGGCTAGGTTACATAAAATGGACTGTACAACGAAGACAAAATTGATAGAAGCAGTAATTTATGTGTGGTTTCGGGACGAGAAAATGAAGAAAAACTGTCAAAAATTAATAGATTCCATACCGACAAGAGTTCAGGCTGTCATCGCAGCCAAAGGAGGGCATATCTCTTATTAAATTACTAGTAATTTATAATTTTATACCATCTCATCGTGATTATATGACAAATAAACGGTTTTCTTAGTTATATTGTGTTTGATTCTATTAATTTGCACAATACTGTATGTTGTGTCATAATTGTACATGCGCTAAGCATACACTATAAACGATAAAGTTCTACGAATAGTAGTTATCAATCTACAAACAGGTAATGTGATTAGACCCATTAGTATAAATGTCTGAGTTAACAAAAATTAAATACCGCGCGGTCATTAAATTTTAATAAATACCTAAATATGTAAAACAGTGAGCAAAATTTTTCCATTCGGGACAAGAATTGCTTCCTGAAGATAATAAGCCAATTGAGGTGACAACACTACAAAAAATTTCATTTATTGAAGAATTGGTACTAGAAGATCGCCGTTTGAAAGTGAAGAAATTATCAACAATGTGTAATATTTCTGGAACAAGTGTTCGCCGAATTCTGCATAACTGTTTGGGTATGAATAAGGTTAGTGTAAGATGGATGCCGCGACTTCTTTCACCTCCCTCACATCAACGTCGTGTTATGTCCGCTCGTTTTTAAACATCTCTGGCCCAAAACTAATTTTTTCGTCAATGATCACAGGATATGGAACAATGGTTCTGCATTCTGATCTTTTATTCAAAAAAAAAATTGATGGAATGTCGGTGACCAGACGAATTTCGTCCTATATAGGCAACAGTCGTTTAATCAACGAAAAAAAATTTGTCTACAATATTTTAGAAGCATTTTGCCGACTAACTTTTAAGGTTGCAATATTACTGTCAGAAGCACATGTTATGCTTGATTCATGGGTAAATGAGAAACAGTATGAAAAACCTCGAAGAAAATTATTAAAAGGCGTTCGATTACTGCATGACAGTGTGGCTGTTCATTCTAATGCAGTTTGACAGGCTCAAATTGAGAAATGTTGTTTACAAAATATTAAATTCCTGGGGCCTATTACTTCTGATCCTATTTAAAAAAGATCTTAAGGCTATCGTCATTATGAAGAAATTGAGAAGATATTGAGTTGCATGGAGACACAATGCAACAGTTTGAAGGGAAAATATTAGATTATTTTTACAAAAGTATGGAATTATTTAATCGTTACAATAAATGTTCTGAGATTAGTGGAAATTATATAGAAAAATTAAAATTACGAAATTTTCAAAACTTTATTTTTTCTATGTCAAGCAGAGTATGTACATATGGCGTTTACTTTGAAGTTTATAACTTTATTATAAGGTCAGCGACATTGAAAACTATTAATGACATTTCACAAAATATGGCAGCTGTCCCCGTAAGGTTAATTCACTTATGTATATTTAAATATTCAAATAGATTATTATCTTGTTCGAATTATAATACATTTTATCGTTACATGTTATTTTAGAATTGGGAGATTAGAAAATGGACATTGAGTTTATGCGATTAATCACTATATGCAATAATTTCATCATTAATTCCCAAACCTTACATTAGTCCATCCTGATTAGTCCATTCATGCTTGTACTGACAAATTTCCTGAAACTGTAGCTGAAGTTCTATCTGTAGCAGAGAATAGAGCATCTAGAGAAAGAACTTAGATTGCTTTGAAAATGTTTGACATTTAATAGAAGACTCACTTAAGAATCCATTGGGAAATTGTCACAAGAAGTTCATTTACCATTTGGAACATGCTACCTTATTCTTAAGAAAAGTTAAAATTATTTCCATATGAAATTCAGACTATCCACGAACCCTGTTGATTATGATAGAAGTACGGAATATTGCCAGTAGTTTTTGGACAACTTGAATAATGGTGACATTGTTGATCATTTTCTTTTCTGATAAAGCCTGGTTTTATATTTCGAGACATTTAAATAAAATATGAAAATATGTTTGACAGAAAATCCACATGAACTTAATCATTAATCACACTTAAAAAAATTAGTATTTGACTAACAGTTTCAAGGAGGGAAATCATTTGATTCATATTTTTTAAAGGAACTATAAATGTTGAGATATATCAAACATTGTTCATCCGGAAGTCTTTTGATAATAGATTGGCGAGCTTCTCTTTAAAATTTTTACAATTTTATATTCATTTTCCGTACATTAAAATACGATATTTCGATCAACGTGGGACACAATCAAAGTTAGTTGGCAATATTGCCAGAACTTCCTTTAGCATGTAATAATCTTGCATTAATGGTCTATATAAACTTACACCAAATGTGATCGAACCCAATACAACAAATGACAATAGAGTACACATATGTACACTGTGGAAAGTTTTCGACACCGTTGAGTATCTATGTATATAAGACCACACATAATATATACATACATACATACATACATACATACATAATACATAATACAAAGGGTACTGGAAAGTTTCGCAATACAGTTTTGTTTATTTAATTTTTTCAAAGTAATTTCCTCTATACTCAATACACCTCTCCATCCTCCGAAACCAATCTTTAAACCAGTTCTGCCAAGTTTCACTAGGGAGTAAATCACACTCGCTGTCCCAAGCCCGTAGAAGGTCCTCATCACTGGAACACCACCTCCCTTTTAACTTCATTTTCATACGTGGGAACAGTACGAAGTCGCAGGGAGCAAGATCTGGACTGTAGGGAGGGTGCTCGAGAAGTTTAAACCTATCGTGGTCAAATATTCGGTGCAGGCTTTGGCGCGGTGAGCTGGAGCATTATCGTGATGAAAGAACCAGGTGTCCATTCTTGACTTTGGCCGCAGGTTCTTCATAGATCCAATTACTTTAGGCAGGGATTGTTCAGTATACCACTTAGCTGTGACTATCTTATGTGTGTCCAAAACGACGCGTTTCACAATTCCACTCGATTTGAAAAATACAGCTATCATTTTCTTCTTTACAAATCAGGATTTTCTGACAACTACGCGTGTGTCCTCATCATCAAAGACGCAAACTTTGTTTTGAGCTTTGGTCGGCACATCGTAATAGTATAGCCAAGTCTCGTCACCTATCAGTATGTTGTTCACATACCGAGATTGTCCCTTATTAAACTTTTTTAGCATCTCCCGGCACAAGTCACACGTCGTGTCATCTGCTCTTTAGTCAGTCGATGCAGCACCCAGAGAGAACAAAGTTTCTTCACGTGTAAATGATCATGCAGAATCGAATGAATTGATGGTGCAATTAGGCCTGAAGTACCCTGTTTCTGTTGGTAGGTCACGCCCTCGTCAAGCATTTTCCTCACGGTAGTAACGTTTTCCTCCGTAACCGACGTTTATGGCCTTCCCGGCCTCTCAGCATCCTCCACAGTTAAATTTCCCCTTTGGAATTCTCTATACCACGTTAATATCGTTGTGCGATGTGGACAAACATCACCTAGTGCATGAGTCGTTTCTTCGAAGCACTGGCCTATGCTTAAACTATGCACGAAATTATAACGCAAAACTGCTCTTATCACATTTCGTGACCACGATGCCATCGCAAGCACTTTACACTCTCACTGCTAATGAATAACTGAGCCCATCGACATGGCGCGGCGGCTACTATGCACGTATGAGCATGTCTCAACATTCAGAAACAAGCAGCTTCTTACGATTCATTGTTTCGTCATATTGCGAAACTTTCCTAGTACCCTTTGTATAAATATTCTCCACCTTAATTACTCCTGAACATAATGGTTCTAATTTACTTCATGAGTAAATAAGAATGTACATTGTATTAAAAATGTAAGTAGATGCTCCTACGTCATAACTATTTTAAACTTGCTTTCCCGATTACTCAAAACTCTATTTCTAAAAACGCATTTTTTTACAGAAATTTTTTTGAACGAGTTTGTACATAATATGGACAATTGCAAGGGCTGGGAAATCTAATTGCACTTATAATAAAAATTGTGTACGATCCCTATTGTCAACAACTTGAAAAATGTCATTATTATTTTTCAAGGTCACCGATGTTATGTGCACTGAAATCTCATGGCACTCCAAATAAAAATTTACATAATTGAAGGCACGGTATATAATGATAAATAATTGAAACAAATATTTAATATAGCGACCCTGAGAAATTGGCTTGCCTGCGCATCCATCTGTAGCTTTATTTTTTTGGGTTGCAGTAGTTTATCCGTGATTAGAATTATTTAACTGGTTTCACCTTGTCAAATGTTTGGTAAATTTGGAATGTCAACATTAAATTGTAGAATTATTGCCAGCTTATGTATTAATTAATTAACGCATCATTCATTAGTATTCAGATAGTTTATGTGTTATGTGGTCAAAAGAACATGCGTGTACATTGAAATTTATAACGTAACACGAATTCGCACTTGTTTAATATGTTACAGTGAAGTCTAAAAAGTCAATAAACTTATTGTAGAACACTACTCTTTACTTTATGTAATCCAGTAATATCTTAAACACAAACACGTAATTTGTATTTTATTACTTTATTTATAATAAAACCATTGTATCGCCTCTACAATGGCTAATTAGATATTTAACACATCTAACTAAAACTATGGTATACGACATTTATATCTTATAATTTTACTTCCAAAAAACTATATGACGAAAAAGTAATTGATTGCTTAGTTCTGATTTATGAAAATTACTCTTATATATTTACAATATTCCAAAAATATTTTCGATTTTTTGGTGTATCTGATAAACAATTCTGATTAAGATTTTCAATATATATCTTCTATTTACATATTGAAGCTGATTTAATATATCTTTGAAGTTGTGTAGGATATAACGAAAAAGTACTATGCAAAAGACATTTTATTAATAATTATTAATAATTTCAGCTCTGCAGACCTTTAAACCCATGGCTTATCTCATATTACATTTCGAAACATATACATCTATTACATTTTCAACAATTTTCCTCCTAATATATCTTTGAAGTTGTGTAGGATATAACGAAAAAGTACTATGCAAAAGACATTTTATTAATAATTATTAATAATTTCAGCTCTGCAGACCTTTAAGCCCATGGCTTATCTCATATTACATTTCCAAACATATACATCTATTACATTTTCAACAATTTTCTATCTCCCGCCCTGTTTCTCCAATCTTTCACTCCCACTCTCCCCACATCACTCACTACCGCATCCAGCCATCTCTTCTTTGGGCGTCCCGTCGTCTTCTTCTCACCAATCCCCTCCTCCAGCATCCTCCTCGCGTGTCTTTTTCCCGGCATACGGCTGACGCGCCTCGGCCATCGTACTCTCTGTGCTCTTACGAAGGTCGTTATGGATGGGTCACCATAAATTTCCTGAACTTCCTTGTTCGTTCTTCGCCTCTACTCACCTTTCTCTGTCTTCACTCTTCCCAATATCTCTACTTCCATCTATTTTGTCAATGTCCATAATTGGCTCGAGTATGTTACCGTTGGTCGAACAATTGTTTATATATGTATATCCCTCGAAATCTCTTTTGATTTGAATATACTGTTGATAGTACCCACCACCCTGCTACCCTTTGCCATTCGCTTTTGGATTTCTAAACTTTCATCTACAGTATCTGTTATAGTTACCACCAAGTAACCAAAACTATTTACCATCTCTAATTTATACTCCCTTTCTTCCACCTTGAAGCTAATAACTGCATCGCTCCCGCTATTTTGGCATGTTTCCATATACTTCGGTTTTTTCTCGTGATTATCACCAGATCATCTGCATACGCAACGATTTGATGCTTTTTTTGATAAATTATTCCATCTGCTTCGATACCTCCCCTCAAGTACAATGTTAAACAATATCGTCTAAACAGTCTCCTTGCCTTACACCTTTATTTATGGTAACACTTTCTGTTATTTGTCCGTCTATCAGAATTTTGCTGTTGGTCTTCCTTAAGGTCATTTTTACCAATTTACAAGTTTAGTTGGAATCCCAAGCTTTTTCAGAGTCTCATAGAGTTTTCTTCTGATTATCGTATTTTGCGCTTGGCAGAAAGAAGAGCATATGCATTTCTAAATTTTCTTCGTAGCTGTTGTGTTGTATCATTTTTATTGTAAATATTTGCTCCGCGATACCTCGTCCTTTCTTAAATCTTCCTTGGTACTCGCCTATAACCTGGTCTTGGTACTTACTCAATCTGTTTCGGAGAAGCCGCGTCAATATATATGCCACGTCCAACAACGATATTCCCCGATAATTTTCGCATTGTCATCTATTATCTTTTTTATGGATGAGACAGACTGACGCATTATGCCGTGGTAGTGGCATTTTTTCATTCTTCCAATGATGTTAATTACCTATTGTAAAAGAAAGAGGCGGATCAATGATGGCCCCCACACCATCATTGATCCGCCTTTGCTGGCGACCGTGGCATATAATTTAGTATTTGTTGAACAGACTATGGATCGATAGGGATACTCCTTTCCAGTGAAATAATATTTGCATAAAAACGTTACAATATTATTGGTAAATGAATAATCTTCCAGCAGAATCAAGATTCAAAACATACATCAAATATACAATTTTGGGTGTATGGTTTGCAATGGTTACTTTTCAATGTAACGCACACCACCTGTCACCGAATTTAAATCTAATTGAATAAGTGAAGGAATATCTCGAAATAAAAATCAGAAACCACGAGGAATTAGAGAGAAATCATTGACGAAAACATTATTGGAAGATTAGTAAAATATATCTTTAGTTAAACCGATTCTCAAAAGACTAATAGCTGTACGAAAAGCTGATATGTACGGAAACTTTTGTAACAGTCGATATTGGAATAATTACAAACTTTCTTCTTATTTTAAATAATAACAACTTCCATATCGTTATTGGAGTTTTTAACGTTACTAAATGGAAATAAATATTTTCTATCATAAATGGATGATTACTTTTGATGATTTTCAACATTCATAGGATGTATGAAAACTTTCATGGCTGACCATAAAATATCAATAGAATTTCATCGGTTTACTTCACAATAACTTTCATATTTGCCAAAATTTACCAAAAGAAAAGTCTAGAAAAAAAATCCAATATGGGCCTTAATAAATTACAATTATAATAGACTAATCTAATATTTTGATGAAATTTCTTGTAAAATATATTATTACCGTTTGCTTTAAATACCGCAACGACCATTAAAAAAAACACATGTTCCTTAGCAACTTACGTATTCTACACACTTTCTAATTTCTTAACATACAATTATTCTATACAATCAGTGGGATATTATGTTCATTTCCTCAAACAATAAAGAACAATAACTACACTAATGTATGTACAGTTACGGACAGAAGAAATGTCGAACCCAGATACAATCTCGACGATTACACATTATGTTAAACATTAGATTTTTCTGCGGCCGAACATTTCTTTGGATTGCCAGTGTACAAATATTAGATATCTCATTCCTTTTATATAATTTCCACGCTTTGACGGTTTTATTGTAATTACTCTTCTGCGAAATGACTCACCTACTTAAAATTTCAAAATCTACACAGGATGAAGACGTAATAAATTGCGAAAAGTTATGGTGTTATGCACTCCAAGTTACGTCAATAAAATTAAATCGATTACAACCACAATAATAATTGATAATTATTGTCATAAATGGCGAACATGTAATTCTTTAAAATTAAGAAATACTTTTCTATTCCTGTAATGTCAACTAGTTTTAGCGAAAAAGAAAACAATGAAATGGTTGACTTACTTTTAATTGTTTACTAGCCAAATATAATACACCGATATAATTTTTCCGATGGGAAATACGTGGGTTGTTGCCAGATTTTTGCTCAATAACATTTATATGAATGATCCAAGTGTAGTGTCATTTGTCTAACTAAAAATAGTAGATTACATTGAATTAATAAAAATTAATATAATGTAGAGATTGAATAATCGTTTGTTGTCATTAATACTTTTGCTAATAGAAAACTTATACTTTAGATTTTTATTTATAGTTCGAAAATATACATTCAAACATTAATAGTAATAATAGTAATCAATACTGGTACAGTTTATAAAGTTTATTAAACTGCAAAATAGAAAATATTAAAATTATTAGTATAATTACTTTATTAGTAATAGGTTGTTCCACATCATTTTGAATTTCGTCTATTTTTCACGTTTCTTCTTTTTTCTTTAACTACAAAAGATGAAATACATAACAAATATACATATACAGTAATCCTTTTTTATCGTTACGTGTAAATATTACTATTACATCGAAGCTTTACATTTAATAAGCTATGCCACTCCTTCCAATCAACAACAATGTTATAATAGCATCTTTTTCAAACAGTGCTATATTTATTTGTTAGCCTATTTATACTCTCATTCGAAGTTGTTTTTGGTCTTCTCCCATGAGCGTGTCTTGCCCATAATTTCCTAACTTACCTTTGACTATCCATTATATTAATGTCTGAATCGGCTCACTTGCTTGGCAAAAGTAAATGAATAAGCGACAATACGGACGATAAATTTTATTAAAGCAAAATTAATTCACGCTAATTTTATTAATACTAAAATACAAATCAATTCAAACGCAAATACAAATTCATTCGCGTAGACAAAAAGGAAAATTTAAGTTGAAGATATAAATCGCTTAACTGCAAAGTTACTGTTATATGGATAAAAATAAATTAATTCGTATCTGTATTTAAATTGGTCTGTATTTTAACATTAATAAAATTTGCGTTAAGCACGCATCGATAAAACGGAAAATTTAAATTGAAGACGTATTCGCTAACAGGTTAATTATGTGCATACGTATACAACAAATTGTTGTAAATACATGTCAAAACCAATCTGAAGTTGTGGGCTATATCTTTGGGACTGCTTAAATTTAGTAAGATAGAAGTTACGTTTTCAAGACAAGGTACGAGAATTCTTCTATAACTACGTGACCAAAAAACGCAAGTTTTTTGGCAAAAAAACATTTTATTTTTTAATATAGCCTTCTACTCCCTCTACATATTTTTGATTCAATAATTTATGGGATTATTATATACCACGTGTCTAATTTGGGCGGTAATTTTACTGTCTGTTTAAAAACATCTAGAAGGTTTGAATAATAAATTCCGCAAATAGTTATACATTTTTTACTGTCCAATTTACTTCATTTCTAAGAAAGAAAGAAATTCGATGAAGCTGAATCCAGTCAATAAGAATGTTAAAATGTCTAAACGTTATTCTTCATTTATTTTTGTAAAGATAATTCGATATATACGTTATAAAAAAAGCACAATTTTTTTGGAGTGATATAAAGCTTTTAATTTTTCAATATAGCCTTCTGCTTGTTTAACACACTTATTCCAACAATACTTCAAATTAACAATGTCTTCATTATAAATGATGAATTCTCGAAATAACTATTTACAGCAATGACTACCTTATAATTTGACGAAAATCTCTCGTCTCCCTTAACACTTTTTCAATTTTGAAAATAGATAATAATCGCTGGGAACTAAATCTGGAGAATATGGTGAATGAAACACTAATTCCCATTCATGAGTTTGGCCAGGACTATCGCAGACTTGTGGGTAGGTGCGTTATTCTCATGGAAAGCATTTTCTTCTTTGCTAAATGAAGTCGTTTCTTCAACTAAATTCTGGGTACACTGTCATTTCTAATACTCACTATGTCTACTATCTCGCGCACTTTTACTCGATGGTCATCCAATATACGTGTAATACGGTATATTCCTTCAATCATAGCGAGTGCATTAGCCGTTTTTGGACGTTCACTAGGCAATTTATCATTCGTACTTATACGAACATGTTTAAATTCAGTTTTTAACTATTGAAAATGAAGAAGCGGTCTCTTCCGGAATAGTGCCAAATGCAACGGCTGGTTTAGTTGTGATTGGTAGTAAGCCTTTCAAATGAAAGTACTTACTTTATCATAGTTCGTAACTCAATTTTTTCCATTATTTACGCAATCACACGTAACGTCATCTTCGCGCACTGTCAAACACATACCAGATAACAGATAACAGATCGCTCTGTACTGTCCTATTTGGCAAATGGTAAGGAAAATTCCGCCGAATTTGTGCCATCTCTGCATTAACTCACGTAGTTATCGAACTATCCTAATATTAAGAAACACAATGAATGTATTCTAGTGTATCTGGTTCTATATCTTCAGCGAGATGTAGGTATGAAGGTTGTAATCAGAAAAAATATAAATTTGGACTAAGTAATGAAACTATATTTTCCTCTATGTCTCTTGGATAGTACTAAACTGATGATAAACCTAAATAAGATCAAATATTTTAAGCTAGCCTTAGTTTATTTATTGTAAACTTTTTTGTATTTGCCTTTTAACTATATTTGAGAAAATTATAATAATACAGAAATATTTTGTCAAGCCACAAACTGTATTAACCTAATTGGGTTAGATAAGTAGATATGGAAGATCATAAAAAGCTTTAAATAGTACTTGAAAAGAGGTTCTAAAAATTAAGAAAAATACAAAAAATAAAGGAATGCGAGAAAACGTATGGGAATTAATTCATTAAAAAGAAGACATTAAAAAAGGAGATTAGATATAAATAGCACAGTAAGAAATACTCACCAAAAGGAATATAAAGCTACAAATAAGAAAAGGGTAAGACAAGTGAAACGAGTTCCAGGAACCATTTGTATTAACGTAAATTTTTAAATGTATATTTAAAAGATGAGAGAAGATTAATGGTCAAAAATGAATATTCGTTAATATTGTTTGTATAGATGTTTAATTAAATAAGTAAATAAATATTTGTTAAAATTAATTTAAAAGAATAATTCAAATACGTTTAGTGCTAATAAAGGAATAATAACAATTCTAATGAATGTATATACATTTTTATTTTAGTGAAAAGCTATTTTTTTAACATTTTATTTTATTTAATTGTAATTCTGGCAAACATGACTTAAAAGAACAAACAGTTTTAGTTAATTTGATAACTTTATAAATTATTCCGTTTACATTTTCCATTAAAACGGTGTCCTTTAATTTTGTTGCGCTGTGTATATTACTGATTTAATGTCGAAAAATTTGAAACGATATTAATTTACATAAATTCAGTATTAATAAAATTTTAAGTTGTTAAAACATACTACATTTTGTAATAGAATAACCCAGCAACCTAAAAAAAATCTACATACATATATGTACATGAGTATGTAACCACAACAGCGCTACGAGCGCATATTGTTATAAAGAAAAATTATCTGCGTTCCACATCTAACATTTAAAATGGTCTTTCTTACCTTATATGACAGCGTGTCTGTTGTTTCTTTTTATAACTTATGAATAGGTGATACGTCAAGGTTATGTGTGCCTAACATACTAATACATAATGAAGAGTTAAAAATGCAAGTTGGAGGGAAATAATTGCCAATTATATTTTTTATTTCGTATTGTTCGTTGCTGTCAGACTTTGATGGGCCTTTGGTGAATTTATAAACGTATAAATTTGGTTATGAATGTTATGTTAGATTTTGGACTCCTCTCTTGATATTTCAAATAACATTCAAATTTACGGAAACATACTCGTATATAACTGCAATTAAATATTGCTAGTCAGGAATTTGATGATATGAATCGTAATTAGTTGCGCCAAAGTTAGATCTTCTACGAGGATAGTTTGACAAGTAGTGAGAATGACACATAGGTGGCGCTCTAATTGGTAAAACAAATGCACTGTAACTTAGGTTGCCTATTTATATGTTTACATTCCGATATTTAGATAAATCGGTTAATTAGTTTATTTTTGACAGCTGATTGAAAAAGAAGCAACACGTCGTTTTGTTAAAATGGAAAAAGCAAGAGCATCGTGCGGTGATTAAATACTTCATAATTAAGGGTATGAAAGCTACCGAAATAAAAGATGAGTTAGGGGAAACATTAGGTGAATCTGCTCCATCATCCGCCACAATAAGTAGATGGGTAAATGAATTTAAACGTAGTAGAACAAGCTGTGTTGAGGAAGCGCGCTTTGGAGCACCCGAAATCGTGACTTCTAAGAAAATGATTATAAAAATCCATAATATTATTACGCAAGATCGACGACTCAAAGTGAGAGAGATAGCAGACATGGTAAACATTTCAACAGAACGCGTACACCACATTTTAACGAAAGAATTGGGCCTTTCCAAGCTTTCGGCAAGATGGGTGCCGCGATTGCTTACGACTGATCAAAAGTTCACTCGTTTGCGCATTTCCAATGAATGTTTGGACCTTTATAGGCGGAATCCGGTTGATTTTTGTAGACGATTTGTTACTTGCGATGAAACTTGGATACACTACAGTATACCCGAAACTAAACAACAGTCGAAACAATGATTAGAGCGTGGTTCTGCACCTCCAAAGAAAGCGAAAACCACTTTATCGGCAAACAAGATGATGGCATCAATTTTTTGGTATTCAAAGGGCATTTTGCTCATTGATTACCTTCAGAAAGGTGTCACAATAAACGGACAATATTATGCAGAACTTCTACAAAAATTAAATGTTGAGATTCGTGCTAAACGGCAAGGAATGGCAAAGAAAAAGATTCTGTTTCACCAAGACAACGCTTCCTCGCATACCAGCACAGTTGCGATGTCCAAAATCCACGAGTTGAATTTCCAATTTGTACTGCATGCGCCTTATTCGCCGGATCTAGCCCCTTCCGACTTCCACCTTTTTCCAAATTGAAAACGGCACTAGATGGAAAGAAATTTTCGTCTAACGACGAGCTTATCATTAGTATTTCATGAGTATTTTGCAAGCCTTCCGGAATCGCATTTTAGAGATGGCATAAGAGCATTGGAACACCGCTGGAATAAATGTATTGCACTTTTAGGAGAACATATTGAAAAATAAAAATTATTTTGTATTAAAAAAATTCGTTTTTCTTTTCCTACTACTACACTACTTGTCAAACTACCCTGGTACATGGTGGTTCCAAAAATAGATCTATCAATATTAGCACATATAACAGATTTTCAACGAGACACTTTTCTTCATGATCTGTTGTGCTAATCGTTTACTGGTCGAGGCCAATGGTTGCCCGTTAGCGATACATTTTTTCACAGGCGTTTGCAAGTAATTATTTGCAATTCCTTGTGTTTCCAAAAGAACTTATTCTTCGGTTTTGATCGTGATGATGTAGTTTATAACTACATAAAGATTACATTTATTGTTAACTTTTCCACATCTTAATTATAACTACTGACGATATTTCAATCCCGTTTATAGCACGTCTTACTTGCTCCGATTGGTTTTAAACATAGGTCTAAGTCTATAATATGCACATTGAACTAAATATTATTAATTTATCAAATTAAAATTACTAAATATTTCCGCAGTATGATGTGCATTGCATTAAATTTTCGCTGGATTTTTGAAGAAGTATTTCTCGCAAAAACGTCCCGTTATGTACATAAACTAGAAACTATGGCTGATTGAATAATCGAGAAAGGCATAAAATCCTTGTTCCATTTATATTTTTGACCAGAATACATATCAGGATGTTCAATAAGTAAGAAAAACATGATTTTATAGTTTGAAATATATTTTATTATTCAATATAACCCCCCTGAACTTATTCCAGTGACCTTATAATTTATGGATTCTTGATTCTTGAAGTGTAAATCCGGAAGGCTGTCGAAATACGCTTCCACGGCTGCTATCACCTCTTCGTTATGATGAAAATCGTTTTCCACGCATGAATTTTTGTGAGATACGAGAACGGCCAGAAATCAGAGGAAGCTAAATTTAGCGAATAAGGTGGATGTTGACCGATTTATGGACCCTAACTCGCTTCGGAGCCGAAGTACCGGATTTACACCACTCCTTAGCCTTGTTTTGGTTGGGGATCATAGTGGTAGATACAAGGCTCATCCATTGTGACAAAAAGATACAAAATCGTTTTTATACTTTCTAAAACGCTTCAAATATTACTGAAAAAGTCGCATTCGAATGTGTTTTTGTTCCATTGTTAACGAATGCGGCTACCATTTTGCACACAGCTTTCTGATACCCCAAACTTCAGCCAAAATATTACTTACACTGCCTAGGGTATCTACTAAATCTCTCTTGGTTAATTAACGATTTTTCAAAACCATATCCTGTATTTTTGCTACGATTTCTTATGTTGATGCACTCTTCGGACGTCCTTCATGTGGATCATCTTCAAAACTTATACGACCACGTTTAAATTCAGCAACCTATATTTCTACTGCTCTAGTTGAAGATGAAGGGTCCTTATACACTTTTAATAATCGTTCATGAATTTATTTTAGTGTTACACCTTCCAAAAATATGAATTTTATCACTGCGTGATTTTCAATTTTTTTCATTGTAAAAAAATACTGCGAAAAGTCAACTCTGAACACCTGCAAATATACGAATGAGAAAATATAAAATGACAAAACTTCACATGTGTTCATAAAAAAGTAGTACAATTTTTAGAAAAATAAAATGAGGAACCTCATACCGCCATCTCTTATCGAACGACAAAACTTATTGAACAACCTGGTATTTCAAGTTGTCATCATCAGTAGAAGACTAAACACAGTGTCGTACTATACTAAAAGAACCTATAAACATGTGTGTTTGTGCAGTTTTCGAGTAAAGTATAGCACAGTCTATTCTGTGCAACTTTCCCGATAGCTAATGTACGACATTATGTTTAATTTTCTACTGATGATGATAACTTATTTGTCGAAATATGTCTCCAATAGGCAAAACTGGTAATCTATCTTTTTTATTATTTCTGTCATAGTACACACACACACATATATATATATATATATATATATATACAATATTATTAAAACAGTATTCCAACCAAGGCTACGGAAAAGTATATTATGTATCTAGCACGAGAAGTAATATATTTCTGAATGACGTTGCAAGTCGCAATTACTAATTATTATTATTATTAGTGCTTACAACACCGCAATTCCTAGTATTGTTGTAAAAATACCGGTACTTCAGTCCCATAAAAATATTTTATAAAAGTATTTAATACACTTAAAAACGAAATATATTGTATAATGTGATTAATAGATCAAAATTTATTCGTACACATAATATACAAAGGGTACTAGGAAAGTTTTGCCATATGACGCAACAATGAATTGTAGGAAGCTGCTTGTTGCTGCATGTTGAGACATATTCATACGTGCATAGTAGCCGCCGCGCCATGTCGATGGGCTCAGTTATTTATTAGCAGTGAGAGTGTAAAGTGCTGGCGATGGCAACGTGGTCACGAAATGAGATAAGAGCAGTTTTGCGTTATAATTTCGTGCGTGGTTTAAACATGGACCAGTGCTTCGAAGAAATGACTCTTGCACTAGGTGATGTTTGTCCACATTGCACAACGATATTCAGGTGGTATAGAGAATTCCAAAGGGGAAATTTAACTGTAGAGGATGCTGAGAAGCCGGAAAGGCCACGAACGTCAGTTACGGAGTAAAACGTTACTACTGTGAGGAAAATGCTTGACGAAGACGGGCGAGTGACCTACTAACAGATAGAGGGTACTTCAGGGCTAAATGCACCAGCAATTCGTTCGATTCTGCTTGATCATTTGCACGTGAAGAAACTTTGTTCTCTCTGGGTGCCGCATCGACTGACTGAAGAGCAGACGACACGGTGTGCGACTTGGTGCCGGGAGATGCTAAAAAAATTTAATAAGGGACAATCTTGGTATGTGAACAACATCGTGACAGGTAACAAGACTTGGCTGTACTATCATGATGTGCCGACCAAAGATCAAAACAAAGTTTGAGTCTTCGATGATGAGGACACACCCGTAGTTGTCAGAAAATCCCGATCTGTAAAGAAGAAAATGATAGCTGTATTTTTCAAATCGAGTGGAATTGTGGAACGCGTCGTTTTGGACACACAGAAGACAGTCACAGCTGAGTGGTATACTGGATACATTGGATCTATGAAGAACCTGCGGCCGAAGTCAAGAATGGACACCTGGTTCCTCCATCAGGATAATGCTCCAGCTTAGCCCGTCAAAGCCTGCACCGAATATTTGACCACGACAGGATTGAAACTTCTCCAGCACCCTCACTACAGTTCAGATCTTGCTCCTTGCGACTTTGCACTTTTCCGTATGTGAAAATGAAGCTAAGAGGGAGGCGGTTTTCCAGTGATGAGGACCTTCTGCGGGCTTGAGACAACGAGTGTACTTTACTCCCTAGTGAAATTTGGCAGAACTGGTTTAAAGATTGGTTTCGGAGGATGGAGAGGTGTATTGAGTATAGAGGAAATTACTTTAAAAAAATTAAATAAACAAAGCTGTATTGCAAAACTTTCCTAGTACCTTTTGCACGAGGATGATTTGATAACTACATGACCTAAACCAGAGATGATACAAATTAGACAAAATCTTCTTCACTGCTTTGTAGACCCATCCTTTATGAAATTAAGTATGACAGTATAGAACAGTCTGTTAATTGATCTGTATTTGACAGTTCGTTAAAATGAACGATTTCGGAAAAAGATATTTTACGCTTAAGAATTGTTTTTAGTCAATGCTTTCTCACTGAATTTGTAGTTTTCTTGAAGATTTAGTATTCTCCAAATGGAAAGTACACACTTTGGAATTAAGATTATTTAGTTTAGTTTTGGTAGATTATTTTGGCAGTATGAACTCATATTTAATGTCTCCGGTGATAGCTCTTCAAAGAAGACACAAACATCCCACTGATTTTTTTAAAGGTTATCTTTAATTTATTCGTCTATCATTTCATCCATCTCCATTTATAGTTGATAACTTCCGCATACTCCATCATAGTGGGTATGTTGGCATTTAAATTTATCTACATATATTTTTTATTAATATACCTGTCGGTAAAAAATTTTTTAAAAAAATTTGAATTTCGAAGTTTCAGAAATTTGATTTAGTTAGTAGATTATGATATTACGATGCAAATTTATAATTCACAATAAAATTTTCTTTTTATTAGTGATAATTATAGATAATGGCTGCTAACCAAAATGTAGAGTAGATAATTATATTAAAAAAAAGAAGGTGTAATGTGTAAAAAAGAAAAAAACAGGGAGCAACAGAGATAGAGGAAAAAAAACAATATTCCCGGTCAAGCGATCCGAGAGCTCAATAAATATTGCATAAGGCTCGACGCGCAGCATGCATTCTTTCCCAAGCCTGTCACACCGGGCTATCGTTCAGTAAATATAACCGACTTAGGGTTTTACACACTGTCCATTTATTTTCTCTTGCTTCTTGTATCGGTGGGTAACACAGAATTGCGGTTCAGACCAGTTCAGACATTCGGTCTCTGCAATCATAAGTTATCCTTTACTAACACGTCTGTTAGAACGGGACAAACTATATAATAGAAGGACCGACATTCTAATCGTCGCTGCTGCTTTGGAATTGGATTTCTTCTTGTATCTTTCTTGCCTCGCCGTATTGATGATGATGGGGTCTCAGGTATAAAAACATTACAATAGATGCCTACATATGCGATACAAAAGATGATTGGGTATAGGGATTTTTTTTCTGCCTGTCGATGGTGAACTGTTTCATTATATGTGTAAGATCCAGATTGAATAGAGAACTATTGTGCCCCGAATTCTTTATACAGGTATGGAGAAATACTTGATATAATCACGCCTTTGTTGAGAAGATGACCGCAGGTTGGCAAAATAAAGATCTAGATTTAGGATCATTAATACTTCTTTTAGTATTAAAAAAAATCGTTTAGTAATAAAGTAATATGAAATATTGGTGTAACTGATTAAGCTTAAAGTAGATATATTTAATTATAAATAAAGATAACAACTTAGTTGTCGAAATACAGGTTTTTAGTTTTAAAAACTGCATTGAGGTAAAGAGGTTACTTTTAATTCAATTTTTCTTCAGTACCCAGCTTAATTAGATAAATACAGAGTCTTAACATTTATTATTTATGGTGTTTTTTCTAAGAAACTCTAGATGCTAACAGAATGTAAATAATCACCGTAAATTACAGAATGTTAAATATTAGGTATTCCGTACGCGACTTATATATGTACATACCGTTACTTTGATGATTGATGCCATAGCACGAATTCCAATATTTATTTGCGTTTTATTAGACGTGAAAGAAGTTGTAAGTTAAATAATTAAACAAATACATACTTTAAAAAGAATGGCTTATTTGCTAGAAATTATATGAGGCTCAAGCTGAAACATCTACGGGCTACACAAAACTCATTCACAGACAGGGATTAGCAGGTTCTAGGACCGCCGCTTCCCTGTAATGAGGTAATTAATTAATTTCAATTACGTGATTAATTAGCCACACTTCGCAATTATTCTCAATTGCACAATAGATTTTCAATTACGCGTTTGAATCGCGGTGATTTACATGTAATTACTTTCAGTTATGTGATAAATTCTCAATTGCGCGCTTAATTCGCGTAATTTTCTCTCAATTCCGCAGTAATTTACATGTAATTACTCATGATTACGCGGCAAGGTCTCAAGTACGCGTATCGCGTAATTAGTTATAAATGCTAAAATTTTGAAACTACTGGTGTGTAATTATTATATCAATGAGGCAAGGGACTCTAATAAATCTGGTACGTAGATTTCCGCGGTCGTGGTCCATGCTATCTGCTTCTGGGCTTCCGGGCTGGAACCGCGTCACTTGTATATCTGCCGACGTCTCGTACTCATTTGTATGGGACATCTTCAGCGCTGAGTTACTGCACTGAACCTGCACTGAGTGTCAGTGCAGTAGTTCAGCCCTGAAGATGTCCCATACAAATGGGTACGAAACGTCGGCAAGTGACGCGGTTCCAGCCCGGAAGGCCAGAAGCAGATAGGACTCTAATAAAATTTGAAAATATCTCGACTTTAAGGGTGACGACTACCAGATAGTGTTCTAACTAGATTTATGTATAGTTTTATTTATACTATTTACTACAAAGGCTACTAGGAAAGTTTTGCAATATGACGCAACAATGAATCGTAGGAAGCTGTTTATTGTTGTATGTTGAGACATGTTCATAGGTGCATAGTAGCCACCGCGCCATGTCGATGGGCTCGGTTATTCATTACCAGTGAGAGTGTAAAGTGCTGTCGATTACATCATGGTCACGAAATGAGATAAGGGCAGTTTTGCGTTATAATCTCGTGCGTGGTTTGCACATAGACCAGTGATTCGAAGAAATGACTCTTGCACTAGGTGATGTTTGTCCACATCGCACAAATATATTCAAGTGGTATAGAGAATTCCAAACGGGAAATTTAACTGTGGAGGATGCTGAAAGGTCGGGAATGCCACGAGCGTCAGTTACGGAGGAAAACGTTACTACTGTGCGGAAAATGCTTGGCGAGAACAGGCGAGTGACCTACCAATAGATAGAGGGTATTTCAGGCCTAAATGCATGATCATTTGCACGTGAAGAAGCTTTGTTCTCTCTGGGTACCGCATCGACCGACTGAAGAGAAGGTGACACGACGTGTGACTTGGTGCCGGGAGATGCTAAAAAAGTTTAATAAGGGACAATCTCGGTATGTGAACAACATCGTAACAGGTGACGAGAGTTGGCTGTACTATTACGATGTGCCGACCAGAGCTCAAAACAAAATTTGGGTCTTTGATGATGAGGATACAGCCGTAGTTGTCAGAAAATCCCGATCTGTAAAGAAGAAAATGATAGCTGTATTTTTCAAATCTAGTGAAATTGTGGAACGCGTCGTTTTGGTCACACAGAAGACAGTCACAGCTAAGTGGTATACTGAACAGTGCCTGCCTAAAATCATTGGATCTATGAAGAACCGCGCCAAAGCCTGCACCGAATATTAGACAACAATAGGATTGAAACTTCTCGAACACCTTCCCTACAGTCTTTGCACTGTTCCCGCATGTGAAAATGAAGTTAAAAGGGAGGCGGTTTTCCAGTGATGATGACCTTCTGCGGGCTTGGGATAATGAGTGTGCTTTACTCCCTAGTGTAACTTGGCAGAATTGGTTTAAAGATTGGTTTCGGAGGATGGAGAGGTGTATTGAATGTAGAGGAAATTACTTTGGAAAAATTAAATAAACGAAAAACTTTCCTAGTACCCTTTGTATAACTTCCGAACACAAATAAACGAAATTCACGATGACGATGTTAAGCGATGGAACTCTTAACTAAAAGTATCTAGAGGGGGTTCAGTTTAAAGTTAAAAAATTAAAGTTATTTGATTAATTAACAAAGTGCGACCATAAAATATCTCTAAAATGTTTCTTAACAGAGCTTTAATTGTAACAGTGTGTATATTTACTTTCTATTACTCAATTTATAGAGAATAGCAGTCAATAGTCAATCTAGATAAAGTTGTACATTTATTATCTTTTATTTTACTTCCTTCTGTGCATATATTGAAATTTCATATTTTCGAATGTTTCTGAAAATTTTTCATAATACACCTATTGTAGGCAATGGTTCCAATTTTTTTTATTTTTTTATAAATATTACATACCATTTGCTTTATAATATATGGTACTTGATGTTTGTTTTTCCAAACATGCATCAAAAAGAACAAGATATGTTTATATAGACATACACATACTTATAATAATATTTCTTTTGTCTTTGATGTGGATATATTAAATTAAAGATTTAGAGACACCCTAACGCCACCTTTGTATCGAGCGGCATTGTATGAGTGATCATAGTCATACTAGTTTGCTAAAGTTTACAATGGCTATGGATAATGACCTTTGACTTATATTCGAAACACTTCAGATTCTTATATAGGGAGAAATTATTGTCTGAATGACGGTGTGTGCTCCTCGGATCACATTGCTTTAAATTATTAGTTTATTTTGATAACATTTATTTGTGCATTATTAGTAAATTTGTATCTCTTGGTCAACATTTACACAATATTAATTGTCTTATTTTAAGTAGAGAGTTTAATTTCCAGGTATTTAGAAAGAATAACTTTGCTTAGCAAAATTGATATACATCCGGTGGTTTCTAAAATTTTAATCAGTTTTTTTTATTCGAATAAATATACTTGTATAGAATTTTTCTTATTTTTTTTTGGAAATAAATTATTATTATTATTATTATTATTATTATTATATTAGTTTTTCTTATAATCCACATTCGAAAAGTATTCTCAGTAGCCAGTATAAGGCATTCATATAAGTTGTATTATATTCGTCTGAAATTTCTGAACTACATTTTAAAAAATGAAAATATAAATGTAGAACATGTGTATTAAAAAATTAGTTACCAATATATTGTCTCTCCTACTGGCCAAAACTAGATGATTTTCTTAAACCATTTCATCAAAATTTGTCAATTTTTCACAATACAATTGGAATTATTGGTTTTTCCCTATTGCAACAGTTCGCAATATATCAATTGTTGTTGATGCCGATTGCTGGGTCTGTATAAGAATAATTTGGCCGGAATTGAGTTTCTATTACTAGCACCATCTTTTGGAAAAATATTTGCATTTGCAATTTGATAGGTGAAATTTGATAAATTTCTTCAATAAACTTTGGATGAAAATGTTGCACAAGCTGTTTAACATGAATCAAGCGGAGTTTTGACGAAGATTTGCTACCTGACTTAACCAATATCTAAATCCAATTGGCAATCTCAACAGTTCACATATCACAGCAGCCCTCTCTTAAAGAAAGCCAAGACATTTCTATCGGTGTTTAAGGCAATTGCTACTTCATAATTATGTTCATGAATCCAAATCACAATATCAACTGTGGACATATCATGGTAGTCCACCTCTATGTAAAGGCAAAGCATTACCATTGGCGGATAAGGTAGTGGCGGCAATTTGTTTGGGATTCAAAAAGGATAATATTTATAACCTGTCTGACAAAAGAGTCAAACCGATAACGGACACGGAAAGTAATTTCTGAAAAACGAATAACCCTTAAAAAAATTCTTATTCATCACGTCAACGTCGTGATTAGTTATTGCTTTCCTCATACCAGTCAAATTGTGTCTCGATCAGTTATTGGCAACTTTAGCTATGATCTAAATTGAAACTTGTACGTGCCTATTTAAAATTTATTTAATTACTAAAGCTTAATTAAAGAGCGAACGTCTTTCTACATGTTAGCATCAGTAAAACGCTTAAACTATGAGGAAAAGAAAATAATGAAAAGCATATTCACATTCTAAACAACATTTCAACTTTCAATTAGTTCAATTCTTTCTTTTTGAATGTACACTTATTAAATTTAATTCATTTATTAAGAAAAAATACCTTTGATCGGCACAAGAAGCATGTCAAAAGTGTTTTCATTACTGATTTTTCAATAGAAAAAAGAAATTTTCGCTATTGCCTTATCCGCCAATGGGAATGCTTTGGCTTTACTTAGAGGTGGGCTACCATGATATGTTCATTGTCAATACTGCGATTTGTTTCCTTAAACACCTATGGAAATATCTTGACTTTCTTTAAGAGTGTTCTGCTGTAATATGTGAACTGTTGAGATTGTCAATTTGATTTAAATATTGGTTAAATCAGCTCTCATCAACCGTAACAAATCTTTTGTAATTGAATAATGTTTATTTTTAATGTTAAATTGTATTCTTTATTTTACCGCAATATTCTATATAAATTTGAATTTTCCTTCGACACAAAATTAATAGATATATACTTTTTTTACCTTACGGGATTTAAGAAAATTTAACCCTATTCTCACTTACTTACTTTTCAATCTCAAATTTTCCATACTGGAAAGAAGTTTCGGTCGTATGAACAATTTATTGCAGAAACGAAGCATTATTTTGAGTATCTTAAGAAAGTGAAGTGAATACGTTGAAAAACAATCAAAAACTTAATATCTTAACTTATTTGCTTCATTTTGATCCTTATTTCTCGTCAAATCTTCCTTCCTTCCTTATGAGATTAATGAAATTCATTTTCCATCTCCTGCAATGAAGTATGTATTCTCGTCAGTCTTCAAAGATCGACTGTATTCACTTCGCAAACTATCGTTAAATACTATGCATTTTTCTTTTGAAACATTGTTTTACGTTTCAAAGTTATATAACAACGAGTGTCTCAAATGAGTTTTATCAACACACGTCTTTGTCGCTTGTAAATCCAGCATGCACTAATGGCTGCATTATGGATTTTATTTGCATTCTTAGTACAGCAGCAGGTAAATTGTATTTTCACTTTGAGAATTTCTTAGGAACATTTTAGTGGCTGTTTCAGAAGAAGTAAAAATACTCAAAAACTTTCGAACAAATCTAATAATTGATATTGAAATGAAAAGTGTAAAGATCGGTTAAAGCCTAAATATAAACATAGTCTAACTTTTAAGTTAATATATAGTACTAGTGCTCATTCAACAACTGAGAAACACATGTTCCGTGGGAATATAATCTACAAAAAAAGCATATATATGTGTACATACATACATGTATGCTTGTGTAATATCACACGTGTACTTCTGTTGTATGTGTATTGCATTTTATATATATGTATTGCGTTGGCACATACATACATGTATATAATGCATGTGTGAGTTACGTTTCACGAGTCGAGATTGTGTAAAATGATTTATTCAGATGAGTTCCTCTATACCGTAGCGCTCGTCGCCCTGAGAAACGAGTCGAACTCGTTCCGATTAAACCCGCGATGCAAGTTCGAGCGAGTCGACGATGACGAAGAACGTAGAGTCGCTTCACATTAGGTGCAGAAAGTCTTTCATCCTTCCATTCACATGCCGCACCGACCCACGGAGCGACTGGTTTCCGATGAATCATATATATATATGTACGGTTAAATAATTGCCTGAATGAATAAAAAACGCATCTTCTAGCACGGTACGGCGGACTAAGATTTGTGGGAAAAAATGAGGCGAGGCGGCGGTACATTCCGCGAAAGGAATGCTTTTTAAAAGTCTCTAACCTTTTTTTTGCCCCGATAATACATTAATAAGCAAGAACTATTAATTTAGTCGAATATTTTAACGAATCTAATTATTTTAAATTTAACAAATTATGCATTCCAATAACTGAAGAGATTTTATATAAGAGAAGTGGTGATGGAATGTATGTAATAGGAGTAAATAGTAATGATACAAATTGAAACTGTATTTTAAAGTTTCAATAAAGTTTGCATTCATACCTGATAGCTGGACGTTTAGTTCTATATATAGTTTTAGATTATAAGTAATTGTATTAGACTTTTTACAAGCTCAATCGAATTATAAAAAGTGCATCAAATAAAGAACATAATTCCAAAGCCAAAAGTCCACAATTGGGTTTAATTCAAATGTCCAAGTACGTATGCCGGTCTATCTAGAATAGTTTAGAAAGGAACCACAAAAACAACTACCCTTCATTTTTCTATGGAACCCCCATCATTACATCTTTTTGTAATTGTATATTTTTACTTGTATAAAAAGCTTCTTAAGAAATGACATTCGTTTATTCATAAAATATGAAGATAAGTTAACATGTGGTTCAACATAAAATACAAGGAAAAAGTAATATCAAAGAGAAAGAAGAATTACTGACTAAATTAAGTATTAATATCGAGTATTTCATCCACGAACTTGGATGACCAAGTTCATTCAGATATGCTTTGAATTATGTGTTTCATTCTGTGGAATGTCTTTATACGCCTCTAAGAATACCGCTCTTAGTTGACCCAGCGTTAAGGAACGGCGAGCAAAAATACGGTTTCTAATTCTTTTACTGAGTATATTCTATATACGCTCTATTGGACTTAAATCAGAGATACTTGAAGGTCATGCTACCCGTGGGATATTAGTTTCCATTAAACATGCCATCATAATTCAAGCGATATGAGTACACGCATTATCATGCATAAGAGTAAAACAATTGCTTATGACTAGTGCGTAGTATTTCATTTGTTTACCTATTAGCGATAAATGATTCCCTAGGAATAAGGTACAACTCGGTGTGTGCTTCCATACTTACACCCGTAAGTATGGTGGCACACATAACAGAACCCCTTGAAAACTTGCTCTCCTCTTCGTTGCCAGTTTTTCTTGTCCATCAGGATATCCCAAACAAAACTCATATTCATCCTTAAGTAGCACAAGCTACCAATCAATTACATTCCATGTATTCTGACAAATTGCAGTCGAACTATTCGATGTTCTTTGAAGAGAGAGTCTTCGTGGCACAAGATTCACCTCTTTTACTCTTGTTTGACCTGTTCCTTCACTAATATTTACGTTTTTTACATGCTGAATTTCTAGGCCTCCAACAGTAGTTGCATGCCCATTTCTTAAGCATAAGGATATAATAAAACAATAATCTCGATGGTTAGTTTTTCCACGAGGATCAGTTCCATGACGTTTGGTATCTGTCTGTAAAAGCATATTTAAACACATTGCACTGTGATACTAAATACCATAAATCACAAAAATTAAATGATGAGACTAGGTATGCTGATTATCAAACAATCTATGCCCTAACAATTTCAAAATTTTTTAAAATAATAAACTTAAATAAAATCGCTACACGTCTTCTAATAATGCCAATGTTCGATTCAATAATATAGAGTAACTTACTTAATGCTACTCCATGCAACGTAACGTAATGGTAAATTTATCATTACATTTCAAAGAAGGCTTTCCGAATAAGACTGTTACCGATGATGAGACTAGGTTTCGTATGTGAATGTCAAAATGAGGTCACAGGCTATCTTTCAAAATTTCGATCAACTTCGTCTACCAAAAACATTATGACTAAAGTTAACACTGAGATCACTCGGTTAGCGGCATGTTCTTCGAAGAAATGCAAGCGGTTTGGCATGTAATAAATGTAAAAGAACACTTACCCTTTCAAGCAGCGTTTTCAGTATGCAGATAAACAAAGTGGATAAGATCGGTTAAATATTTGCAATATCAGTTATGTTACAACAGATATAATAAACAATAGTGTGTTGGTGATTTTAGATTAAAACAAAGTTTTGGTGATAGTCGGTCTACGGACACATTATCTACTTTAGGAATAATAATATTACTGTTATTGCTACAGTAGATAGTGTATTAACGAAAGATTAAAATTTTACCGGAATATCGGTTAAATATTAACAAAGATTATTTTAATTATACAAATATTTCATCATTAGATGTCGAAAGCGTTCTCTGCATACACGGACAGTTATTATTCAAGGCGAGCACGGTGATATTAAAAACTGTAGAAATATACCCGATGCTGCATATATTAATTAGTCTTATCCACTTTATGCATCTGCATATGAAAAAAGTTGGTAAAAGCTCGCACTAAAATTATGACAATCATCTTTTAACAACAAGAGTTGTTTATAGATATTATGAAGCGTAGGAATATAATCACTTCAGAATGTTATTTTGTGATATTGAAAATTTAAGAAAAGACATTCGAAACCAACATTAAAGCAGTCCAAGTTTATTATTTAATGTTCTTACACAATAACGCTTGCGTTAATATTGCTACTCAAACCTTAAAACTTCAATATTTAAATGGACGATTCCCCCATCCATCCCTCCCTCAACACTATAAGACGTGCTTTAATATTAAAAGTGACTATTTCGAAAAATTGTGTCAAAATTTGTAAAATAGCATTCTTGTTTCTATTTTTTTTTAATAAATAGAGAGTTCTTTTCAAATAACACTTGTATATACAGTAATTGAAAAAAAAGTTAAAAATAAAGAAAGCGGAAAAATGATATTAAAACTACATATACCTAAAGTGGACATTAAATTTTAATAAAAGATGAGGGAATTCAAGCATAAAATTCGTTGTTCATGTATGTCTTTCATGAATTCAGAAATCTCTCTCGGCTCTATTCAGAATTCTTATTAAGTCGGGTAGAAAATTGTTATGTACAATGAAACTGGCATTAAAATGTCATTTATAAGAACCAGATCATATCGCAGCATATAATTTTGTGAATTCTTATGCTGTGTAAACTAACTTCTTGATGTTGATAAAACTTAATCGAATCTTCTTTTTGTCAATGTTTTTTTTTACGGGCAAATTATCTTGTTTTAAGTATAGAAGCCCAGCATCCCGACATAGTAGGAGTATAATGTAAGATGTATAATTATTAGAAAATGCAAAAATTTCAAAGAAATTGCTACCTCACAATTACACAGTAATACAAGAAAATTACAGGTATACAGATATTTTGATTATGGCAGATTCTCCTATGAGAAAATTAACGGATTTTTATCTTTCCTGTGTAAGAGGTAGTTTGTGTTTTAACAACAATATGACGATAATACAGTAAAAATTATTTTGTACATTCGTTAAAAAGGACTATAAAGTAATGTTTCTTGAGATGATTATTCTAATATTACAGCTAAAGAGTCGGGGGAATATAATCAATATTTTATATATGATTGAAAAACACCTAAATTGGTTACAATTAAACCTTGTAACTTTAGCACAATATGTAATTACGTAATTATTGTAGTATCTTAGAACTTAGAACCCTACAAAATACGTAATACTATAACTAATTTTTTAAGGATGACTGCGAAATAGTTAATATAAGAAAGGATTAAGAGATATGAAAATTATAACTACAGTCAAAAATTTAGAAATTAAAATAATACCAAAAGGAAGATTATAAAACTCAACAACTACTGAAATTCTCTACCTGACCAAAGGAATGCAGTTCTATTTCGAAAGAAAGCATTTTTCTAGATAGTTCCTTTTCTTCCAAACACTACACATTTGGTGCAGCAGTACTCAAGCTTTTTTACATCTTCTGAGAACCTCAACACAGGTATTAGTTTCAGATATTATCTCGTCTCTTTCCAGCTATCAATTTTTGAAAGTTAGGTTATCTCGTAGACTTCCGCTTTCTTGCAGCTATCAATTTTTGAAAGTTAGGTACTGCACTGAAACTGAGTGAGTTTCAGTGCTAGGAACTAACCTCGGCAGATATACTAGTGACGCGGTTCCAGCCCGGAAACCCAGAAGCAGATGATAAGCAAGGATAAGCAAGGTGCGTGCGGGAGTAATTCATAAAACAGATAAAATACGTTTACTTCTATAATTAACGATAATTGCGTTGCATTATCGTAATAAAACAGGTTATTTTATTTGAATGCCTAACTTGTCTAGTAATGCTGTATTTGGCTGATAACTCAGTGGTAAACCAGGATAGAATCCGATGGCCTGCACTTCAGGAAAGTTTTTCGTAGTTTCCTTTCTCCTTTACGTGAATATTGACAGCTAAACACCGTAAATCATGCTCCATATTTTGTCATTACTTTTATTATGACCTAGATTTTTCTTGAATTTTCTCAGCTTAACGCTGAAAAACTTTTTACTCAACTCACATATCTATAAATTTGTACTCGGACTGCACGCGGCTGATACTGCGGTATATAAACATAAAACGAAAATTAATAAAGATTTATGATTCTTTGTACCTTCAATCGACGGATTATTATTATTATCATAATTATTATTTATGTTTACTTATTTTTACCTTTGTATTTAGGCGCGGATGAAATTAGGTATTTTTTCATTGTACATTCAGAAATCTTCTAACAATCATGCAGTTTGTTGCATTTTATATATGTATATAGATATCTGGATTGAGATCAAATTTTGTAAGAATTTCATGGAATTGTTTAAAAATTATTTCAGTGGTAGAAATTATAATTAGTATAATTTTGACCTATTTCTGATACCACAGTTGCTGTATCTCTTCTGCTAGGATATATTTATTGCAGTTCTCTGTATATTTTGCTGAAGGTTATATGTGTTAGGTCCAGAATCAAAAAAATAATTAGGTGTTTTTCTAGTATAGTTAATGTGATTTCTAGCCTATTGCGTGATCTTTGAGGATGTTTCTGTTCCAGTGTAATTTAATCTCTGAATTTTCTAAAACTGCTCGTGATTCGTATTTATACCATGGGTCAATTGTATCTACCAATTTGTATTCTTTTACAAGATCTGCATGTATAATTTGTACATGTGCCTGTGACATATCCAATTGTTTCTGAAGTTTTATGACATTGTTTGCATATGTATGTCTTCAATGTCTTTTTGTTTCATGATATATTTGTTATATCTGGTACGTAGACTTCCGCGGTTGTGCTCCATGCTATCTGCTTCTAGGCTTCCGGGCTGGAACCGCGTCACTCGTCAGTTTCAGTGTAGTAGTTCAGCCCTAAAGATGTCCCATACAAATGGGTACGAAACGTTGGCAGATATACGAGTGACGCGATTCCAGCCCGGAAGCCCAGAAGCAGATAGTATTTATTATAGTTTCCGGTTTTTCAGTTTCTGCGTAAATATTTCGAATTTTCATTCATTTGTCGCTTGCCTGTTTATCAATGTGTGTTTATATTATTGGGTGTGATTTTCTTCCATGTATTTTAATAATAGAAAAACTTAATATCCCAGTTCATTTCTTGTATTAAAAGTCTCACTTGTCAAGTAACACATGGATCAATAAGTCCCGAGACTAACCCATAGATGGCGCTCGTAGTAAACCAGTAACCACGTCTTTCTAGAGTACTAACCTTTGCTTGAAACGTGTCAAAATTTTAAGTCGATCGGACCAGAAACAGCTGAGTTATCGAGGTTGGAGTAAAGTCGTTTTGTAGTTTGTTTAAACAATGGAAAAAACCGAGTTTCGTGTTCTGATAAAACATTGTTTTTTAATGGGTAAAAACACCACGCAAGCAAAACAATGGATTGAAAAATGTTACCCGGACTCTTGTCCATCAAAAGCAACGATTTGTCGGTGGTTTGCCGAGTTTAAACGTGGTCGTACCGACACAAATGACGCGGAACGCTCGGGTAGACCTGTGGAAGCCGTTACACCGGAAAATGTGAGTGAAGTGACAAAAATTATAATGAAAGATCGTAAAGTGAAGCTCCGTGAGATTGCTGAGATGACACAGATATCATATGGAAGTGTATTTACTATCCTTCATGAAAAATTGAGCATGAAAAAGGTTTTTTCCAAGTGGGTGCCGCGATTGCTCTCGATGGAACAAAAACAGCAACGAGTCGATGATTCAGAAATCTGTTTATCGCTATTTACTCGCAACAAAAAAGATTTCTTGTGTCGTTACGTGACCATGGACGAAACATGGATATACCACTACACTCCAGAGTCGAAGCGGCAGTCATCTGAGTTTCCGAAACGTCCGAAAACGCAGCAGTCAGCTGGCAAAGTCCTGGCGTCAGTTTTTTGGGATACACATGGCGTGATTTTCATTGACTACCTCGAAAAAGGTAAATGTGTGATTATTATATTGACTTACTGGTGCTTTTGAAGGAGGAAATCGCAAAAAAACGACCGCACATGCAGAGAAAAAAATCCTTTTTCACCAAGACAATGCACCCTGCCACAAGTCGATGAAAACAATGGCAAAATTGAACGAATTGGGTTTTGATCTGCTTCCCCACCCCCCATATTCGCCAGATTTAGCCCCCAGTGACTACTGGCTCTTTGCTGATCTTAAAAAAATGCTCCAGGGAAAAAAATTTGGCTCAAATGAGGAGGTCATCGCTGAAACTGAAGCTTATTTTGAAGCGAAAGATAAATTTTTTTATAAACATGGTATTGAAAAATTGGAAAAGCGTTGGAACCTTGTATCACCCTAAAAGGTGATTATGTTGATGAATAAAACAAAATTTTGCAAAAAAATTGTTGTTTTCATTGTTAGTCTCGGGACTTATTGATCCATGTGTTATTCGTTGTACATACATCTTTTTTTGTTTACTTTCTTAGTAGATCTACTGTTTGGATATAAGAATGTTATAATACAGCAATCTTTGATCATAATCTGATTGTGATTAAACATTGACGATAAAAACGCAAATTTAAACCAGAAGTCGAAAAGACACTATAATTGACAATCGTAAAAGTCTGTAAACTGTTAAATATTCTTTGAGATGGCCTGGTAAAAATGACAAAGTCAGGTGCTTTTATTTATTTCGAGAGAACAGCTGACGAATGAATCCGTTAATCAAAACACGAACGTTTATTAATTTTTTATAAAGTACCAAAACTCATTTATTGTTATTAATACAAATTAGCACAAATGAATCACTAACCCGAATACTAAATATATATATATATATATATATATATATATATACATACACATACATGAAAATATGGCACCAATGTAAATAATTACTCTAAGCCGCCTTCGATTGTGAGCAACTATCAATAAGGTTCGTTATTGGTTTTTTTTTTGAAACTGGTAAAGTTAGAAAAGAGAGAGAACGCACTCTCTGGAATGTAAGCTAGAGAATAGAGAGATGGAATGTAAACGTTAAAGAGAGATAGGTGAACGGACGTGGGAACGTCTCCGTTTTTTCCATCATGAAAGTTCAGATCCCTTTCACTTCGTGTTATTTAAATTGGCGGATCTCGTCGAGGTGGAAACATGGAAACTCGTATCCCACGTGCATTATTGCATTTAATATTTGAAAGAGGCGTAATGTCGAATAAGGAAAGAAAAAAGTGTTTTGTTCCTTTTTTCTTTTTTTCCGATCCGCCAATGATTATTTAACATCAAAAAAGGTGCCAAAAGGAACTGGTATGGTTAATGACAGTGGCAATTTCTGATCAAATTCACAGAGAGGCTATATTGGAATTTGAGGTAAAAGGTGAAAGGTGAAATATTGTTGATTAAAAAATTAGCATTTTAATTAATATATTGTAATTACAGATTAAATGTTTTAAACAAATTTAAACTTTGAATGAATTCTTCTCTCTTAAGCATCTGCAAAATGATTGATCACATGTTCATTAAAAATCGCGTACTTTATTTTTATAAACGATTTTAATATAACACATTACCAATTACAGATAGTCTTTCTTGAGCTATGGTATGTATTCTGTAAAAATGTTTTTATTGTTTTCAGTGTTGAAAAACATCGTTCGCTCCTTACAATTGTCATCAATAACGTGCATAAATTATTAATAATTTTACAGCTTTCAAAAAGGTTCGATTAGGTTTGTTAATAAGAAATAATTGATAAGAAAGTATTGATGTAGTTTCAAAACATTCACAAAATTCATCAAATTCGTAAATAACTCCAGACTCAATATTTAATATAAAATAAATTATACCCAGAAAGTGAGTTTTAACTAATTTTATTATAGCATATACGGTGTGAGCAACAATTATTGATTTGCATCATTCTTTCGAAAAGGGTCCTTACCGCATAAAAATATTGTTGACTCTAATTATATTCATCAGCGTAATGTCAAAAATTAATTTCACAATTGGCAGTTAAAACTTGTTCAATTATAGGTTATTTTGCCTTAACAACAAATTAATTAATATGAAACTATTTAAAAGAATCTATACAAAAGTCGATCTACAATAATAAACAAAATACACGTTTATTAAAATATATAATACATTCTAAGAGAAAATTAATTATTTATGAGATTAAACAAAATTAACAACATATATTTGAAGTACTCACCATTGGATTGTATACACAAATTAATGTAAGATTTTATATTATTGAAAATTTTTCCAAGAATTTCCAGTGTTACGGCATTTATCTATTAAAAGAATACGATTTTTAAATACTTTATTCGTTAAATGATCAATTACGAAATAGTTTAGTACTGATCTTGGTGTCCGAACATTTCTGCTTATTGAATAGTTGTCCTAAGGTTGAAGATATTCCATTATCCGCTATCCTGCTGAAAATATCTCACCCGTAGTTCATCATCATGTAATTCATGACTAAAGGGTTAATATTTACTCCACATAATTTTGAGCATTCGTGTTACCATAGAAGAAAATAGGTCCAATTATTCTCGTTTGTGACATTGCAATCCACATCCCAACTTTTACAGAATGCAGTGTTTCACTAGATACATGTGGGTTGCTTATTGATGAACATTGTAACACGTACAATATAATCACTAAGGTTGATATATAACCCCTTTCCACATTAACTTTCGTAATTCTGTATACGCATTTCGACAACTAAGTTGTCATCATCAGCAAAGTGTAGTACCTGGTAAACCACTAAAATGTACACTGTGTACATTTTGGTTCTCAACTGTACAGATCGCGTACGGCGTTTGTTTTCGTACAGGTATTTTTCGCCGTGGTTTACCAGGTGCGACACTTTGCAATTATCTGCCGATGATGATAACTTAGTTGTCGAAATGCGTATACAGAATTACGAAAGTTAATGTGGAAAGGGGTTATATATCAACCTTAGTGATTATATTGTACGTGTTACAACTCACATGTATCTAGTGAACCACTGCATTCTGTAAAAGTTGGGATGTGAATTGCAATGTCACAAACGAGAATAATTGAACCTATTTTCTTCTATGGAAAGTTAATGTGGAAAGGGGTTATATATCAACCTTAGTGATTAAGTTAATCAACCACAGGCTAAATCAAATTCAACGTACAATATAATTTACTTTAATGCGCATTAATTTTAAATTGTTTTAAATATCATTTTCTTGCAAGCAAGTAAGACTATATTATACATTCTTTAGACATAAAGCACTGAAGACACAAAATTACTAATAATAAAAGCCGGGCAAAGGGAGAAACATGCGCACATACATATGAGCAAAAACTTATATGTTAAAAAGTGACAGATTAGTCGCTTTCCGACATATGAAAGAAATAAGTATTGGCATATGCAATATACTTCTGATATCGCGTTAATAAAACTGCAACTTCAGGCTTGTCAATCACTGTTGCTCTCACTGTATAAAATTAAGGATTGTACACCTCTAGAACGCAATTACTTTTGCAGATGTATTTTATACTTGGAACGTAGTGTAACACGAAAACAAATGAAAATGATACGGGAACAATATCACAACGATACTAATTGTACTGTTAAACCAGAGCAGCCTTTAAACCGCATAGGTTTTGTTATGCTCGAACTTCGGTCTAATTCGCTAAACAGTCGTACGAATGTAAGAGAGCGGGGTCAATATTGGGCATCAATATATAATATATGTACATAGAATTTCATTATTATTTTACATTGAAAATTATGAACTGTAATTTAGTCGCTGTACTTCATATGTCAAAAATGATAGATGTTATTGATGAAATAACTCACTTGAAAAGCTGCCACTGACTATCTTCAAAAATGTTTTATCTAAATAAAACCTTCAAAATTATATCGAATAACTTGGACTGTATTATTTCAAATTTCACATGCAATTTTTATATCATAGCTGACATAGGAAACTTTTTACTGTAAAGTAATTTTGGTGGAGCCTGTCGTTGATTAACTTAATCACTTAAGGTTGATATATAACCCCTTTCCACTTTAATTTTCGTATTCTGTATACGTACTTCGACAACTAAATTGTCATCATCTGCAGATAAGTAAATAGTGTTGTATCTGGAAAACTACAGCAAAAACCCACGCTTCACATAAGTGTGCGTTTTGGCTTTCGACGGTACAGATCGTGTACAAAATTTTTGCCGTAGTTTCCAGGTGCGACACTGTTTAATTATCTGGTGATGATATATATATATGTCGAAATACGTATACAGAATACGAAAATTAATGTAGCCTTAAGTGATTAAATTTTTACTGTAATTCAATCTTAAAAGTATTTTATAAGTTTATTTATTTATTATATATTAAAATTTGTTACAAATATCTGAAGAATGATTCGTTAATACTTTATTTAAAAGAAATCCTGATCTTTATTAAAGATCACGAAGTTTTGGTATTTATTAAAATATTCTTTGTAGAAGATAATTAATTACCCCTGCAGTACATCAATATCAATCATCTTTCAATGATTGGCACGATTAGTAAATGCTAATTTAGACATTTATCAGACAGTGGTGAGGTAATTAAGAAGCAGTCCGATTATAAATGTCACGATCACATGGAGTCACCGTATTAGTTTTTAATTTAAGAAGCGCCATCTTGACAAGGAATACAAATTTGTGTGACTCTACATTATATATTTTGACCATTGCATTTGTTGGTCGATGGTTCTGTGGATGGCACGCATTTAGTATGATCCACGTGCTTCACTATTAGCAAGTGAATTCAATACTGTGACGCCCCTTTAAGATTATTTAATACAGAGAACCCCTCCATAAGTCTCCGAGATACTGGTTAGTTATCGCCCTATACGTAGGTTAGGATGGTTCACAGGTAATAAATGCGAGCTTTTGATGGAGCTATCAACCAACAGTTGATAGAGGCGTTAGAGACCCGATTCCATTCCTCATTCCAGTACACTCTAACCAAGTTATGGGATTACGTAAATTACATTATAACACTCTTGAAGAGAAACTACGGACGTATAAGCAATAAAAATCGTTTAATAATGGCAAAACTTTTTAACTATTAAAATTTCAAAAGCGTAGCTATCGAATAGCGATCATAAGAAATATTTGTTTAATATTAAAGAAAAATAATACAAACCCAGAAGTATCGTTCTTACTCGTATGAGTACCGTTCAAATCATTCTTTTCCTGACATAATGAAGCTACACAGATAATATTTACAATTTGTTTCCTGATTATTTTGTTTCAATCTTGAATAAACATAATAGAGTTGGAATTTTGGTGCTAGATTTTTTTTCGATAGACAAATGTTTCTAGCCGAACAAAATCCTGCCAAAGAAGATGTTTGAGATCTCTTCGAAGCAGGGGAAACTGGAAAAGGTCCTTTAGGGGATTGTCAAGGCAAAAGGTTAAATACTCGACAATTTCAAGCAAGAGAAACACATTGTACCCTACTAACAGGTTAAATTTTTATAGAATCAATTCGAAGAAGAATTAGTCTGGGTTTTTATCCAATTAGTGTATTCGATATTTTTTCTATTTTTGTAATCCTTAACATGTCTATTAATGTTTGTACTATTCTGAGTTTATTTGATGATTACTTTGTTATCATACATAATTACCATTATAGTTCGTTTCACATTGAGAATAAAGTACACAGTTTATGGGAAATAAATATATCATTGCCAAATCTTCACATTTACAAAATTTTCACTTCTAACATAGACGTGTGATCTATATCCTAATTTTTAAGAAGTAACTGTAATAAGTTATGTTGAATTGATTTATTTAAACTCTTTCTCATTTTATTTGCTCAAAACTTATGTACAGTAAGCATCAGAAGTCATGTCTCCTCCTATTGAGCAACGTACTTTCTTATATCAAAGCTATGTACGTAATAAGAATTTAGCTCTTTTCTGATTCGCAAGTAGCAATCTAATTTAAATAATACGATCATTCTTAACCTTTATCTCTTGTTGAACTGCCTTCTATTTTCAATACTTTAAAATGAATTTAAAGGTGTTGATAATTTAAATAGTTATGTAATTTAATTTTCACGGATATAAATTTATAAATGTCTTGAAAGACATTTATGTTTGAATATTAATTAATTTATTATATCACATAGTTTTACTATGTAAAAGTATGTATTTGAACACTATATCAAAATAAAGCTATTAGCGAAACAAAAACTATTAAAAAATATTAAATAATTCACTTAAAAATAAATATGTAAAAGAAATATACAACAAATAATAGATATAAAATATATAAATATGTACAAAGGCAGTCAAGAAACAATAGATATGATGACTGATGCACAAATTTCAATAACAATATAATAAATAAAAAGCTTTATAATAATAGTTTTTATGCTATTCAATATTATTTATTCTTTAATCGAAGTTTAGTGAGCCTCGTCCCTTAAAACAATTTATCCGGCCATTTTTTTTCAAATCAGGTTATATATCGTATTAATTGCTTTGGACTTCCAAATGTTTTTACTCAAATTTTTCTACAATGGATTTCCAATGAAAAGTATGCCTTTAAAATTCGAAATCTCCTCTTAAATAATATTAAACTCACCACCACTTTCACTAAATATATATATGACTTTTAGTTTCTGTAATACCGCACCACTTTTAATCTTCGACAAAATTATAAGAAACCCATAGTCCTTCTAACGTGTCACCTACTCACTCTAATCCGCAAAAGTTTTTTAGGCAGTTTCTAGCTAATGATAACCTCTGCTGCATTGCTAATGATTTGTCCTTGGTGTTTCTCTTCCCATCTCTTAATCGCTTCATTAATAGTTGTAGGTTTAGACATTATTATATTATATATTATGACACGTATAACATAAAATGGAAAGACTCAAGAAGGAAATAAATAAACAATTAATACCAAAATTAAATAACTAAACATATGTAGGTAACACAACTCAAATTTTAAAATACCTGTCGAGTAATAAGTACCCGTCTTAAACAATTAATATTTTATATAGTACTCATTACTATTTATGCAGTCTCTTAATCGATCTTCTATAAAATGTACGAGTTTTTAACAGTAATTTTTGCTCCTTAAATCTTTCTCATACATTACCATATTTCATTTTAATTTTCTACTATCCTGGCTTTATTACAATTTCATGGTTGTTCTTCTCCCAATTACGTACTAGTCTGATGGTACGAATCGCTTAGTTATCTTTCAACCGATAAATTGGCGTTTGGGAAAGACAGTGCACTCCGATAATAAGTAAACCTCTTCTAATTAGGATCTTTCTATATTGCGCTGCTGTAAAATATCCAATAACTGTATCATTTCCCTGGCTGCACCACACATCCATCTCCAAAAGCTACAAACAATTCTACCTCTTCTTCTAGTTGTTTTTATCTTTTCGATATCGTGCTTTGTGCAGTTTCGCCTCCATAATACCCTCACTGTATCGTCAGTTGACGTACAAGCTGTCTGATCTGCAAGCAACATGTTTTGGACTTGGATGATCCCACTATCTTTTCCACATAGTTTACCTATGAATTATTTCGGATTATTGAACAATTTAGAATAACATTTTATTTAAACTGGGAAATTTCTAATAACCCAATTAATCCCTTCCCTGAACATATTAGTAATATATTTAGACTTTTACCATAGATGCAACGGTTCTAATTAAATGCTAATATAGGCAATCGAAAACACATTATATAGTGATATTTTTAATATATATTACTCTATTATTACAACAACAATTATTATGCGAAAGATTGTAGACTTGTATAAATATACAGCAAAAAAAAGCGTTTGAAACGCTTTATTTAGTTCTTCCTAATATGCGCTATAATTAGAGAACGCCCATAAATTTGACGTCTTCGAAAATAATATTGAAATTAAAAATATAATTTACAGGAGAGGAAATAATGAAAATATTTTAATGTTCCTTAATCCGTAAATAATAAGACTACTAATGCCAAAAGCGACCCAGCCTATATAGAAAATAGTTCTGAGATATTTTGTTTCAAGACATAACTTTTTACTGTACACACACAAACACACACACACACACACACACACACACATACACACACACATATAAATATATATGCAATAAATACTTCTTGTAAATTGAAAACTCATTTAATTTCAATTTTTATTTACAGTTAAAAATGTATAATTACAGAATTGTAAAAGTAACATACGGTAATAATAACTTTCAAATGAAGCAGCAGTGACAGTGACACGTTTCCAGCCCGGAAGGCTAGAAGAAACTATTAATAAAGGTAATTAATTATTGTTAGGATCCTATTCGGTTTCCGATTCGCTCAGAGAAGTTGAAGTTGTATCTCCGTTTAACATAATGATAAATTTCTCATATAGTCTTGTATTTCATCCATTCTCCACATTTCCTATTCAGTTATGTAAGAAGAACATTTAACATAGTCTAGGGTTTGTGAAATAACTTTAAGAAATATAAATAATATATTGCTATAATCCACGATTGTTCCTCAACAGTTAATTGCTTTCTTTTTGTCAATTCGCAACAAATAACAATTTGTTTTCAACACAATTTCTTCACAATGCCATTTTTACCAAACTAATGAACGAAAATAAATGAGATGAATACAAACCATATATGTATGTCAAGAAAAATTCTAAAATATATTTAATACGTAGGTTGCTTTAAAAGTTTTGCGCTTCAGCCAATTCCCGTAATGTGGTGCTGTTGAAAATATTTTTGAGGTATTTTCTGAGATTTTTTAGTTCGAATGGCATTTACAGATTGCTAACATTTGCTATTGTCTCTATTTAGTAATTTTTTAAATAAAGTGAATTTTGTGAAAAATGCAAGATAATTTACGAGGCATGATTTTTTATGATTTTAAAGACCGTCTGACTCGACAGTCTTCGCAAAAAATCAAGCGATTGTTTGGCGATGAAGCACTATCCTTGGCGACTGTCGAACGGTGGTACAACTAGTTCCAGCATGGATAAGATTCGCTCGAAGACGAGCATCGTGAAGGACAACCTGTTATGCAATCACTCCAGAATTCATCTTGCTAATAGAAAGCTTTGAGTTTGATGAATACCACACAATTTAAAAGAAGCTCAAAAATCGCGTATGGATTGTGCCGAAAAATGCTTTAAAAATTCATCCGAGACCGAGTAAAATCAGCGGTCTGCTTCGTTACAGGTGGCGAAGGTTGGATTTATTGTTACGACTCAGAAAGCAAGCGATAGTCGGCTCAATGGATCAGCCGACGAGAGACCTACGAAAGTGAGACGCGGACGAAGCTTTGGCAAGAAAATGGTGGCTTCTTTTTTTTGAACGCACGCATCTTGCTATTATTCCGATAGAGAATCGTCACCCAGTCAGTCCTGAAACGATATACAACCATCTATTTGCCAACTATCCTCCAAAAAGTGCGCGAGAAACGACTAAAAACACGAATCATTCAAAACAATGCTTCATGGTTCCTTCATGGTTGTGACTTCTTTTTATTCCTATACATAAAAGACAAAATTCCATAAATTTTCGATTGAGTTTAGGTCTGACCACGGCAAGTTGCTGACAGAAAAGGAATCTTTTATTGATCTTGATCTGTGGCATGGGGCACCATCTTGCACGAATTTGTAGACAAAATCTCCATAACTTAACGAATCAGTGTACGGTATTAGTATTGATTCCATTATAGATTTGTACTATATTTGGTTTATTGTACCTGGGACATAATACAGATGCCCTAGCACTAAGTGTGCAGACAGTGTACATTTTGGTTCTCAACGGTACGGATCGCGTACGGAGTTTGTTTTCGTACGGGTATTTTTTCAGGTGCGACGCTGTTTAATTATCTGCTGATGATGACAACTTAGTTGTCGAAATACGTATACAGAATACGAAAATTAATGTGGCAAGGGGTTATATATCAACCTTCAGTGATCAAGTTAATCAACCACAGTCTCCATCAAAATTACCTTCATGAGGTTCTCTACTTATTAAATAGTTCTAAATATATGTAATTAAAAGTAAATATATGTGGCTGTATTTTTGATTGCGCAGTACTGTATATGTATGTATGTATGTCCGTGTATTTCATGGAAATATACAATTTAATATTTTCAATTCTTCGTCAATAATTTTTTAAATTTCGTTGCTAAAATGGATTCGAACTGATCAAATACAAAAATCGCTTGTGTCATATGCATGTAAAATCGGAAATCTTTAAACACATTGCAAAATAAATTTAACAAACCTATGTGCATGGAAATGAAAGAAACAGGAAATCGTATCACGCCCTGAAACTGAAGCATCTGATTCATATTTCTTTTCATCCAACATAAAAGGAACGGGCATAAAGCTACTCGATTCGCGTACAAAGTTATTACATCATCGAAACCTCCAAACATAATAGGTCATAGGTGGTCTTTGTTATAGTGAAGGCGAAAAACAGAGACGGCAGTATCCAAGATTACCGGTTCACGAAGTAGCAAGCAGGTACCTTGAACGCGTATCACGAACCAGCAGCACCACTTCGCATATAACAATTCGTTTAAATCAAAGTTACCGAAGCCGCTACGTCGCCTTATAATGGCACATGAAATAATTGCATCTCTGGATCATGTGCCCCTTGAAATGATCGACGAAGATGAAAATGCTCAGATAAAAATTATTGATCCGACGAAAATGGCAATTTTGAGATATATAATATGGAATTTAAATAAAATTACGATGATAACGTTTCTGGAATATATTTTCTCTATTTTCAGAAAACTTTGAACGAATTAGGAACAAACTTTTAAAATTATAAGGAATAATAACTGGTAAAAATTAATGGAAATGAAATAAAGATTAAAAGACGCCATAGCAAAAAGATAATTACAGTAGTTTTTGTAAAAAATTGTAAATATTAAATAGCTAGACGAGCAATAAATACTGGAAAATAATGAAACGTTAGTTAAAAAAGACTAAAACTAAAATTCTTTATTAATCAGCTTCATGAGAATTAACTTACAGAAGGATTTTTTTCTAATCAAGCAATGCTCCAGTATGTATGGCTCAACAAACACGTGCTCCTTTAGAACAGTTTCTTGATAATAGATTACTGAATTTCCCTGCAAGGTTTCCTAATCTCATAATTATTAGTTCATTCTTCTGTACATGGACAAGAAGATTTTTAGAACAACATGTCACACAATTGAAGAACTTGGTGGCAGTGTTAGAGAATTTGCATCAACATCACCTTCTGGCAATATTTTTCTTTATTTATTCTTCATTCATCAGAACTTAGTGGTAGTGTTAAAGAAGTTTGCATTAACATAACCTTTTAGCATTGTCTTTCTTTATTTATTTTTCATTTTAAGCAAACTATGAATATAACTCATGTTCCTCGGCAGTTTTTTTAATTTTAGAAAGAACGCGAAGTATTTGAATGCGAATAGAATTTATTTACAAGCATTACCACTGGTTCGTTTATTATTTGAATTTTCGGAAAAAACATTGCAAATTTCAAATGATATTCGTAAAGCAATGTAAAGAAGAAAGAAAAATTATTAATTTACCATTAGAAAAACGAGGCGCTAGGTGCGTCTCACTGATTCTCAATCAATGAGACATGCCTCGTCTCCTATTACTTTTTAAGGTAAGTGACTTAAAAAGTAATAGAATTTGCCTAACAATAATTATGCCAATGAACAAAAAAGTAACGTAATTGAGAAAAAAGACAATTGTCTGATTACATACAAACTGTTTCAAAATCTACCACTCTGTACATAATCAGTCTAGACAAATAATTTTAGAAAAATACATTTTGAAGAAAAATTTATCACCAAAATTTCGATATTCCATATGTAATTTGCATTTTGTCAAACGACACCTATTATTGAGAATAACAATACATAGATTATCCATTTAAAGGTTAAAATTAGAAAAAACAAATTCTAAAAACGACATATATTAAGGCTCTTTTAGTACCTCCCAAAGCAAATGGCCTTGGAAGCTTGAAGACTAAATCTTCTAGTGGTAGGAAATCTTTGTTGTTTTTCTCTGGAAACACAAATTTATTTTGAGAAGTTTTCTTAAAAAATTCTAAATGAAAGTGTCCTTTCCGTCAACTGTATATAAAAACTCGGTCAACAGAATGTTTAATATTTTCTTCAATAAATACTGCATTTATACATCTAGAGGGCTGTATCTAAACGGTATTTTATAACCACTTAATAAAAGATGATGAAATGCCGTTGAAAATATCAGGTTAAAGCACTACTAAATTAAAAATTTATTAATTTTTTAGACAATAAAATACATAAACTAACCAAAAATATAATTCTCCTCAATTATTTATGATTACCTCACAACGATCTGGCAATTTTTCGATTCCATGCTTGGAGAAATCCGGTGGTTTGGAAATGAGGAAGTCGTCAAGGCAATTTTTAAGCACGACATCGTTACTAATAGAGATTCTTTAAATCGAGAAACCTATTTCCGTGCTGTACTCTCCCCAATATTGCTTTCTCCGTAAACGGTGAAAATGGTTCTAGCAGCTTCCTCTTCTGAACTCGAAAAACGGATTACGTCGGAAATATTCGTTTTCTCACCTTGGCATTCCATTTTCTTTCATCAATGAATAAAACAATATTTATTATAAAAACTAGTCAATTAAATAATAATACGATATTCAAATAACTTTGACATATGCCCATCGGATTTTTTTTTGTCATGGCGTCTAGAAACCAAAAAATGATACGAACTTATGTATCAACGTGATGGCACTACTTAAAAATGAACCTAAGAAAAATGCATTACAAAATTTACTCGATCGATAATAACGCATACTAATAATAATGATAATAACAACAATAATCTTTATTGCCCAACATCCCTTTCTAGGATAAAATATATCATAAATAAAGAAAGACAAGTACAAATATTAGCAAAATAAAATGTAAATGTATTACATATACTTAGATGTGATGAGGCTATATATTAATTAACACAAAATAAACAAAAAAATTGAACAATTCTTACACAACCAACAGGAATATCACTATCAAAAGCATCTACACAACTGCACGTACGATTAACTAGTGCTCTCAGTAGTGCATTAGTATTAATTTTGGCGGATGCAAAGTGGATAATTTGATGTTACTCGGAATACATGATAAGGAATAACGTTTAATACCTGTGGCGAATCAATCCGACTGTTAATTATTCTAAATATAAATGCCTACTACTTGGACTTGTCAACGATGTTCCAAAGATTTGAAATTATGCTTGTTAAGTAGATAATTATAATGGGCACTCCTTTCAGGAGGATATGTACCATCATTCTTAAAGAAAAGGTATTTCAAGAATCTTCTTTGACACCTTCAATCGAGCAGATACATTGCGTAGTGAGTTCAAATTACTGAAGCATGTTTCAGCCTACTTAATACAAAACTATACTAGAGTGATTTCGCGGTAGTTAGATGTCGAAATTGACTCATCGACCGTATAGGAAGTCTTAACATCCTAGAAGCTACTGAAACTATATCCGTAATATGCAGGTTGAAACATAACTAAGAGTCGAATTTTACATCAAGATCACTTATGAAGTCAATTTTTACTAATTATTGCTCTTAATGTTGGATGATAATATCAGTTTACTAATTTTGCGACTATTAGGTACTACACAGCACATGTTGACATCAATCTTTAATTCATTTTTGTTACACAAATCCTTGATGCATCAAAAGTTCAAGAAAGGTCAATATATACAACATACATTTGTCTGTTATCTATAACTTGGTATACATTTTGAACCAGTTAGTTAAATTCGTAATAGGTGTTAATGACAAAAATCCATGTTAATTATTGGAAATGTATGGTCGCGTGCTGTATAGTATAGTATTGTACACATTCTATTTTCAAATTTTGTCAAAATTTGATCAAATCTCAACTTTCAATATCCGATACATCTCTTTTTTGTGAACCACTGCTAGTTTAGTAATCTTCAATATATCAGAAGAGAAACATGTTTTCGCAGCTATATTAAAGATAATTTTTAGTAGTTTTAATAATACCTTACTAGTATTTCGAACAAAAGAACCTAATATTAAATCATTATCCATTGTTGGCTTATTAGCTATCAAAATTATAAGTTTCCTTTTCTAATATTTCTGAAGTAGTTCAAGTAGATGTTGATAAATTGCTATAAACATAGTTGCCCCGTTATATATCTGCAAAGTAATGGTCTCAATGCGCATGAATTTTTCTCTCTAATTCCCGTCAAGAGCTACGCTATTCCCCTCAATTCAATGACATTCCAAATCTAGCAAGGTAAATAGTTGCATTAAAGAATATCAAGTTACCGAATAATTGTAATTATATAATTATAATTTTTTAACGTAATATTAAAAATTAGTAAATTATTATGATTACATAAATCGTAATAAAGTTATTAAAAAACAGTTAAAGACATTTAATGAGCCTATTACGAAATCAATTTGTTTAATGTCTCTCAACAAACGAACGTCCAAAATTAATCTTATCTTTACTGATAAAAAAGAAAAGTGAAAGTAATTCTAATAAAGAAAGAACGTTATTTTCTCGAAGGTATAGTAGATTTCATAAATTAAATTTTAATAAAAGACTCAATAAATAAAAACTTCACTAAATTCTAATAAGGAGTAGGTAATAAAAAAACGATAATGATAAGATAACAATTTGGTAATCCGATATTCTCCTATGTAACTGTCGACAACAGGGCTATCTATTTTACCAGGTTTAGAGTGTGAATGAGTTGGTGGAAACAGCGGAAGGAGAATTAACAGGAGAAGCACATGCGCATTATTCACCCGATATAACACATTTCAATGTGCACCACCTTCATTTACTGTTATATTGTCCTCAGCCTTTTTTAAGAACAGCATAAAAAGTAAGCTTAATATTCATAGTTTGTCAAATTTATTTAGTGATAACAATTTTTGAGGCCTTTTGTCATAATATCGAAAATAATCAATGCATTTCGTTAAACCTTTTTTTATATCATTAAAGTGCATTCGTCGTGACGTGCATAATTTCTAGTACTAGTACTAAAACCAAAAAAAAATTAAAACATTTTTCTCCGTATAATTTAAAAAAAAAGTAGTTCAGTAGAAAAAAAAACACTCGTTAAAGATACCTCCAAGGAATATCATCTCATTTAAAACTTCTGTCGGCGCTTAAACTTTGAATTACAATTCCCCATAATATTTCTTAACACTTTACTACAAACTACATCCAGTGTATACAGACTAGATTGACGCGTAAATACTTTTGCAAGTTGAAACATGCTATAAAACCGGTTACCACGTGCAAAGCGACCAACTTAATATCCTTTCTCATTCTTCCCTTGCGCATCTGTGCACGGTTTCAGCGGTAGTCTTTCTTCCGTACAAAAGTCTTCGCTGCGAAAGCAAAGAACAAAGATGAATGATGACAACACTACGAACTGCTTTTTAAATCCGGTTATCGTGTGTTTTAAAAGTCGTCGGAATTGCAACCCGACAGTGATGCGATTCATTTTTAATGGGGGCACCGTAAAAACACTATTTATATTACTTGAGGAAGGTGCATTTTATGTATTTTTATGTCGTATTTATGTACAGCAGGCGTCCATTATTACTGGTTACTACCGCTTTTACGAGTTAGAAAGAGATGAAAATTCCTATATTTAACAGAAAAAGGATGTTATGTATTTGCGTGCACATGTGTTGGTGTGAATAAAAGAATTAATTGCTTAAACTTGTCTGGTGTGTTATTTGTCCGAAAAGTTACCAGAAAATAAAAGAAAGGATGTAATTATGAAAGCACGTGTTTGTGTACGCTTTTTGAATTTATAGTGATGTAATTACAGAAATAATCCGGAATAAAATACCGTTCAACAAGACTATCCTTAATATATCTGGTGTTCCACTTAAATTAGCTCATTGTTAAACTTAAAATATATCACCAAATTGAGCAACAATTTCGAAATCTATCTTTTACAAGGGGAACTAAAAAAAATCTACCTAGCCACAATAAACAACTAACTATGCGTTGCTTAGTGACATTCATAAGTGACAACATTTTTCTACTTACATATTAAATTTGACTTCAATTCATTCATTATTTAGTGCTTTAACTGTTCTTAAACGAATGATTGCAGTGTATGGGGACGAGACTCGTCATTTTCAAAGTGAAATATTAATCAAAACAGTTTCGGTGAGAATCCATTGAAGATGACTCTTCGTCTTTTTGAACCAAACAGAAATTATTCTTGATGAATATCTATTATAATATATTAAGTGGGACTATTATACCAGGAGTTACTTACCCTAACTCCTGTTACTAAAATTACGTGTGGCTGTTGACTGATAGTGTTCAGGTTTGTGTCACAAGATGGCTGTCTTTGTGATAATACGTGAGTTGACAAAGCAACCAAAATTCAACCCCTCCCCTGCGAATAACTTCTTTGAGCTGAACCATATGAAACGGATTCCCTTTATTTAGAAATTTAATAAAGCATCTCAGAGAACGTCATTTTGTAAATAATAACTAGCTGAAAGGGAAGATTTATGCCTATTTTGAAGACCACAAAACAAATAATTTTTTTCTAATGGCATGAAGTCATTGCAGACAATCTGTGCACGTGCATTGAAAAATATAATTCCTTGAAAAAAGCTTGATCTTTTGTTTCGTTGTTAGATAGACAACTTTTCCAATTCTCCTCGTAATAACTAAAAAATAGCGTTCTCTATACGTCAACAGCAGAACTATGAATTTGGCAACTGAGAATTATAATAAATAAAATACAAATTTTGTTTTAAGCAAAAAAATTTGATTCGGTAAAAAGTTTTTTGTCCATTTCATTTTACTTCAACATTAAAAATAGAATTTAAATTAATTATTTTGTTATAATCGTTGAATATATATCACATAAAAATTAAGCAATTGCGATCATCACTCACGAAATTATGATCATGAAAGAAACGAAAAAGAAAAAGTAATTATTACTTTGGCAATGCCGAGAAAACAAATTTTATACACTAACAATGTCCCTGTCTGTGAAAAATATTCCGTATTGGAAATATAAAGATTAAGCTGAGTTTTGATCAATGTTACAAAGCCAAATTCCTCATGCTATAAACATTTAAATAATATTGGTTTAATAACTAATTAAATAAGAATTTTATTTAAAAAATGCGACGTGTTTTGTATGGTACAAAATATTCTTATTCAGTAATTAATTGTGGATTTTTATCATGACATTTTGCTACGTTCAGGCAGTATTATAATTTCACGTTCATAAAACTGGTTTTATATGCACAAAATCTAACCCGTTGCAATTTGACGTAATCATTATTGCAAAATTTTTGCCTTTAAAAAGTTTCGCAATGAACGTAATAAATGATAATGTAATGAAATTAAGTTAGGACTGTATATTGAATGTGGCATCACAAATTTATGTATGTTTGTATTTCCAGTAAACTAATAACATGACCTTCTTTTACTGAATGTCAGTTGGGACAATGTGCTAATTTCTCTTATTTATTTTAGATTGACATTGTTGTAAACAAAGGAACCCATAGATAGATATTTTTATGTAGCAAAGTTATTTTAAACGCTTTACAATAAATGTATGCTATACAAAGTGATTGAATTGAAACCATTCATTATTAGGAGTACTACTTTATTATTGTTTTTGAATATTTTAGAATAAACATAAGAGCCAAATATTTATTCAAAGAAAATATTTTCGTGATGGCTATGCTTCCGACTAAAAGTCACTACCAGCTTGTTTATTTTAAAAGCAAGGATTGTAATTTCTATTGTATATATATATATATATATTCTACAAGTTATTCTGGAAAGGCTTTCTTAAGTTTTCCTTGGACCAAAAGTCAACTATTTTAAAGATACTTTTTATTTTTTTTAAAATATTGGTGTACTTCATCATTATTATTTTTATTATTTGCTATAACTCTTTTGACCCTGGAAATGATGATATTTGCAATATAGAAAGCCTCTTATGCTTTATTTTGAAGCTTTTATTTTGGACAAATCTTGTCTAGGTTGTTCATAAAATAGTTTCGAGTGAATGGAACTTTGAACCACTAAAACCGTTTGTTTCAAATACAATGCTCCATATTTTTTTTTGTATTTGAATGCAGAACTTATTTCTACATCAACACGTAATAGCATTTTTATACCTATCTTCAATCCTTTTCGCGTTATAAAGAATTTCTTGTTGATTTTAGTACAATTACTGCTTTCATTTGTTTGCTATAACCTCTTAATAATATATTTCAGATTTTGTGAACAAACCTAATTTTTTATTTAACTCATGAATAACTCATGTCTATACTAAATACTAAAAGGTTAGTGCTGATATTTTGAAGCTAACACTATTATTTCATAGTAGTATTTTGTCTTTTAAACTCTTGGCTTTGTATTGAAATAATATTTCTTTTAAAAAAATGTGCAATCTATTCATCACGACAGCCGCAAACCATACACATATTTGGCGTATCTTGTACCTTCAAGCTTCCACTTGCTTCCTTCTCTTCAAAGCTCTTTGTGTTGTAACGTTCGACTCAGTTGAAGCTGTGATTCAACACCTTTCAAATGAACGGGGAATTATGAAGCCTCATCGAAATATGGCAAAAGGTTATCGAAGAAAACGGGCAATATTTAAATGATCGTTTTTTATATTTATGAATTGAAATATAGAAAAAGTTCGTATAACTTTTCCGATAACCCCTCATTTAATTTAATATTAGTGAAATCTTTTCTTTAATAAAATAAACTTTTCTTAAATAAAAAGAAGAAAAAGAAAATATTTCAATATTTAATGTTTCTTTTAGAAATGTTGCAGATCACAAAACACTATGTCACCATCATATTAAGAATAACTATCTATATTTACATATATCATTTATGTTAATTGGTAATTTAAGTAACATTTGATTACCACTTACTTATAGACATTTAAATAAATCGAATGAACAGGGCTACATAATTGTTTGTGTGTTTATGGCTATCGTAAAAATGTATAATTCTCTAGCTATATCCGCAATTCATTTCAATTGATTGTGAGGTAAGATGACAGTCCATTGGCGGAGTAAATACTGTTTCCAATTTAGCTTACAAAAATAGCCTTATTTAGAGTGCTCAAAGCAATGATCGAATATTTCATAGAAATGATGATAAATTAAAAAACCAAATTGACTTATTATAATTCATATAGTTTCAATATATTTGGGAATAAGTATCCGAACACATTATAGTATTATAACTTGTTTGTGTGTCATTCCACGAATACCTAAAAACATTTGGCATTTTAATGTAATGTACTAGATTAGCATGTCGAACATTTCTTGGGAAATCATATTTCTTTCTTCCTTAACAGTATTTCGTAACTTTGGAAGCGTTCTTTGTCGCATATTTCGTGCAATAATACATGTTTTCACATCGCAAGTATGTTCTATTAGATTATCATTGAGAAATTCTCGCAATACCAATTTCACCAAGCAGAATCATATCCATTTATCTATGGACAGTGGAAGCTCTGTTTTCTGTGAAGTAAAGAGTTGTGTCTTTCTGTATCTATCCCTATCCATTCCATTACACCACCATCTTCATAGTGCGGCCTTGCCCTAACAAATTATGGATTAGCGCATGTTCCAGATTCACGTCAAATCAGAATATGCATATTATCAGTCTGTAACGTAAACCGGGATTCGTTACTGAATAATACTTGCCCCCATTCATTACGGCGCCAACTGATATATTCATTTGCCCATATTCTACTGGCGCAAAACCACAACGGTTTCTGCCATATAAACTAGAGATATACAAGCGATTTCTTACTGTCTGTATCTTTCAGTGATAGCAGTGAACTCACTTCGAAACTGAGTTGCATTAATAACCCAACCCAACCTTGCCCTTGCCTTCGTCGAACACTTCTTTTTTCCAAAAAACGATTCTAAAGCCCATAACTTACGCTTTGGCTCACTCCAAACATTTCAGCAACACTTTAATGTCCTTTTCAAACTACGAATTTCTATTTCAGATGCACTTAAAACTTGCAAATTCACTATTACCAGAGAGATATACTTTAGGATACTGACTGAGGAGCGTGTTTGAAACGCGCTTTTATACCATCCAACGACGATTCCTTTAACGCGTGTGTAACCCTTTTAAGACATGTCTTTATATTTGTTTTCTTGTTTAGAAAGGTTGAAACTAGTTTATAAAGTATTTTTTAGATGTTATATTAACTGGCACTGCTTTTAAAATCGATTATATTCAATAGTCACTAGTTGTTTTGAACTAATATAAGAAAATACGATTTTATTTATGTCCTTATTGATTCTACTAAATACACAACCTACAAGAATATAAAGGGTAATAGCATTTTTTTATCGTATTATAAACAAAGCATTACAATTACAATATTTTTATTGATTAATAGGATAAATATAGAAAAATAAATAAATCAAATTGAATATACTTATCAAGTTTGTAAGCTTGTAGAGTTCTAAACTCCACAGCAATTTGGTATGTCTCTATTTTGAACGAATTTGGGTAAAACACACGGTATTGTGTTTTATTTTGTAATTTTATAGAAGAATGTTTTTAAAACCGTCAAAGACCTAGTGTTGTGTCCCTCTTCTCCAGTAAGAAGACGGAGTTATGCTTAGATTGCCCGGGAATAATTTATGGAATCGAGTTCTTAACTCCAGTTTTATCACCTCAAGTTTAGACTTGTTTCCGCCTCCGAAGTTCTGATTTATCAGTTAAAAATTAATGCCATTGCTTAAATTAGGATGGAAAGTTTCTAGACATTGATTTATTATTAAACGTTTTCGCTTGTAGAACAACCGAGGCATCTTTGTAAGTACAGTCAATAAAACTTAGCCTTCGTATGAAATTAGAATCGTGCGCCACGTTTTGGTTCTTTATTTAATAGCGTTACTACAATTAGTGAATAAATTCTCTTAAATCAGCTTAAATGCTCGCATCACAGTGTGCTAATTTCGTAACTTTAATTTAATTAATCTGATGAAATTAGTTCTAATAGCACACCACAGTATAAGTATGCCCAATTACGACAGTCATTCTTTGCATTTGAATGACCTTCGTCCATTTTGCGGGTTGTATACTTTAGCAGTTATATTTAAACTGAATTTTCGAAATTTATTGAAACATGTACCGACCTTTTCGTATATTTTCATTAAAAACGAATTTTAAATATTTTTAAAGTTATAAGCATAATGTGTAGATATTTTAAAGCAGCGTTTTGCGTATACAAAGGCTACTAGGAAAGTTTTGCAATACAGCTTTGTTTATTTAATTTTTTCAAAGTAATTTCCTCTACACTCAGTATACCTCTCCATCCTCCAGAACCAAACTTTAAACCAGTTCTGCCAAGTTTCACTAGGGAGTAAAGCACACTCGTTGTTCCAAGCCCGCAGAAGGTCCTCATCACTGGAAAACCGCGTCCCTTTTAGCTTCATTTTCACATGCGGGAACAGTGCAAAGTCGCAGGAAGCAAGATCTGGCCTGCACCGAAGGTTCTCGAGAAGTTTCAATCCTGTCGTGGTCAAATATTCGGTGCAGGCTTTGGTACGGTGAGCTGGAGCATTATCGTGATGGAGGAACCAGGTGTCCATTCTTGACTTTGGCCGCAGATATTTCATAGATCCAATGACTTTAGGCAGACACTGTTCAGTATACCACTTAGCTGTGACTGTCTTCTGTGTGTCCAAAACGACGCGTTCGACAATCCCACTCGACTTGAGAAATACAGCTAAGCTATCATTTTCTTCTTTACAGATCGGGATTTTCTGACAACTACTGGTGTGTCCTCATCATCAAAGACCAAAACTTTGTTTTGAGTTTCGGTCGGCACATCGTAATAGTACAGCCAAGCCTCGTCACCTGGCACGATGTTGTTCACATACCGAGATTATCCCTTATTAAACTTTTTTAGCATCCCCGGCACAAAGTCACACGTCGTGTCATCTGCTCTTCAGTCAGTCGATGCGGCACCCAGAGAGAACAAAGTTTCTTCACGTGCAAACGATCATGCAGAATTGAACGAATTACTGGTGCATGTAGGCCCGAAGTACTCTCTATCTGTTGGTAGGTCACTCGCCTGTCCTCGCCAAGCATTTTCCTCACAGTGGTAACGTTTTCCTCCGTAATCACCAAGTGCAAGAGTCATTTCTTCGAAGCACTGGTCTATGTTTAAACCACGCACGAAATTATAACGCAAAACTGCCCTTATCTCATTTCGTGACCACGATGCCATCGCAAGCACTTTACACTCTCACTGCTAATGAATAACTGAGCCCATCGACATGGCGCGGCGGCTACTATGCACATATGAACATGTATCAACATGCAGCAACAAGCAGCTTCCTACGATTCATTCTTGCATCATATTGCAAAACTTTCCTAGTACCCTTTGTATTGAGGGATAGAATACACACAATGAAAATATCAATTAATATATTAAATAAGAATAAAATGGCCTAACTTCAAAAACAAAAATGTTACTTGGAACATTACAGCTAAATATGTTAACATATAAATTAAATCATTTTTTTAATTGAAAATTTATCTAAATATGATTTCAAAAAGAAGAATGCATATTCTATTTTCCAATCCTTATTTCTTTATTGTTTATTCTATTCAAGTCTAAAGAATTCTGTGATATAATATTGATTCTTCATATCATTTAAAAACATATGAGGAAAAGTATGAGGAGTAAAATTGATTAAATTTTTATCGAATATAATATTTTTATTGTTAAACTCTTGCAATTATAAACTAAACTTGTAATAATGAAAATTGATTTACTACGAAATAATATAGTATGTAGTAATAATGTGTAGTAATAATAGTATGAATAATACTATGAATTAAATTAATTTGAAGTTTTTGAAGTACTTTTTGTTATATAAAATAAATACATTTCTACTGGAGAGAGCGGAACATTTTTTAAAAAAATTTCTGCAATGTATATATGATTCAAAAACGGTAAAAAATAGAATTTTTTACATTTCTACTTACTTTATTATTTGTTCCGTTTAATAATTATATATGGGTTTCGAGTTCAATAGTAATAAAGATTCTTCTAAAGAAATTTATAGAAAAATTTAGCTTTTCTTTTGGTAATCTCATGGGTTTTTAAAAAATCTTTAATAATTTTTATATTAATTTTTAATTTCACGTTTCTTTTGCTTGCTGTTTATATTCTTACATATCTAAAATGTTAACGACGTATTCAACTGAACAGGTCCGCACGTTTCTGTATAACTCGCGATGGCAGACAAATCACTTTATACAAGGGGTCTGCAGCTACAGCATTAATAGAAGGAAAATTATTGAATTAACATTTTTTAAAAGAACGATTTAGGGATCGTGAGTCGAGCATCTTGCACGACGGTTGTTCATGCTCTAACGCCTATTGAACTGAATTATGCGAGGAAGATCCACAATCCGGGACTAATCGGGAAACAGATTCTCATTGAACGTATGTGTTAGTGGCATATATCTACACATTACGTACATTCCTATACTCTTGTAGGACTGGATTCTCGATAAACCATTTCTACTACTTCTCGGGTTGAAAATATTTATCTCCAAATAAGAAGTATATGTATACACATTTTGGTCATAGAAGCAGATCCCTATTGAGAATTGATATATGTATATACGGAGTTGCAAACCATTATACAGGCAGTATTTGTAATTGTAATTTAAATAGTCATGTATAATTCATGCAATGGTTATTAAAACAAGAAATATGCAATTATATTTTATTTCATTGAAAATTTTTTTGTTGGGTTTATATAAATATTTTTATTTTATTTTAATAAATGTATTAAAGGTTTACGAGGCTTTTATTTGAGAATACAAACATACTTTTAAAAAGTGATTAATATAATATTTTATTTTTTAAGAATAAAAGCATTGCTTTAATAAAATTAATATTTTGGCCACAATCAGCGCACAAATGATCAAACTAGGTTAAACAACTTCTCTAATTTTAAGTAGAATACATGTACAATTCTCGTTAATTTTAGATTACGATAAGTACAAAATATTCAATGGAAATTATTTATGTAAAAAGTATCACAGAAGGCGAAAAGTAAAAAAAAATTTAACAATTATCAAGGCAAAAATAAAAAATATTTTTAAATAAAATTATCACACTTATTTGAAGTTTTATACTTTTCGATAATAATACTGCTTATTACAAAAGTATGCTTTTAATAAGGTTCAAACTTTTACGAAGATGCAGTTAATTCGGAACAAATTATCATCGTAATGGATAGAGTATCTATCGTGAAAACGATCTCAAATCTGATTTTCGATTTTTTCGAATAAAATTCGTTAATTAAACTGTTTCATAGAAAATTAGCATTAATATTATGTATCTACAATTATGTATAAGCTGCGGCAGAAATAACTCCAGAATATTAAACGTGCAAGCTATTTAAAAATTTATTTCACAGTTTGAAAGAGCTATGTTTCCCATTTATTTCACATACGTGCACATGTTTGTGAAATAAATGGCAAACATTGCTCATGACTTGGTTTTAAAAATGATATTCTCTAAATGTTGGTTGTCCTTTTTTATGCAATGCTAAGGAGCAATGACGTGTCTCACTGCACGGATGTTCTTTGATGTTCGAACACTACGAGACTTGCTAGACGGCTTCATTTTTAAAAGCCAACCGTTTTTCTCAAATTGGCGACCCATAACAAAATGGTTTTCTTGTTAGATAGTACGTCGACCGAGCCTAAATTGTTTACGAAATAAGTGTTGTGTTATAGTAACTCGACGTAAAGTGTGAGGCACAATACATTATAGAAAGTAAATAGCAAATATTACTCTTTCAAATAAATTTTTGAATGGCTTCTAGAATCGTTTTGTTATTTATACTTAATATTCAGGAGTCATGTCTACTGCATCCTATAGATCACCAAAATAATATCACAGAATACATTGTAAGAAACACTTAATTATCTACTACTAATATTTCGCTACAATACTTATTTTCCCGATGAATTTATAGCGTTGAAAAAAAAATAGTAGAACAAAAATTCTGCGAACTAGCATTGATATTATTGAACTTTTATTTATTTTACTTTTAAGGACCTATTAGAACAGAACGGAGTTTTAGCATATAAGAAGATGATTTGATTAAATACGAGTTCTGAAATGAAACAAATAAGTTAGGCATTAAGTTTTTTTATTGTTTTTCAATATAATACCTTTCAAATGTAATGCATTTGGATCCAGGCTGAAGGCCAACTTCAACCAGCTATGTTGAAGAAATACTGTTACAAAAATGGTATAATAGACCATTTTTGTAATAGTATTTCTCAAGATTCTCAAAATTCTGCTTCGTTGATGCAATAAGACTTCATCCGTCCGAAATTTCCTTCCAGCATAGAAAATTTTAGTTTGGGGAATAAGTGGAAATCACTTGGGGCTTGTTTTTAAAAAGACTATGAGATGCAACCTGAAATTTCAATTCATCAGTTTTTCGGAACAATTTCACTGGTGTAAGAAGGCATTGTCTATTTCAATTTGTTAGAGTACGGTCCGCTAACGGCCTGGCCCATCGCCTACGAAAATTAACACACTTGAATGAAAAATCATAGCCATTATCTTACTTGCCAATAGCTAAGCTTTCTTTGAAGGAATCCACTGCCGAGATTTCCATTTGGATTAAGGAATACAGTTGTGAAGTGAAGTTTTATCAACCTTAACGAATTCTCGCAAAAAAACAACTTATTAAACAAATTCAAATTATCGTTTGATGTTCGTATTCTTTCACATTTTTATTACTTTTCAAGTTTTACGGAATTGACTTTGTGTAAAATGTGATGTATGCCTTCAATATGCTTACTATATTTTACACTATTTACATAAAAATATAGTAGGTGGGCGGGCTATGCCAACATACACATATTACTCAACAGCAATAAACGTTTATTTGATGATCGGCAAAATCAAAGGTTTTGCTCAGGAAAATAATCAATTAGAGTAACTTTCTTGTAAATTGCGTCTTTTATTAATCTTAATATAATTGACAATTATGAACTTACGTATATAAAGTGCTTAAAAGTACATTAAAAATTGAAGACTTTCACTACGCCCATATGTTAATATAATTAACACAATTGTACTTATATATTATTATATATTTACTTAAATATTTATTACATACATTTACATTATGTATTCATTAAAAAACCGATGCTGCATAGTGATACATTAGTACATAATTTCTTGCAAGACTATTAGTTAACAGGCAGATGTTTTCTAGTAAATGGCTCCTGCATGGTATATTTATTGTCAAATCTGCATCAAATGTACATACATTATTTACATTATCTATTCATTAAAAAAAGTACACGATAATGATAAGCATTATTTGTTACAACATTATTTACTAAAACGTAGCTTAATCACTTGGCTGAGGCAATGAATTTGATGATGATCCAGTATTCGCCATTGCTTAATTAATTCTTCCATCATATTTTCCACATCATTAAGGAGTTGATACATTTTGCTTTCTTCTGTAATTATATGTTTGATATTATTTTCACAACGTTCAACAATTCTAAGATGCAATTCCTCAAGTATATAGCAGTGATTTCACTTCTTGCATCTTAAAAGTGTTGTTAAGACATAAGTTCTCGTCTTGGGCATATATTATTCTTATTAGTTATAAATGACCTAGTGGATAAGGTTGATTGTAATTGTTTAGCGTTTGCAGACAACGATGAGATATCTGTTCGTTTACGAAGGGATTGCGTGCTTGTGTTGAATCAATCGCGACAACGAAAAACCACATTGTTGCCAGAAAACTTCATTGTAATGACTGTGAAGGGAAACGCTTACACAGCGATTGTTGAAATTCGAAATCTCTTGATTATTGGAACTTCAGTAAAGTTTGTAAAAGCAATTAGGATGCAGCTCGGTGAAATAATTTTGCATGGACCATCAGCTAGGAGTAAGCTTTTGATATCAAATACAAGTCGAATGAAATGGTTTGAATTTGTAAAAACCAGCATTTAATCCAAGACACCCGATGAATCTCAAGGCACGGGGGTGGAAATATAATATCTTGCTCTTTTTCACATATTCAGAAGTGTAATGCTTCCAATATTCCTGTTATACACAGTCTGTCTCAGAGAAAACGAAATTTTTTTGAAATAAAAACAAAAACTTACTATTTTAGTAAAATTCATTTATTTTATTCAAAGTAGCCGCCTTTGACTGATACAACGTTTTGCACGGTTGACTAACGATTGAATTTTTAGTTCATTTTTAAAGATGGCCTTCAAAATCGTCTTTTTAATGGCTTCGACATCGGCATAACACTAACCTTTCATCGGAAAATGTAATTTGGAAAATAGATAGCAATCATAGGGAGACAAATCCGGTGAATACGATGAATGGTTGATGGTTAAAATGCCATTTGTAGTTAGAAAATCAGTGATAAGCGTCGAGCAATGAGATGCTGCATTATCATGTAACAAACGCCGGCTACCATTTTCACGATATTGAGGGCGCACATGACGAATACGCGCCAAAAGACCCTTCATAGCACCAGGACGATATACAGCATCGACTGTTTAACTAGTTGGTACAAACTCTTTGTGCACTATCTCTATCGAATCATAAAAACAAATCAACACTGTCTTCACTTTTGATTTCTCCAAACAGCTTTTTTTCGATCTTTCTTGGCTTGGATGCTTCTATTCAGAGATTTGATGCTTGATCTCTGGATTATATTGAAAACATCAAATCTCATCGCCAGTAACAATAGAATACCTTAAGTTTCTATCCTTTTTTGAGTCTTTAATCAAGTCTGTACAATGTTCAATTCAGTTAGCTTGTGTGGTACAAACCTTGCACAAATCTTTCTCAGTCCCAAATGCTGTGTCAAAATGCGATAAATTGAATCTTTGGAAGTATTTAATTCCATTGCCATGTATCGCAATAAGGATTTCGGCTCATTTCTGATAAATGCACGCACAAGTTCGATAGTACTTTCCGTAACCACAGATTTTTTTGCACCAGGATGTTCGCCGTCATTTATGTCCGTACGACCATCTTTAAATCATTTATACCACTCATATACACTCGTGCGTGATAAACACGCATCACGATACACTTGTTTCATGAAATTAAACGTTTCAGTAAACGATTTACCGAATTTAAAACAGAACTTGATATTTGCTCTTTGTTCAAAATTCATTTATCGACCAATGCCAAATACACACTGTTACTTTATGCGCAATTTCTCTGCTTCTAATGATGCAAATGTCATGATATTTTGACATAACATTGGCGAAAGATCTACCTCATCGACGCATATTTTTTTAATAAATGGCGCCACTAAGAATTACTATTTTAAAAAAGTTCGGTTTTCTCTATGACAGTTTCGACATATTAACGACACCAAGCTTTCTACAAATGCTGAAAAAGGATGCTTTCTGCAATATACTATGACAGTTATCTAATAGCCATCGTGTTCTCTCGATCTAAACTCTTTCAATAATAGCAATAAGCAATATAAAAAATTTAAATGTTTTGTATAATCAAGTCGAAGTATATTCCAACGGAGATCTATCAGCGGAAACGATACTAAAAAGATAAGGAGTTGTTTCTAAAACTAAAGGTATTCTATTAAATATTTATTATATACAAATTGCAATTGTATTGTATAATGAAAAATCGAAAAAGAAAAACTTTTTAGGATTTATAATTGTAAACGGTAACTTGCTAGATAGTTCGTTAACTACGTGACCTAATGCAGAGATGATGCAAATTCAGCGGAATCTTCTTCATAATTCAAAGTCTGTATTAGGTTAAATATGACAGTACAGAGCGATGAGTAAACTAATGTGACAGTACACTAAAGTGAAGGTCTCGTGTGATTTAGAAAACAGTGGAAAAAACTGAGTTCCGAGCAGTAATAAAATATTTAACACCAGCCGAAATTAAAACAGAGCTCGATTTGACACTATTCAGGAGGAATTCGCTTTTTCGTTTTCAGTGGTTGAAAACTGGATTTCCGGTTACTGCCCCGGATATTATTGAGAAACTCCACTGTATCGTATTAGATGGTCATCGAGCACAAGTGCGAGAAATAGTAGACATAGTGGCTATATCAAAATAATTTGGCGAAGAAAAAGATGCTATTGCATGTCTGCAATCGTCATGACCAAAATTCATGAATCGGAATTTGAATTAGTGCTTCATTTGTCACATTTGGCTCCCAACGAAAGCACTTTATTGGTTAGGCGATGTAGTTATTGAACCATCCTCGTATATATGATACAAGTTATACAATAATCATGCCTCCTTTCACTAAATGAGAAAACATTGAACGTTACAATAAACAACAGCATTTTCTCTTGTATACCTGCATAGCATTAATATTAAAATTTCATAAGCAATTTCCGTCGTCAGGAAATTTAAGTATATATAGATAGATATATGTATATCTACCTATACACGTGGTCTTTGTTGTTGTATATTCTCAGTCTTTTGCCATTTTTCTGGCTTTTAGGAAATTTATTTATTTTCCTTTGTTGGTTACTAAAATTGAAAAAACGCTCGGCGACATCTAAAAACGAAACAGGTTGGCTTTATTAAAAAGGAAGCGTTCAAGACATAAACAAAGGAAAAGAGGCACTTCCTCTTTCCTCGAAATAAAATGTGTATGTATGTATGTTTGTACATACATACATATGCAGTTTATGTGTTATTTGAAATTTCAAGTTTTATTACAATATACGTAAATATACACTCAAACTTCCACTGAAATACAAGTACAAATTATACACAAGCTATTAGTGTCAGTAACGAAAAAAATTAAATAGAGAATAATCCAATTTGAATAACGAAATACGAAGCTCTATATTTCAAGAATGTGCAAGATATGTGCAACGATAACACCGAAAGTTTTCCCAAGATGTCAGTAAGTATCAAAATAAGTAATAACATAAGGTGTTAATAATATGATATACCGACTTTGACAGAGAGAATAATTCTTTGTTTAATTGAAGAACGTCTTTAAAATGTGTGTCAAATACCGGATACGGAGAAATTAATCGAAAAACAACTTTGTGAAACCACTTTGAAGTAAACAAATTTATACAAAATGGATTTGGTTTGAGAGGATTTGTTGCAGTGTAGTAAAAGTCTGTGGTTGGCTTTTAAGGATGGTGAGCCAACAACTCGACGAAACTCGACCATTAGTACCATTTTTTGAAAATGCTCGACATAATAATTGTTTGCAAAGTATATTTACAATTAAAATTAAATCGTAATAATTAAATAATAAATCAAAATAACACAAAACTAATAAAAGACTGTACTTACATTTAAAGTTAGAAGACTTACTTACAAATTATAGATTACGTCATTGATTTAACCCGTATTTGGCATATGTTCGGATTTTCACATTAGTGCCTTATGGGGTCTGACCATTGGCTAAAGCTTCTGCCTATTTTCATGTATTTATATAGAAATATTGCGTGTTTGGTGATGTATTGTATTTATATACCATACAGGTATATATTTTAGTTTTTTTCTGGTTTGTTGTGGCTTTGGAATTCTATTATTGATAATCATCCATGCAACTAAAACAAATATAATCTACTTTGAAGTGTTGTTGATATACCGGGTCTGCACATTTTACATAAAAGAAACGAGTTTTACGGCCTGTTTTATCACTTCCCTGTAAAAAAAATTTACAACCTCCCTTCTACTTGTGTGTCTTAGGGCCGCTCTCCTTTTCAAATGCTTGTACTGGAATCTGAAGTGGTACAACGAAACGAAAGCTAATGAAATTAGATAAAACGTCTAGTGCATTGTTTTCGCAAAAACCCAGGAAATGAAACGATACAATCGCCGAATGAGTAGTAAATTACTTGACAATGTAAAAGTTGTTCATTCGAATTTCAATGTTTGGGAGAACTAATGATTTAGATAACGTAGTGAGGAAATTCCATCTTGCATGAGATTTGTCGAATCCGTCGACTTCTTTGCAAATGCAAAATGCTGCCAATGCCATCACATCTAACATGTTACAGAAGAAAGTCCATTGCTTTGTTGAGCGTTTCGATGTGAAATGAGTAACTATTTGATCCATGCAATCAATGCCGCCTTTATTCGCATTGCAAAACAAAAGAGCTTGTTTCATTGCTTCGCCCCGTAATGTTTTGTATAGCATATGGTAAAAAGTAACTTTACGGTTTCATTCTGTTTTTTTCACTTCAATATCATTCGCTTCGTCATCAGACACATAATCCATAGCTATGATCGTCATCATCGTCTATGAATGAATCGATTTCACCTTCAGCTCCTTCACGTTTTATATCATTGGCTAAGGTTTCTGCCAATTGTGTATGAATATATACTATATTTTGTCTACGTAATCGCTTATTATAAGTAACTTGCACTTCATCATTCATTTTGAATAAAACATTCATAGAATTTCGCATGAAATGCCTTCAATGTTACATACAAGTTTGTGTCTAAGTAAAAGTAAAAAAAGAGATAAAATGTTCAAATCGAATCATATTTCATACATTTCCATATAACATACATAAGGGACTAAGCAGACCACACGAGGCACGAATGTGATGTGTATAACAAGATATCCTTGTAATTATCAATTCCTACGAGAAGTATCCTCCCAATTTTCAGAGATAATAGTTAATAATAGTTTAGGAAAAGTCACGAAATTTCAAGTTGCCAGCTCAACTAAAAGTACATTTAAATTAGAATTGAAATCGGAAAAGGTCCGGCTAAATCCATGTGCCAAATCTGAAATATAATTAAACAAGTGGCACATTCTGTACAGTATTGATTTTAACATAATATTTATTTTAGCCACAGTATGGTAAAATAGATTATTTGATCGAGAAGTGCTACAAGGTAGTAAAAAATTAACGCGGCTTTGCAAATGTAGAACCATGATACGATTATGCAATAAATTTTATACTAAAGGTGTCAAACAGACACGAAGTATTATTAGCACGTGAAGAATAATCGATGTAGGAACAAAGAATAGAGATTTTTCTTTTTTAGTATTGGATGTATAGCGATAACTAGAGCTGGGTAGTCGTGTCTGCCCGACAGACGTAGGTTGTCGTGTAACGACAATTAGTACGAGCAAACGCATACCATTTCATATAAAGATATGACGGAGCCTTGTCCTCATATATAGCAATTATTTTTTCGTGAATAGCTTTAGGAAACTTTCATTCATTTGCCAAAAATGTGATGACACTGCGATGTTCTAAGCGTCAGTTTTTGTTGCGAAACACTAAAGCACAAATTAATGAGCGAATTATTGTCACATTGGATACATAAGTAGTAAAGTAATCACTACTGAATGTTACTAGATGACGCACAATTAGTTGTTTCTATTATGGCCAGTAATTTTTTTTCTAATTCCCCTCGTGCCTCTCAAGCTTGTTATATTGAATTAAGTTACATACTCGTCTGTAGAACAGCAAAGTGTCAATGCAGGTATCCTAACACTTAAAAATTATGATCGCTACTGAATTATAATTACTTTTATATTGAAGCAATGTGTCTTAAAGGAAAAATATGTGTGATCCAAGGCAGTGGCGGCTGGTCAGGTGAGGCAGGTGAGGCAGTGCCTCACCATCTAAATCTTGGAATTATAACAAGAATAATATGTATACTATTAAAATTCTTTATAAATTAATTATCATCTTTTATTCAGAATTTATCTTATAAACAATAAGAAAATAGTTTTAAATAAACCGGCATTACAAGCAAAGTACAAATTTATCATTTCATTTTAATTCCGTGCGAATGTACGAGCGCGTATACTTGCCCCGACCAACTTCATGCTTGATCTATGTATATCCCTACTAAACACGAATATTTGAGGCCCGGCTACTCATTGCCTCTCATTGAAAATTTATAACGCACTACAGCAGTCAAAAAAATTCTCAATTTCTATGGAAATTACAGTAAAGTATTAGCTACATATTTAAGATAACAAAGAAGAAAAAATATTCAAAAAGTTAATAGATTTTTCTAACTTTATTGTGAGATTTTTGAATTTTTTAATAATATAGAAAGCATTATTAATAGGATAAATTAAGTATTTATTTAATGATATAAAGATGTCTAAAGGTTTACATTCTTCTTGTACAGTTTCTCAATATTTCCTCCACGCAAATAATATGTTTTAAGTTTTAACAGGAGTATTTTTATTGTTTCAAGTAGATATTCTTTAGATATTAATGTATGTATGTATGTATTATTTAGTCTGAAGCCAATTTGAACTGAGCCTCTCATCGAATCACAATCGCCGAACTACCGAATATACTCGAGGCTGACATTCTCGGCCCGAATCGCAAATTACAACTTGGGGGAATAACAAAGTTAGGTTAAATATTTTAATATTTGTTTAGTGATATTTTCAGTGATTTAAAAATTGTGAATATGGATTTAGAAAATGTAAGAAATACACAAGACATTGTAGATTTTTTAATAAGAAATACGTTCGTTGTTCTATCGGTAGAAGATCAATTATATGTCAAAAACCTTCCGAGACCAAACCCTGGTTTATCAAAATCTCTTACAATACACGGTAAGTCTAACAGAAATTTCAATAATAATAATAATAATTACGTTTTTTGCTTGATAAGTTTAGAGAATTTCGGGAGTGTGATACATATTTCAGTACTGTATACGAAAATTCGATGTCTGACGAATCTGTTGCACATAAAAGGCGTAGAATTGATGACGTTCCAGATACTAAACAAAATTATAGAAAATTATTTTTCGAAATTCTAGATACGTTTATTAGTCAAATTGAAATTAGATTTATTGATTTAGAAAAACTTGCTTTTTTTGATTTATTAACAGAAAGTAAATTTGAAGAATATTCGAAGGCATTTCCTCAGAGGCTCTTAAATAATTTGTTTGAACAATAAAAATTTTTTGATCAAATTCAATTAAAAAATGAATTAGCTGTTATTTATAGTGACATGCAACTCCTTGGTAATTCTAAAACACCATGTGAAATGTTAAGATTTATGCACGAACAAAAGTTAGCCATCTGTATGCCAGAACTTTTTAAATTGCTAAGTATAGTAGTTACCATATCGGTAACTTCCGCGTCCGTTGAGCGAAGTTTTTCCACATTGAAACGTATAAAATCGTATGTTAGAAATACAATTGGACAACAAAGACTTAGTAACTGTGCACTAATTGCAATCGAAAAGGAATTGGTTAAAATGATGACGAGGGATGAACGATTTTATAATGATGTAATTGATTATTTTGCTAACACAAAAAACCGGAGGATACCTTTGCCATACAAGAAGTAAAATCTATTAAATGTAATTCTACGTGCAATGACAATAAAGGAAATTCTCTGTATTTTAAAATATTTTCATTTTGCATGTAATTTTGAAATTTTGTTATTGGATTGTTGTTGATTTATATATATATACATATATATGTATATATTTGTTATATTATTAAATTTTATATTATAATAGGAATGTATTTATTTTTTATTTTTAAATCCTAGAAGATTGAGTTCTTATTTTCGATTAATGTTTTTAGAATTTGTTTGATTTTTTAGAATATTTATTTTCGTTTCACAAGGGTTTGCTTTGAAACTTCGTTTTCCCTTAAAAATCGAATGGGGCGCGATATAGGGCTCAGTTCACGTCTGGCAGCCCTGTTTGTACTGGAAGCCCTATATATATATATAAACTGTTTTTATATGTAGTAGGTATATAGAGTTTATTAATCAATTGTAAACAATTTTGAATATTTATTATTCTATCTGCCTCACCATGTCAAATACTCACGAGCCGCCACTGATCCAAGTTCACATTTAATATTTTTAAATAGCACAGTGTTCTAAAATATCTAATTTAATTGCGCCATGGCAGTGCATCTGCTCGTGTTTGAATAGTTTCTAGTTTTTAATCATACATCAAACACCCTTCACATTCATGTGACCTTGTAACCTATTCTATTCTCCAAGAGCAAATTTTACTTAAGAGAACGTTGTTTTAACACGAATACTGGAATTCAAAAACAATTTCATGGCTAACGCTTCGTATTATAAATAACTGAAACATAAGCATCAATAATTTTATGCTATAAAAAAATCACAACGATAACAATGTTCGTTGTTAATTTATTATTTGCTTCCAAAAAAAAAATAAAAATATAAAACACTTACAAAATCTCCTCCGATGAACACGGTTCGTCAATCTTATTCGTTTTCCCTATCAGTTAACACAAATACCCAATTTATTATTTGATCTCTCCGCTAGTAATAGCGGGCATGTTCGTAGTTATTATCGCAGATACTCGTCGACGATTCATTGAGCAAAATTTTTCTACATAACAGCAGCAGTCGTCGGTTCGAGTCCATTGATCTAGACCAATTTACGTTCCACGCTTCAGGAGCTCGAGTACATTAATGCCTTTCGATAACGCTCGTATATGCCACACGCGTCCGACAATTAATTTCGTTCAATTTACGTTTTTCTATCCGAACATTGTCGTTTGTTTTTCCCATACTTCAACAACACATTTTGTTTTCGTTCATTTTACGAATCTATATTTTATTTCGCTTTCAATACTTCCGTTTCTTCTTGTATTTCTTTAACTAGACTTTAATAAACAGAATACTTTTTTTACTTTACATTTTCAATTGCCTTTCGACAAAAGTGTAAATGCTATATAAAGCATCGAATACAAATATTAGAAATGATTTCATTCAGTTTTTATTTCAACTTGAAAATGAATTCTTACAAATAATTAAATAAGAAATTATAATGGCTCAAAGACACACCCCTGTAGGATTTTAAAATTTAATTATATTTAACCTAAGCTGCAGCATTTTATTTTCATTTATTCTACAATTGATTTCAATGCTTTCATACTAAAACTTACATTGTCTATTACTTACAAGAAGAAATGTTATGAAAAGCATTTAATTGGCAATTATTTTAATGCTAAGATTAACTTCATATTGTTAAAATTATTAGTCTAAATAAACAAATTATAGCGGTTCATAGGTAGGCTCCCAGAGTTCGAAACTTTAAAAAACTTTAACCTAACCCCAAATATTTCAGTGTTCTTAATTTAAGAAACCTCTGTTATTCTGACTTCAATGAAAAATTGAAAAAGAAATATTATGATGAGCAGTTAACAGGTGGTTAGCTTAATGTTAGCATTAAAAATGATAACACTTCATGATCATTAGTATAAATAAAAAATTATAACGGCTCAAGAATAATTCCCTGGTGCATAATAATAAAAATAATAATAATAATCCATTCCTTCACATGCCCCAACAGCTTAACACTAGTTACTAGGAGCGTGAGCCACTATTACGCCTGCGTTCGTTGTACGACCTAAAATCTTTGACTGTCGACATTCACCTTAAAGAGAAAGGAACCTTAATCTTGAGACTCCCTCGTTTTAACCCAGCAACTTACTATTGGACCTATCAGGCGACTAATATTAACATTAAATAATAATGTTTGACAACATCCATACCATTAGTATAAACTTAAAAAACTTTAAAAAACTTTAACCTAACCCCAAATATTTCAGTGTTCTTAATTTAAGAAACCTCTGTTATTCTGACTTCAATGAAAAATTGAAAAAGAAATATTATGATGAGCAGTTAACAGGTGGTTAGCTTAATGTTAGCATTAAAAATGATAACACTTCATGATCATTAGTATAAATAAAAAATTATAACGGCTCAAGAATAATTTCCTGGTGAATAATAATAAAAATAATAATAATAATCCATTCCTTCACATGCCCCAACAGCTTAACACTAGTTACTAGGAGCGTGAGCCACTATTACGCCTGCGTTCGTTGTACGACCTAAAATCTTTGACTGTCGACATTCACCTTAAAGAGAAAGGAACCTTAATCTTGAGACTCCCTCGTTTTAACCCAGCAACTTACTATTGGACCTATCAGGCGACTAATATTAACATTAAATAATAATGTTTGACAACATCCATACCATTAGTATAAATAAAAAAATTTAGAAGTAAGACAAAGGAAGCCCAGCCAAATTCCTTATTTTAAATAAACTTAATTTATCTTTAAATATTTTTTTAACATATTGAACAATATTATCAAAATACGTGACTCTACTTTTAACTCCATAATGTTCTGATAATGGTGACTAAGTGAAAATCAATAATGAGAACATCCTTACTACATTAATATCAGTCTTCTACTAGATTCCTATTTCGACAACTAAGATGCCATCTTCAGTAGTAACCAAAACGCAATGTGGGCTCGCAATAAAGATACATAGCAAAAATCCCCGGTACAGTCTACTAAATGGCCGCACTATTATCAATGTAATTTTTATGGGAATATCGTTACTATTTGTGTGGAAGTTTAGTAAAATGTTTCAAGTGCATTTACGTGCTTTTCGCAGAAACTTTTCTAATAAATTTTATTGAGCAGCTTGTCAAAATTATTAATTATCCTAACAAGAGTCGTAAAATAAGTTAAGTTAGTTTCAAACGACTTTTTCTATTCCATTTTCGTATATTTCATTATGCTTTGAAAGCAAGCATTACTTCAAAGATATTGCCGAAGCTTGACATGTATCTTGCTAATTTATGACATATTCCATGTTACAAACTGTTGTCAATAACTAAGGATATTCTTTACATATCAAGCTTATACATAGATACTGTTAAAGTCTTTGTAAATGGACCACATACAAAAGACAATAGGTGGTTGATGAACTAAGAGCGATACAGTTTGCAAAGCTTCTTGGTTTCACATAATTTTATAATTCTTTTAGATCCATTATATTGAATTTTAAAACAAACTGGAAATGGAATTTGAAAAATAAAGAAAATACGTTCTATTTTCTTGTAAAAGTTATCATTGTTAGATAAATAAAAAGGTACTCATAATATAAATGCATAAATATAAAAATTTTTGTAGAATGTATGTAGATATTGTTCCGTTAAGATCGCTTTCCAATTCAAACAAATTTGTAAGTCATTAAATCTATGCAATGCCTAAAGATATATCGATAACTAACTAAACTGTCGCTGAAAAATAAAACACAATATCGCGGAATTTACCGACATACCAGCTCCTTACACACAGATGTTTGTTTAAAGTGCATTTGCTATTGCAGACTACCTAATTCTTCTTGGATTTTTCTATGGGGTCATATTAAGATTTCCCTTAATTAACTTTTCCGTGACTTCTCGGTTTTAGTTCATCTTCTAACATACGCCTTCCATGAATATATTCACGAAACCTGTAACTAGCTATAGGTTTTGAAAGACTATTATTACCAAAAGCTGGCATCTAATTTTGATGATTTTGATTGTTTGATTAACCTCGTAAAAATCATAACATCAAAAGGAACCCGTGAAATTTCCACATTGCTTTTAGAAAAACATACAACTTATAATAATAAAAAAAATGATCTATATGTGTTTTAATTTTAATCCAACAATATTGCAACTAGAAATTTTCAAAAAAATAGAATGTGAACAACGAAACATTTTTGTTGTTTCTGAACCTTCTACATTGTATTATGGAAACATATTAAGTTGCAACCCGCGTTCTGAAAAAATCGAAATTCCAATGCATAAAATTTCCCAATTGCTTTATACGACCTCCTTTCTTCATAGAAATCAGATTGTGTGATAATAACAAATTCTAATTGTACATTAAATTATTGCACCGATCGAAGTTTTGTGGTATATATTTACCAGGGGATATCAGTAATTAGTGAGCCTAACGAAGGAGAGCAGCACTAGCTAACAAAAATCTTACTCTTTTTCTCTCAACTTAGTAACCTTTCAAAACAATTGAAAATTTGCGTTTACTCCGACCATAAGTACGCTTGTTATTTGAATAGAAACTGAACTATTTTAGCTTGTTTTAAAACATAGGAAAAGTGAAGTACCGATAAGTTATAATTTTTAAAAACAAAATAAGGGATGAAATCAATGCTGAGCTGAAGTCTGTTTCGGCGACTAATCCTCATCTATTGCAACCATAGAACAAAATACTGATTTAAACTTGATAGGGTTCATATATTTGTACATGATATGGTGCTGGATGATCACCGAACAAAATTTCGCATCACTTTCACATTTCATATAAATCAATGATTTTGACTTTGCATATCGAATTGATTCTGGAAAAAATATGTACAATATGGATGTCGCATTTATGTGCGGATCATGTACGTGAACAGGAACTCATTTCAGTCCTTAATCTGGGGATGTTAAGACATGATCTGAAAGACTTTAGGCGTCAAAGAATAACGGTTGATGAAATCTAGATAAGCAGCAAACACCCGAAATAATGTAATAATTGAAACAACGGGCTCGTGCTTGCCCAGGCGCTTCGAAGAAGGCAAAGACCGTATTCTCGGTCGGAAAGGTTGTGGCTACTGTCTTTTGGGACTACAGTGAGATTCTTTTCGTCAAATATCTTTAAAATATTGGGTCTGGGAAAAAGTTCGTGGCGTTTTTCCCGATAGATGGCATTGGTTGCCGATAACTAAAGAACAACAAGTCACAGCGACACCACCGAGGGCTCGTTTTTTAGATGACCTTCCGAACGTTAGTTTGAGCGTAGAAACATTGTAATCGGTGCAGTGGTTGGAAAGTTATTCGCACTTGAAAATGGAGAAGAATAATGAGAAATTTCGCTATATTCTGCAATATTATTATGATAAGGGGAAGAACGCTGCGCAGGCTTGTGATAAAATTTGTGCTGTGTACGGTGAAGGTACTTTATCGAAATCTGTTGCGCGGAAATGGTTCGCTCGCTTTCGTTCTGGAAATTTCAATGTGAAAGATGAGTCACGCTGCGGTCGTCCAATCACTGAAAAATCTGATGAAATTCTTGAAAAAGTCCAACAAGATAAGCATATCAGCAGTGTCGATATTGGCATGGAGCTAGGCATTGACCACAAAACTGTTTTGAACCATTTACACAAAGCTGGTTACAAAAAAAAAGCTTGACGTATGGGTTCCTCATGAGTTGAGCGTGAAAAACATGATTGACCGAATTAACATCTGCGATGCGCTGCTGAAACGGAATGAAATCGAGCCGTTTCTGAAACGTTTAATAACCGGAGATGAAAAATGGATTACGTACGATAATCGGAAGCGTAAAAGATCGTGGATAAAGGATGGTGAGCCGTCACAAGCGTTCGCTAAGCCAACATTGACGCCAGAAAAAGTGATGCTGTGTGTATGGTGGGACTGGAGGGGAATCGTCCACTACGAGCTACTTCCAACTGGTCAGACGATTGATTCTCAACTCTACTGTGCACAACTAGAGAGATTACGCCAGGCGATTGAAAGAAAACGGCCCGAATTGATTAATAGGAAAGGTGTTGTCTTCCATCATGACAACGCCCGACCACACACTTCTTTGATGACCCGTCAAAAATTGAGAGAGTTTGGTTGGGAAGTTTTGATGCACCCACCTTACAGTCCGGATATAGCACCCTCTGACTATCATCTGTTTCGATCTCTGCAGAACTCTCTCAATGGAATTAAGTTGGTTTCAAAAGAAGCCTGTGAAAACTACTTGATTCAGTTTTTCGACCAGAAACCACAGAAGTTTTTCACCGATGGGATCATGGATCTACCAAAAAAATGGCGAAACATTGTCGATAATAATGGAGCATATTCGGTTTAAATGAATTCGTCCACGCGCCATGCGGGGACCAGTTGAATTTTACTGAAAAAACGCCACGAACTTTTTCCCAGACCCAATAGTAAAACAATAACAGGAGAATATTACGCATCTCTTTTAGATCAACTTCTCGGTGCAATACGTATTGTGTTTCGCTAGTTTAACTAGTCGTACGCACGTTACCGAAAATGTTTTGTAAACGAAAATATAGGTTAAAAATGATATCATATCATTTTCTAAGTTTTCAGTATGTTTAATCTGTTCCAAGTACCGTTGCAATTCCGTTCTTGGTAAACAATTAAGTTCACATAGTAAATATCATGTTTAATAGAACTTCCACAGTATTTTAAATTAGGACACCCACGTATATTTTTATTAATTTTATGTAGATCTTGCAACCTGTTTTAGTATACGTAACATTTTTGTTCACCCGTATACGGTTGGCTGAACAAGGGATTTACTATCTAGAAGCGACTTGTGTGAACTAATAAAAACCCTAGTCGAACTCGTACCGAGCCGTCAAAAACGACTGTTTCTATTAATCACTAAAACTAAGGCATATTTCTACCAGCTCATTTTTCTAAAGGAATGAAAATACTTGAAAATCGATGGACTAAATGTAATGAGTACCAAGGCGAATGCGTTAAAAAATAAAATTATTTTTTATCAAAATCCTTGTATTTTTTGTCTAAACTCACTAGTTATTGACTCGCCTTCGTATTACTAATTAAAATATAGGACATATAACAGAGCTATAGTTTCTTAGTTTCCATTCAAATACTTATTTTGCTATTTCAAAAAAAAAAAGTTAATCATATACTGTGGAAATTATTAGTGTGCCACTGTGTCACACAAGGCAACAATAACAGATGCGCACACAGAAACAAAAGAAATACTTGGTACAAATGCACATCGCTTCGCCGCCAGTCAGAGGTTTTAAATGCAAGACTATTGTTTCTTCTCATCGATCGAGGTTCTCCATTCTTCCACATTTGGACTCGTCTGTTGGCAGCCGCTTGTTACATATTATGCGTTTACATGCATTTGTTCTACATGCCCGTGCTTGTTTTTCGTGAGCACGCTAGATTTTAAATAGGAGAGTGCGATTACTGCAGTTCATATGTGGTAACATGCATGCATTGTGCGGTTGTTGTTGGCCCCTGGAAAAACGCTCGAATGCACCCGGAACCATCTGGTATCGTAAATCCACAGCGGCGAGGGTTGTGGAAAAGTAGGGGTAGTACGCTCTCTTTACTTTAAATTGTACATGCTTTTTTCTTTATTTTTTGAATAGGGAGGATTAACATTTTTAAAACGTTTTCATGTATGGTTTCTAATTTAGGTTTACATGATTTTTCCTCTTATTACCCTATTTTGTGGAGATTATTGAGTATTTTAAGCGTAATTAGATGTATATAATTCCAATAATATTGTATTTACAATTTACAATTTATAAATTAATAGCTAGAAATATAAAAACATTAAAAAAAATTTAACATGTGCAATACATTAAATTAAAATATCTAGTATTTTTTTAACAAATTAGGCATATACGCTTTTGCCTTCTGACCCAAACTCATATTTCTTGTCTATTTTTCCGATCAAAATATCATGTCTGTAATTGATTGTTCTTCTGATAACGACAGTATATCAATTGGCCATATATATATATAGATGCATTGTATGACGATATGCAAAAGGCTCGAAGATTAAGAAAATACTTAACAACTAAATGAGTATCTGCTTCTGGGCTTCCAGGCTGGAACCGCGTCACTGGTATAACTGCCGACGTTTCGTACCCACTCGTATGGAACATCTTCAGGGCTCAACTACTGCTACTGTCTGTCGCACTGAAAACAGTTTTTAGTGCGATAGCCCAAAAGCAGATACTATGGATCACGACTGCGAAAGTCTACGTACCAGATTAACTAAATGAGTACATGGTTTCCTTGGATCGAATATATGTTATGATGCAAATTTGAAAAGCTTTCTATCTAACAATAAAACAACGTAATCGCCCTTAATTAACAATCCACTTGCATAACCTGTCCTGCTATGACTTTAAAAAATCCCTGTTGATCCTAAAAATTGGCATGTCTCCTCTTTCTGTTGTTTATCGTCTGGAAAATTAAGTCGTTTTAGGGCACTATTTCAAATATCTAAATAAAAATCTTCTTATGGACACATTGTTTGAATTATATTTCTAGACCCCTTCGATGGAACCAAATCTCATCGCTTGTCATTATCTTGAAGAAATAGTCAATATTTAATAATGCCGAATTATTTTGAGAAATTTGTTTCCTAGGCAGTTTTTATTGGGGAATCAACGATGTTGACATCCACCTCTCTGAAACTTTACTCATACATTTATCATGTAGATTTGTTTAAACGTTTGGGATAGATATACATAGTACTTTAGCAATGGTAAAAGTTTCTAAATGATGATTCTTGAGAATCATTGTTTTAACTTGAAAGCAAACGACAAGATTAGTTATGTCGGAAACTCGTCCACTATTTGGGTCATCTTCCATGGATTTACGGCCACACAGAAACTGTTTTGACCAATATTTCACTTTAAAGTATGACGAAGTCTTGTCCAAATACGTGTAATTATTTGTTCGTAAATAGTTTTGGAAGAATTCTGTTTCGTTTGACAAAAATTTACACTGTGATGTTCTAATTTTCCGAAATTCATTTATTATTGTCAAACACTTTATAAAGCACAAAATAATAAAGGAATTGAAGATTTTTCTAGCTCATCATTATCGGCAAAGTAAAAATCGCGTCTATTAAATTCTGATTGAAAATGCGAAAGTCTGCAGATAATTAGTAGCAATATATTACAAGTACGA